>CM034394.1:3622271-4222271 GCA_019925095.2 Dendrolimus kikuchii | reverse complement strand
TTTGGACATAACGCCTCCATCACTTGCTATTTCTAATATCAAGCTCAAATAGCCTTGTTTTAAGGTCTTATGTGGTATTTAAGATCATTATACCTCCATTCGACATAAAACAATATTAAAAAAAGCTCCGTTTTAACAGTTTTAAGCGCGGTATTTGATTTGATTTTTATTCCGACATTTCGGCCACTCTTCAGTAGCCGTGATCATTCATGGAAAACAAAGATTTCGAGTATCAATGAGTAATGTTAAAGGTTTTATTTAGCCTATCGTAAACTCATTAAAAGTCAGAATAAAATCAAATAAAATACCGCTCTTAAAACCGTTAAAAGGTTGTTTTATTATGTGCACTAGTCGAGAGAACTTAAGAAAATACAATATCAAAAATGTTACATAATTCCTAAATGAAAAAAATAAATAAAAATAAAATTCATTCACTCGCGGCTAAATTCCTTCCTTTTGTAAATAAAATGAACTAACTACCAAAGAATACTGACTGCAGAATTTTAAACATAGATATATAATTGAGTCTATTGCAGGTATAAAAGGTATTGATTATTCGACTTGAATTTATTATAATATACGTGTGATTGAATGTATATTTATGTAATGCGTTAAGGCTTAAAATGTCAGTCTAAAAATGTAATAAAAATAGATATCATAAATTAAGTGACATTGAAAGTGTTTTTGAATACAGCGTTTAAAAAAGCCTAATTTTAGCAGATAAAGATTTTTGTAATAGTTTCGCGCAAATTTTAACACATTTTCAATACTAAAATTTCCCATCAAGGTTTTCTATGAATGTAGAATCTAGGGTGTTTTGTTATAGTTACATTTCTACGGGGCGATTAAATTATAATTCTTAGTATGCTTATTCCTTGACTTTGCCTTGAAGCATTTGAAATCGTAAAGTAGTATAAAAAACCTAAATTTTCAAAAATTCTTTCAATCTAGGGTGAACTACCATTGTTGGCAACTCCCCCTAAATGGGCACTCTATAAATGTATTAAAGATAATAAGATTTTTATTTTATTTTGTAGCCATACTATAAAATAAAAATATAATATTACGAATTCTTAATATTTTCAAAAACAAATGAAGTGTTTTTGGGACACTAGTCTCGAAGAGCATCGAAAAGCATCGAGGGCTATCGAAGGCTATCCGAGTCTGTCGTAGAAATTGTATAGTAATAAGGGCAATTACAAGACCTTCTATTTTCAAAGCAGCATATATTACACTAATGTATATTATTTTAGATCTAATTTCATTGCATTAAAGTTCGAAATTGTATAAGAATATATAGTGGTCAGCATTTTTTATTTCGCTTAACACTTTTTCGTCTAGCCTACATCCGCCGAGAAGGTGCGATAAGGCACTTCTTGCCAATAAATCGATAGGGTACCTAACATTTTGCGTTACTAGCAGTGGTGCAGTTTACCCTACATTATTTTAGTTATAAGATAGTATATATCATATTCATATTGTATTATATCTAATACACTGACTATTTTATCCTGGACTGGCTGCTACATATTAATCACAAGCATAATTTTATATTAGTACAAACACAACTTTCTAGTTCGCTGGGACTCTCGCATTCGGCACCTTGACTATCAGCTCCAAAATGGCACCAATCGAACAGGCAGAGAAATAAAATGTCTACAGCCTGTCCAGTGATAATAATAGAGGTTAGTGCAGCGCTTGGAAACCGGTTAAAAATCGAACCGGTTAATTTTAAGTACCTATTTCTATCCGTGCAAGAACGGAGAAAGAATACAATTTCCTGCGGCCGGGCGGACTGTTGTAAGAGGCGATAAAACAACCCAGATAGGTGGTAGGATTTTTGTCCGTGTAGATGGTTACCACCCCGGGTCTAGTAGTAGCCAGGTTCCAGTGTCCCTTTAGATAGCGGTGTGGTCAAATGTTCATAGGTGCGTCGTCTGCCTGTCTGTTAAACTCGAGCAAAAAAACAATAGATTTTTTTCGATTTTGTTCTAACTTTAACAATCAAACGGTTTTTGGTAATAAAAGTTCATTGAATAGGTTTTGTTGAAAAACCGGTTTTGAACAGATTTTGTCGCACACTTCAAAGCGCAGCGGTGTGTGGTCACAACAAGTTTTCAGTCACGCACAAACACATGTTGAGAGAATTAGACTGAGAAAGTATTTCTCTTGGAATAAACCGGTTAATGCGGGTTAAATACCACTCTTAAGATTTACACTCTTAACGAAATAGTTAACTGAAACCGGTTACAACCGATCAAAAACATTTGATTTTAAACCGGTTTAAAAGCCTTGGGTTAGTGTTTAAAGATCATGGTGGAAAAATACTTCAGAATGGCAATCGTCCAATAAGAAAAGTAACACCCGCTTCAGATACAGTTGGCTATATAAGTCTATTCTTGTTTGTATTGGAAATGTCAACGAATACTTTCAATCTGTTAATTATCTATACTAATATTATAAAGCTGAAGAGCTTGTTTGTTTGTTTGTTTAAACGCGCTAATCTCAGGAACCGCTGGTCCGATTTGAAAAATTATTTCAATGTTGGATAGCCCATTTATTGAGGAAGGCTATAGGCAATATATCATCACGCTAAGTCCAATAGGAGCGGAGCACCAATGAAGAATGTTTCAAAATCGGAGGGTTTGAAACCAAATTCCACGCGGACGACGTCGCGGGCACAGCTAGTTTATTATATATAACTTTTTTTAATACGAAGCTGGAAATTGGCAGACGGCCCAGCTAATGGAAAGTTGCAAATGGATTTTTTTTTATCTATATATATAAATTATTTTTTAATCATTTAAACACGGCTCATTGGGAAGTCCCACAAATTTGTGGTCAAATACAGGTAATTGAAATGAACGTTGAACTGATACTTTCTCCCTCTAACTACATAGAATTTGTATTAGAATAAAAGAGACGATATAATTCTTTTGGTTTTGGCGCGGCAATTTTGATGGCAGCTGGCAGCTTGTAGAAAAAATAATATTAAATGTGCCCCTTATAGAAGGTTAAAACGTAAATATATTAGATTTCGAAATGTGACGTCACCAGATTTAGGACCTCTCCCACTCCTTGTCACACAATGTCATACTTCGTCGACCTTCCCCCCTTAACGTGTGACGTAATGGATGGCCCCTAAGAGCTGTAATCGAGACAATAATTCCAGAATGGCTGTACCACGTCAGACTCAATCAGTCGTTCATTGAAAGTACTAATAAGTTTCTTTTCAATTTCATTTCAATCAACAGACTGGTGGCGCCAACTGTTGGGAGTGCGTATTACTAGTTACATTTTTTTATTTGGTGACGGCCTCTAGTTGAGCGGGCTAAGCCTTTGTTGCCTGGGCTCACTGGAACGCAGAGGCTCCGTGTTCGATTCCTGCCACGGTAAACAAACTTCGTTTTTTACTACGGTCTGGGTGTCTGGGATCGGCCCCAAAGTGATCTGTTATATATTAACCATAACACAAGCGTAACTTGTTTAGCTTGAAGATATGCATACAATGTTTGTGTTTGTCTGTCGATTAAAAAAAAATATATTGTTATTCCATAGTATTTTTCTTCCATGCTAATATTTCTATCAAAGAGCAAAATATCAAAAGGACTATAATAAATGTTATGTAATAGGTTTGTATGTTATATAATATAATACCTATCTTTGCTATAAGGAAATGTACACTGAAAAATTATTATTAATTCGAATTAAATTATTCATTTGTGACAAGTAAATTTGATTTGCTTCTCTTTAACCCCTGACTATATCGCCGCTGTTTAACTATTTACTTTTATTGTTTTCTTATCTTTGTTCACAGTATAAATAAATTCATAAAAATATTTATAGCTGCAGAAATTGAAACTCGGTTTTTTCGAAGTATTCTATATTTTTCTTGTATTCAGTTCTCTTGAAATTTTAGGTTCAAATTATTTAAATAGTTTTTGGTGATACATTATTATGTATCACCAAAAACTGGTGATATATTATTGATTTACAAAATTTTATAATTTTTCATAGGACTTTTCATTTGCTTTGAGTATTATGTCCTGATCGGTCGATTAGCTGTCATTTTATGACAAGTTTCAATACTTATTTCGCCAACGTCCATACCACGTTGAAAACACCGGTTCTCGTCCGATCACCGAAGTTAAGCAGCGTCGGGCGCGGTCAGTACTTGGATGGGTGACCGCCTGGGAACACCGCGTGACGTTGGTTTTTGAGTTTTTTAGTTTCATTAATGCTTATAAAATAGGTTGATTTTCAAACTTTTAATTATTTCTTAAATTACGAAATAAATATAAGGTTATCTTATAAAATAAAACATATTATATAAAAAAAAATTGCAGTTATAGAGACTGCCGATAGAAGTGAAAACTTAGAACTTTTAGTATTAAAATTTGAAATTTCATACTGTTTGAATTAAAACACTATTTCAACAATGCACAGTATATATACACATTGAACTTTTCACTAAATCCATTCAATTTCACTTATAAGATATACACAGCACTCATGTTGCACAATACGTCAGCTATATTGCTACAAATAAACTGCTATAAGCATGTCGGTGACGCGAACGCACGAGATTTCACCCATCAAGGGCTACGTTCCATTAGGGACTCACAACGACCACGTTCACGACCGCGAGTTTTCCCGTTCCACTTGCTTCTTGCCGTAACAATCGTAAACCCAAGTGGAACGGCTATTCGACCCACCTATTGACATGGGTCGTTGTGAGCGTTGTGTGATCGAAAATGATGACGTCATTAGTGACGTTTTCACCACGACCACAACGATCGCGGTCGCCTTGTGGTACGGCTAACTGAGCGTTTTGGGCGCTGTGAACTACTAATGGAACGCCCTGCACAAAGCATCTAACGCGCACAGCACACGGCCGCTGCGCACGCGCCAATCATGAGCATGTCGGTGACGCGAACCCATAAGATTTTCCCCTACCAAAAAGTACCCAACGCGGCTAAACAAGTTTTCACTTCAAAAATGTGATATGCTTTATTTAAATCTCCTAGTCATGGGCAAAAGATTATCCTAATTGCAATAATATTTTCAAAAACGAAACAGACAATTTGGTTTGAGGTAAACAATACTTGTACTTGTTTTAAAGCAATAATTTTGTGGAAAATATTGACAGTGAAATGTGACATTCGAGCAGCCATAAAAATTTCGTGTCCTGTCAGTGAAAAACCTATAATTTGTTCGACAAGGTCATAGATAATACTATATATATAAAGACAATGTTACGGAATTTACTCTGGCAACTATTTACCTTTAGATTATTTTAAACCCTTCATAAATTATTATTGTATTATGCGATACGTAAAAAAAATGACAGTAGAGTAGATTGATAAAACCACTACTTTTAAAAAATTAAGGTATTTTTATCGTCACGCTTTTTATGGCCGGTTTCTACAGCTTACTAATCGTTTATTTCCTTTATTTCTACTAATTGTAAGGGAAGTAAAATAGTAAGATAAAGTAACCGACCATTATAGTTTAATTTATTTCGAGCAATCATTAAAGTTAGTACGTCAGCCATTATCTAAAAATATCATAAAACAAATAATGGATCGTTGCGTTCGTTACACGCCCAAGAATGGTTATCGCAGACCTTCATTTAGAAGCATTAAAACTCTCCAAGTTAAAAGAAATCTTCGTCAAAAGGCAATTAATTAATTTATTTGGGGAGCTAGAGATAAGTAAAGGTGAGCTATTTATAAGCCTCCACAGATGACAGAAAAAATGTAAAATAGTTTTAGAAAGAAGAAAAAAGAAAACAAAGGCCGCGTTCCATAGCAGGTTCACAACGACCACGCTCACGACCGCCGTTTTTACCGTTCCACTTGTTTGCAAGCGTTATAATCATAAACTCAAGTGGAACGGATTAGGGAGTGTTTGATTTCATTAACAATGAAATACACAAAAATGTCATTGGTTAATGAATGGTTGATTTGAAAATCGCGCCTTTGGCAATGTATAGGCAGAGAGGATTAGGGCTCTGTGGTCAATGCCCACCTTTGACGCTTTCGCCACAACCATAACGACCGTGGTCGCTACGTGGAACGACAGAAGGGACATTTTGAACGTTGTGACCCCAGTGGAAGGTAGCCAATATATTTATATTTGACATTATTCTTTTACCATATATGATTGCTTGTTAGGCTTCAACATGTCTGATGGCAAGGAATTTGACCGGCTCCCTGCGAATACCGGTTCATGTAGTAACTACGGACCTCCTAAAAATAAATATGAAATTCGTGAACTTGTAACTAATTATATATTATTAAAATAAAGTGTAATTAATTTCGCATTCACAGATGATAGACTATTCACAAATGAGTCAATGTCCGCACACTCCGATTTGCTAAGTTTGTTAAATTCGTTGACTGTTCTGATAAAAAATGAGTGGCGTCTGAAAGATTTACGTGTCAGGGGCGAATATAGTAATTGTCTAGGGTGTACAAGACTGGGGGGAACATATGAATGTAGTTTTTCGATGAGACTTTACTTAGTCATTTGGTTCAGCGACCTAAAGTGGGTCTTGGCCTCCGAATCGAGAACATGCCATTTTTCCTTGTCCTGCGGAGTTCCTCGCCTATTATCCGTGCAGGAACGGAGAAAGAATGCAATTTCCTGCGGCCGCGCGGCCTGTCGTAAGAGGTGACCAAACAACCCACAGCCAGGTGGTAGAGCATTTGCTCGACTGGATGGCTACCACCCCTGGTATAAAGCATGTCGCCATAACAACCTTGAGTTCTGTTCCGGCATTAGTGACTAGGTTCCAGTGACCCTTAAGAGAGCAGCAGCGCCTTTGTAGCACCTTTGGTGTTGCAAATGTCCATAGGCGATGGTAACCGCTTTCCATTAAGTGGACCGTCTGCCTGTCTGCTGAACTCCTGCAATAAAAAAAACATTATCGGCTCGAAGCTCAGACAGGTCAGCCACCACTCTATCTTTCCAGCGATATGTTGGGCTCGGCCATGAGATTCTGAATTTCGAGGTTGGTTCGGACCCTCCAGGTGCCATCCTCGACGAGACTAGCACAGTCAATTTTGGACCGAGCAATTTTTACCAAGAAATTGGAGTGCTTATCAGTGGGTGAAGCACAGCAGACAGGCTGACATCCCAATTGTGATGGAAAGTGCTTACCATCGCCTATGGACATAAGCAATACCGGCCTACCTTAAAGAAGACGCAATGAAATCGTTCATTGTTTTACCATCTAAAGCAATAACACTGCGACCAATAGGTCATAATACGTCATGAATTCATTAGCATTTACGCGTTTTCTTCAACGTAATGTAGAGTGACTAAAACCTTGCAACACTGCTCGGCTTACATATTGTTACTGCCTCTTACGCTTTCACACATTTATCGAATGCAATTGCAATGGTTAGACTAGACTAGACAAGTTCCTGTCTGACCCTCATCATAATCTCACCCTAAGACTCTCGACACTGGTAGCAATACAGTATATACTACTCATCTAGGGTTGCCATTTATTTTTGGTGAAAATATAGTATTTTTATTTTTTAACCATAAAAATATAGTAACTTGACTAGTTAGAGGAAAAAATAGTACACATTTATTTTTATTAATTATTGTATATTTTATTTATTTCATCATTGAATTTTGCATGTATATATATATATATATATATATATATATATATTACTTTTCGTTTGACCAGCAAAGATCTAATATTTTTAAAATCATCATAAGAGTCTGCAAAAGGCGCGAGAATTGAATTAGCGATACAAATATATTACATTTCTTACTATATTATTTTTCTATAATATACTAGCGGCCCCGGCAGACGTTGTCCTGCCTTTAAAAAATAAAATTCTAGAACCCGATCCCAGAGCCACGTACCGGTTCTAATTGTGAATCTAGACCATCCGGGAACCCACTCATCCCTACTCCGTGATGTTTGCTAGATGAGAGGTGTCAACGGTAGACATCTAGCGGGGATAGCTGATCGATTGATAGTTAAAATAAAAAATTAAAAAATCGCTATGGAAAAATAGGGGTTGATTGATAATAGAGAGGTGGAAAATTAAGAGTAATATAATTTTTTTTATTCTAAATCACGACAAAATAAGATTAAAAATCTTGCCAAAAAATTAAAGTTTATAATTAACAAATAAAAATAGGGGTTGATCGTAGAGGGGTGAAAATTTAGGGTTGTATGTATTTTTTAATGCTGTATCCTAAAATAATAAAAAAATAAAAATTAATCTAAAAATAAATAAATAAATGTTAGGTGTGGCCAACCCTTATCACTTAGGGGTATGAAAAATAGATAGTAGCCGATTCTCAGACCTACTGAATATGCATATAAAATTTCATAAAAATCGGTCAAGCCGTTTCGGAGGAGTATGGTAACTAAAACTGTGACACGAGAATTTTATATATTAGATAGTACAATTGGCTAAAATATAGTAGGATACTGCAAATTATAGTATGGTTAGGAACTCTATACTCGGCACACTTCACTCCGTCTCCTCCGTGTTGTGGTTATAGATGGTGTGAACTCAGCAGATTAAAACTTAAAACATATGATTAAATAGAAATGTTGATTAATGCATATATTTAAAAATCAAACACACACACACAACGCGCAAATATTTTTTCATGTAATAGATATATAAATTACTGGTAGTTGTTATTTGTCATAACGTGAACAGTGGAATCTTCTGATTCAGGTATTGCATACCTACAACAAGATTCCCACCACCAATGTATTCCAACTTAACACTATTTGCCCATAAATAGCTATATCTGATTAACACAATATAATTGAAATATATTATTGTATATGTGTATATATATGACTATGTATATATGTACGAGTATGTATTTGTATATTTATTTCTTAAATTAGTTTGAGTATTTATGTATCGTATCTATTGACTTTTTCCTGCAGCACCTACATCACCTGATTCAATTTTTTTTATTTTGATTGCCTGGAAGATATCGATTTGAGCGATAAGGCCACCTATTGTATTGCCTAAAAAATATTGTAAATATGGTCTGTTTTTGTAATTGTATAATTTGGTGTGCAATAAAGTGTTATCTCTCTCTCTCTCTCTCTCTTTCTATCTCTCTCTTCTAAAGAACTAAGACTAACCGTGAGAGCGTGGTTTCACACCAATCGAGACGGCCCTAAGAGTTGAAATTAATGGTTTCAGCATGTACCACGACAAGACGTAGGCAGCCTATGCGTACATTATTAGCGCCAAGCATGCTCCTTCCGCTCACACACACCAAGAGGTGACTAGCACAAGGACTCCCCTAAAATAATAAGACTACTGTTATTGTTACGTACAGTAATGCGGACAACATAAATCATTATCCCAGGTGGTTTTACGTTATAAATTCTTTGAGTGATAAAATCTGTAACGAGGTTTTATAGAGCAATAAAAGGTTTTTCCTGCAATAAAGCGCTCTTGGTATATAGCAGATACTAGTAGACTTTCATTAAAAGTCAGTTAGAAACTAGATTACAAGTATACTTATAGAAATCATTTATATTTATCTACAATAGCGCTAATAGAAGTATAGCAGCCAGTCAAAAGTACAATTAAGTAGAACGTAATAAGTAATATATTTTTCCATAGAATGTACTTGAAAGGGCCTAGCCCTCTGTCCCATCTATGAACTGTTTGAACTACAGCAGGGATGAGTAGACCAAGGGTCGAGAAGAAGATGGCTCCGACGAGGCCGATCAGGAGTTCCAAGTCTGGAACCACGACGGCTAGGGTAACTGGAACATGTTAATAATTCTAATTAATTTGGTTTTGTTTTTATATATTTTCTTTACATTATTTTTGATTGCGAAACTGGCAAGCCCAACTCATGGAAATTGGTTACAGTTAGCTATAGTTGTTTGCAACACCACTGGCGAGGCTAACATGTTGCCAGTCTTTAGGATGGCATCTACATCTTGGAGGATGAAATAGACATAGAGGGATCTGGGAATGGGAGTGTTGGAATCAACCTCTATAAATAGTTTTACTTTTTACATTTTGACACTCAACATTCTTTTGTTTTTCTTTTTCTCTTTTCTTCACTCTATATTTATCCTTGCATTTTACCGTATCGTTGTAAAATAAATACTAATATAATAAGAAAAATCTCGTGTTACTTCATGTCCAAGTTATAGTATATACAATTTACGTGCTCTCCACAGATATAGGGATAAGGAAGGAAGGATATGGGATTAGAATAGGGGGATGGGATATGGAAGGTTGGATAGGAGGAGGGGAAAATAGGTCAAAATTTGTGATTTAAGTAACGCCTTTTTTATTTTTTTTATTCATTGAAAATGGTTACCTTCGTCAATAAATGTTTGCAACATTGAGGCGATGCAAACGCACTACCAACCTCTAGTATAGGAAATAGGGGATCGGATCCTTATTTGGGTTAAAATTGAGGGAATGAGGTAGAGAAGCTCACAGTCTCACTCACCGTACGAAATAACAGCCTATAAACTTCCCACTGCTGGGATTGGGTCTCTTCATTTAATGATAACGTGCAGTATTCGCGTCATTCTTGCTTAAGGTAGATCTAGATAGGCGGGTATGAGACATTGTTTATCTCGATGTGCAGGTTTCATCACGATGTTTTCCTTCACCCTCAGCACATGGTGATACTCGAGAGCGTATCACCACGTGCTGAAGGTTTCCTCCGTGCAGGAACGGAGAATGAATACAATTTTCTGCGGCCTGGCGGCCTGTCCAAAGTGGCGACTAAACAACCCACAGCCAGGTGGTAGGGTATCTGCCCGTTTGGATGGCTACCACACTTGGTCTATAATATGCCGCAATAACAACCTGGAGTTGTGTTCCAGCGGCATTAGTGGCCAGGTACCAGAATTCCTCAAGAGAGCATTAGCCCATTTGTAACACCTTTGGTGTTGCAAATGTCTATAGGTGAAGGTAACCGCTTACCATTAGGTGGGCCGTCTTCCTATTTGCTGAACTCATGCAATAAAAATATATTAAGCTTCCACGGAAATTTCTTCGACGTAATACAATAAATTACTAAAAGATATTTCTGGGCACGCTTCCCTCTGGCAGCGATTTTGTTACATAGTCTATGAGGGACCATCCATAAATGACGTCATACGTAAAGGGGGGAGGAGACCGACGAAGTGTGACATTATGTGACAAGGGGCGGGAGGGATCCTAAATTTCATGACATCACATTGCGAAATGTAATATATTTAACCTAATTACGGAACTGCTGTTTTAATTTAATAATTTCTTGATGAAAAATTAAAAAATATGTGATGTCACACCAGGGCGACTCCTGCCGAGTCTGACGCAATGTCACCACCTGTGACAAGGACGGGGGAGGGGTCAAAAATAATGAAATTTGTGAATGGCCCCTAATCACTTGTAGCAGCGAGAGGTAGATATTTCAGATGGCACAGAGTAGATATTCGCTGTCGAGCGTTGATGTGAGCTGAAGTGAACTAATTTATTTTGGAAACCTTAAGTACAAATATTAACAAGTCGTATAACTAGTACCATATATAGTACAGTGTGTGAGCAAGAGGGATGATTTGTGTGTGAGATAGAGTAACTATTAATACGTGCGCCCCCGCGTTCTGCTAGCCAGTTCCGCCGCTTCTTCTCTTCCAGCTATAACACGTTGCGAAGCGGTAGTAATGATAGAATAGGATCGGCTCCGCCGGCGGAGTTTATAATTGGTCCCCAAATAATCACTTCAGCCTGTTGGCTGAGCTCTTTCAGCCATTAATTGCTAATTCTCAATATAGAGTCAATCCCCCGCAGCGGTCGAGCCGAGGTCGAACCTCACAGGAGGTGCCTCTTCAAGCGTGCTGCTTCCGGGCTGAACGCCTCCGCTCCCACGGAGTCGGGAAGCCCCCAAAGTCTGGTATCGCTGAAACAGCCATCTGCGGCTATTCAGCTGGGTCCAGCTCCAAAAAAAAAAAAATATCTGCTAGCCAGTTGTCCGCTGCGATGACTAGACATATGCAGCTCCCATACACTCATATAATATAACTTAGTCTATTTTTAGTATTTAACTTGTATTTTTATAAGTTACTTTAGTTTGTAATTACTTGTTAAATCAAACTTATTCTCTTTATACATCTAATTATTATAAAAGTGCTTTTAAAAATAATTTACCTGTAAATGCAACGCTCACAGTCCTAAGTGCGATTTGGCTGACATTATGGTACCTTGGGCTAACGTTATTCGACAGTCTTGTCCATATTATATCCATTGGAGCATACATTTGAAGGCAGTATGTAAAAAACACTGCAGTCGCGATTAGGACCTTAGCAATTAAAGCTAACCTGTAAGAATACAATTTATTTAATGCAGGGTTTTTTTAAACTTGAGCTATTATTATATCTACTACAAGGGGTCGCGGCAGAAGTTGTCGCGAAAAATAAAAAAATCTAGAACTCGATTCCAGCGCCATCTACCGGGTCTAATTTTGAATCTAAACCATCCCAGGCGTGCCCGGGACCCACTTAAACACACATAAAATTTCATCAAAATCGTAGAACCCGATTCCAATCCACTGTATTTTGTTTAGATTGATGGGCTACATTACTGAAGTTTTAGTAGGGATCCCTAATTTTTATATATTAATCAGGGATAATGTAGCATTCGAATGGTGAAAGAATTTTTGTAATCGGTCCAACAGTTTTTGAGTTTATCCGTTACAAACATACAAAAATAGAAATCTTTCCTGTTTATAATATTATACCTACTATTGAATTACCAATGAGGAATACCTTAAAAATAGTGGCTGCAAGATAAACAAAATAGTGTTAACGAGTACAAATAACTTGTTCTTCATCAATGTGATGGATTTTATATATATCCGTGCAGGAACGAAGAAACAATGCAATTTCCTGCAGCCGGGCGGCCTGTCGTAAGAGGCGACAAAACAACCCACAGCCAGGTGGTAGGGCATTTGCCCGACTGGATGGCTATCGCTCCTGGTCTAGAGTATGTCGCCATAACAACCTTGAGTTGTGTTCCGGCATTAGTGACCAGGTTCCAGTTCCCCTTAAGAGATCAGCAGCGCATTTGTAGCAACTTTGCTGTTGCAAATGTCCATAGGCGATGGTAACCGCTTTCCATCAAGCGGGCCGTCTGCCTGTCTGCTGATCTCCTGCAATAAAAAAAAGGTAATTGTAAATCACGTAAACGAAAGTCGAAGACCTATAATGGCAAAATTGTCAACCATTGGTTAAGTTGCCATATTTCATGGTACCAAATTTTCCGGGATGACAAGTATTCTAAGTCCATCTTCGCTATGGTGACTACATGTATTTTTTTTTTAAATTAAAACAGCCGCGCAGTTTATCTGTGAAAGCATAACTAACGCAGAAAGTTTCAAGCGACTGATACTTGTTACAGGTAATTGTAAATCATGTAAACGAAAGTCGAAGACCTATAATGGCAAAATTGTCAACCATTGGTTAAGTTTGCCATATTTCACGGTACCAAATTTTCCGGGATGACAAGTATTCTAAATCCATCTTCGCTATGGTGACTAGATGTATTTTTTTTTTAAATTAAAACAGCCGCGCAGTTTATCTGTGAAAGCATAACTAACGCAGAAAGTTTCAAGCGACTGATACTTGTTACAGGTAATTGTAAATCATGTAAACGAAAGTCGAAGACCTATAATGGCAAAATTGTCAACCATTGGTTAAGTTTGCCATATTTCATGGTACCAAATTTTCCGGGATGACAAGTATTCTAAATCCATCTTCGCTATGGTGACTACATGTATTTTTTTTTTAAATTAAAACAGCCGCGCAGTTTATCTGTGAAAGCATAACTAACGCAGAAAGTTTCAAGCGACTGATACTTGTTACAGGTAATTGTAAATCATGTAAACGAAAGTCGAAGACCTATAATGGCAAAATTGTCAACCATTGGTTAAGTTTGCCATATTTCACGGTACCAAATTTTCCGGGATGACAAGTATTCTAAATCCATCTTCGCTATGGTGACTAGATGTATTTATTTTTTTTTAAATTAAAACAGCCGCGCTGATTTTCTGTGAAAGCATAACTAACGCAGAAAGTTTCAAGCGACTGATACTTGTTACAGGTAATTGTAAATCGTGTAAACGAAAGTCGAAGACCTATAATGGCAAAATTGTCAACCATTGGTTAAGTTGCCATATTTCACGGTACCAAATTTTCCGGGATGACAAGTATTCTAAGTCCATCTTCGCTATGGTGTCTACATGTATATGTCGGGTTCACGCCGGGAGCGAACCAATGACGCTCCGAGAATAACACAATAATAATCTGAAATATTATAATCAAAGTTTATTACACTAGAATTATTACAATACTGCACAGAAATATTAGGACAAATCCAAGAGTTGTATCCACGCTTGTCAGGTGTCGAGCAGCAATTTGCCCTCCAATAATACTGCTATTATCAAGCAGTAATTATCGACCACACTATATTATGTGGTTCTCGTTCAAGACTGTCATTGTAGACTGTCAGTCGTAGACTTGGTTGTAGACTCGTAGACTGTCGGTTTAAGACTGCCGGTTGAAGACTGTCCCTCCTCTGCCCGAATACCGCGTATTTAACAGGTCCTCGTAGCGCGCCGCAGTGACACCATCCGGTAATGCTGTTGTGCCACTTCAGTTACACTTCCTTCATAAAAGCAACTTCCGCCATACATATTAACTTCCAACATCCGGTTACTCGTTTTCCGATATCCTTTATCTTAATAATATTTTATTTTATTTTTTTATTTTTTTTTTATTGCTGGAGTTCAGCAGACAGGCAGACGGCCCACTCGATGGAAAGCGGTTACCATCGCCTATGGACATTTGTAACACCAAAGGTGCTACAAATGCGCTGCTGCTCTCTTAAGGGAAACTGGAACCTGGTCACTAATGCCGGAACACAACTCAAGGTTGTTATGGCGACATACTTTAGACCAGGGGTGGTAGCCATCCAGTCGGGCAAATGCCCTACCACCTGGCTGTGGGTTGTTTTGTCGCCTCTTACGACAGGCCGCCCGGCCGCAGGAAATTGTATTCTTTCTCCGTTCCTGCACGGATAAGATAAATGCTTCTACATTGACATCCGGTTAAACAACTTCCGAATACTACATGAAAGAATACTCTATCCGATTATTGACTACTTCCGTCATATGGTTATTTTATAATAACAAGTACGATTCCTACATATACAAAATTTTAATCAAAACAGCCGCGCAGTTTTTCCGTGAAAGCATAACTAACGCAGAAAATTTCAAGCGACTGATACTTAGTGATTAGTATCCTTCTTCCATTGTTATAAATAAAAAAATAATTATATGAACGAAGTTATTCATGAAAAGTTTTAGTCGCAAATTAAAATTTTAAAGCCCACAAAGCGCTTAATTAGCGGTAACGCTAACTTAGTTACGGCAGTTTTATATTCTAACGAAGTTCCTGAATGACGTCGTTTAATTAGAATTTATTTCAAGTAATAAAGAAGATTTAAACGGAAAGAAGATTTATATCTATGTTAATTTTGTACAGATCTTAACTCAGACCTATGAACGATCAGGGTCAAATTGTTAACTGAAGTAGACCTAATTTTTAACCGACTTCAAAAAAGAAGGATATACTTTTAATATTGACCCGACTAGGAGGAGCGAAGTGGATTGCTCCTCCATCTTAAAAGGAAGATTTTTTATTTTTTTATTGCTGGAATTTAGCACACAGGCAGACGGCCTACTTGATGGAAAGCGGTTACCATCGCCTATGGACATTTGCAAAACAAAAGGTGCTACAAATGCGATGCTGCTCTCTTAAGGGAGACTGAAACCTGGTCACAATGCCATCACTAATGCCAACACAACTTAAGGTTGTTATGGCGACATACTTTAGACCAGGGGTGGTAGCCATCCAGTCGGGCAAATACCCTATCACCTGGCTGTATGTTGTTTTGTCGCCTCTTACGACAGGCAACCCTGCCGCAGGAAATTGTATTCTTTTCCCGTTCCTGCACGGATAATTCGGATCTTCCGGTGAAGCTATTCGTTATGCTGCCCAGTTTCATCGCAGGCCTAAGCCTAACTTATTTTTTTCGTGCAGGAAACAGCTGAATAGGTGCAGTTATGGCTGTTTCAGCGATAGCAGGTTTCCTGAATCCCGACTCCCTGGAAGTAGCGTGCTCGAGGAGTCACCTCCTGTGAGGTTTGACCTTCGGCTCGACCGCTGCGGGAGACAACCGGACGATAACAGTTGGAAATTTGTATATATTCTTTGTACGTGCCGGGAGTTATTTGCGACTTCAATTATTGCACAGCGCCATCTATTAGCTTGTAAGTATTCCATTACATTCTTAATTTGTTGTGTAAATATATTTCCTTTATGTTAAGTTATAACTCTTTTCGCGTTTAATTCACTAAACCGTTACGATAGATTGGTTGTCGGAATTGGTAATGATATGTTACGTTTACGAAGCCAAAACTAGATGGCGCTGTACCGTTTTGAAACGCACTATGGTTTTAAATTTTGTACAATGGAAGTGTTCTTTTATTTGTTTGTTTATAGTTTGATTCGATTCCAGTAGCGAATGTATAAATTTTTGAGCATCCCTCACTTTGTTTAATTTCGCTTCACTGGGAGTTTTTGGAACTTTTGTACATTGGTTTAAATGTCATTGGTATTACTTACCATTTACGTAACTTAAAAAAAAATACACACATATCACAAACTACGAGTCACAGTTATAGAAAAGAACAGGCTTAGTTATGTATTCACAGACCTAAAAAAAAAATTTCAAATAAATTGTAAGGAATTTAACTTACACTTCATTCTGAGGTAGATTCAACGTAATGCTTCCGAGAACTGCATCGCCGTATTTCAAGTATCCAAACACTCCTACGATTCCGTATAACATGGCGACAAATACCATCGTGAAGTTCAGCACTCCTGGACAGCCGAGAAAGTGCTGCGGCTTTGCCATTTCATTTTCGACTGGCATCACAACGTTTATACCTTCCATTGCAAAAATCGCTGTACTGTAATTAAGAAAACAGAAACAAATTATTTCTGGGCTATGGGTATTAGGCCGGTATCGAGTTTTTATGATTATTTAAGGTTTAAGCCGCTATCTGGTTTGTTGGTGCAGCAGCGGAGTGGAATAGTTCTTCGGTATATGTGGTACCGAGAGATTATTGCAAGCTTATATTTCTGTAAGCGTTTTTTGATTGTCTCGGTATGAGTGTGGAAGCGGTACACACAATGCGAATCAGTAGATCCTCATAGAAAATTAAATAATTATTTAAAAAAATGATTTTTTTTCAAAATCAGTTGACTCGTTTCCGGATTAAGATAATTGATTTTTCAAAAATCTAATAATACCGCTTTAGTTCTCATCAAAGTAACAGTGCAGACGTGCACCCTCGCTCACTCATACACATATACACACACAAACACACATGCATAGGTACAACATACAAGAATCTACTTTCTGTTGTAATGGATCTATTTAATTTAGCTGTAGTTCGTCGTAATGTTCAGAATGGAATCTTCTGACACGTATGGTTTATACTTACAACAAGGTTCCCACTGCCCGTGTATTCTAAATAGGTAGAAAATTTCAATAAAGATTTATTATTATTACCTTAAAAAGAGCGGCCATTTTGTAATACTAACAAACATCTTCGCTTCTGTCGGCTGAGGGATATCGAAGGTGTAATAACAAGTTATTCCAAAAACAATGAATAAGCACACATTGGCAAAAATTGAGAATGGCACCAGGAACTTCAAGTATCGTATTTGTGTGATCAGTATTAATGGCAACAGGAGTATGCCGCAGTATGCTTCCACTGAGAGCTGGTTGGTAGGCGCCAGGTAGTCGCAGATCTGAAAGAATGTACGCATCATTAGTTATATCTTCTAGATAGATCTAATCTAATTAATGAAATAATGATCAAAGCGAAGATAGTGTAGCCGCAGACGTCTGATCACCACTAGGCGTGAGGCATATTATGCTAACAGTTATTAATAACAGATATTCACAGACAAGAGATAACATCTGTTATTTCTATAACAGAATACCTGGTCTCTCCATAACAGGCACATAACAAATCAAACATAAACATTAGCTACCTAACCGTTCTGTTAATTATTATTTTTCTCTCGTTCTATCTAAGTAAGCTAAAAAGAGATACACCTATTATTCATATCACTGTCTCATTTACACTTCAAGGACTTATACGGGCTAGAAAGAGACGCACCTAATATTTATAAGGTAACAGAATGTAAACCATTTAAGATGCGTACACATTACGGGACGCGTCTGGAAACAATGTGCACGCCTAAAATCGGACGCGGCTTTTGTGTTGCCAACTTTCTTTAGAGAAAACATGGTATGTGAACTCTTAATAAGCGCTAGATTGGCAAAGAATTGGAAAGAGTTGAAAAGAAAGTAATAGGACTAGATACTTTCTTGGTTTACGTTTTTATAAACACTTGGTCTTTTGACGATAATATTGCAATACACGTCGATATTTCAGTGAAGAGTTACATAATTAAAAAGTGCGCGATATAAGGTGCCTACCGCTGAAAAATAACTTTGTGTGTACATAGAGACAAAAATCTAACACTGAAAGCGCTAAGTTGGCAACAGTAGGTATGCACCGTAAGCCGCGTAAAGGAACTTCGTTCCAATAACAAGTAAATAACAGTATGTTATTTAATAACAGATAATCAATGCTGTTATTTTTGGATAACAGTAACAGGAGTAACAGATATTTAAATTGACCTGTTATAACTCATCTCTAATCACCACGGTGGCCGTTCGCAAATGATCGGCTAGCGTGCACACCTCGCCTCACTTCACCTCAGCACGTGTAATCGAGTGCGCTTATTATTATTATATCTGATATTCCGTTTCACAGCTAAATGTGTGCCATATTGTAAAATATTAATCGGCATTTTTGCACAATAAATATGCATTCCTGAACTGCAATTCAAACACAATAGTATTTCATTTCTACCTGAAGACCTCCAAAATAGTATTTTCTTAATGTTACGCGACTTCAACAAAGTAAAGCCGTTAAAATTACGTTTTACCGCGGTATTTTACTTAATTTTTATTTCGACGTTTTGGATGAAATGTCCGAAACGTAGCTGTGATCACGGCTACTGAAAAGTGGCCGAAATGTGAAATTAATAATCAAATAAAGTACCGCGCTTAAAGCCGTTAAAACTTAGTTTTACTATAATGCCTAATGACGGGTACTGGCGTCAGTCCGCTGTCTGGAGGCGCAGATATGCGCAAAATCCTCTCCCATGATTCCGTCACAGTGATTCACTAGCATCTGTGGATGCGGTGGAATTAAACCTCTGTTGGTGATGTGAGTCACTCTGCTTCCCGGGGTGACTCAGGCCTTGATGCGCGGATGAACATGGGTGTAACTACGTTCTAAAACTCATTTTCTTCCAACTCAAGCGCGGGCACATGGGGGGCAGGTTCAGGTTTAGTGGTATAGTTGAGAAGGTCTTAAGTCAGTCCGTCTCACATAAACCGTGCGGCGCTTAAGCTTGCCGTGTAAGGTCTAACCCCCAGAAAGGGCCCGGTATTGTATGAAATGTATTTTTTTTTATTGCAGAACTTTAGCAGACAGGCAGACAGCGCACTTAATGGATAGCAGTTGCCATCGCTTATGGACATTTGCAACACCAAAGGTGCTACAGAGCTGCTGCTCTCTTAAGGGAGACTGGAACCTGGTCACTAATGTCGAAACACAACACAAAGTTGTTATGGCGGCATACTCTAGACCACGGGTGGTAGCCATCCAGTTGGGCAAATACACTACCGCCTGGCTGTGGGTTGTTTTGTCGCCTCTTACGACAGGCCGCAGATTTGTATTGTTTCTCCGTTCCTGCACAGATATATTTGCTCCATAAAAAAGTGTATCCAGTCCCAAACTTGTAACCTAACTATGTACTCACCTTCTAAGATTGAAGTCAAATTTCTCAAGAACAAACAACTATGTGCGTTCTAACAGATTAATAATTTTAATACTTTTAAGAAAATTTGTTTGGACCAGATCGCTTGAATAATTTTTGAGAAATGCCCGTCTTCAATTATTTTAAATTTCATAGACAAATGACAAAAACAGTTGGTAGGTGTTTAATTTTTACGTAACCCTTTATATGCATGGCCCGACACTCTAGCTGATTTATGTTTTAATAATACGTTTTTGAATATCAACTAATTTATTCATAATAGTTATACGATGTTTATAAACTTGGTAAAGAACTTATTATTTATAATCATATTCTATATGCATTCATAAATAACAATTATCTATACATGTAATAAAATTGTAGAGGTCAAATTTCTGTACAATGAAAAAAAATGCTAAAAACCAAGTCAGGGGGATGTAAGAAGTGAAATAGAACTAATTTAGTTTTTTTTTTTTCAAAATTTTTGTTTCTCTATTTGTCTGCTTGTACCGGTTAATCTTCGAAACGACTACACCGATTTTAATGAAATTTTGTGTAGTGGTAGCTTATATCCCTGGTCAACATATAGGATACTTTTGATCCCGAAAAATTAGAGTTCCCGCGGGATAGTTAAAAAATCGCACCACGCGGACGAAGTCGCGGGCATCAGCTAGTTTTTAATAAACCTGTAAACCATGTGTAACCATAATGAATAGGTTAGAATGTATATAATATATTACTTAATTAATCTAGAATATTTGTAATGTATACTTTCTTAGGCTCGAAATAAAAAAAAATATGTTTTCAAAAGTTAAGCGACTAATTAGTTAACTAATTACTTTGCAATTTCTAAAACTGTAATTATGTCTAGAATATAATAGACAACAATAACTTTTGTTGTTTTACTATGTACATAATTAATATTATACCAACTTCCTTTCGTTTTAATTTTCATTGTAAATACCGAAATTGTTTTGTTTTCAAATCAGGTTTTGAATAAGTGATAATTACCTATATTATAACACTGGCTCACAAGGGTTTATGGACCAAAAGACTGAATCTTTGGTCAGTTTGGTCCATACACCCTCAACATTCTGAGGGTATAACACTGTACACATATTTCTATATATGTATCAACAGTGTTTAGTTTTAAAAGTAATAAATAAATACAAATAATCTTAGCAAGTAAGAAACTAGTGTAGATATAGAAAAAAAGAAATGTACTATAACAGTAGCAATAAATAGCATAAAAATAGTTAAGTAAAATAACAAATATATATAGACAAAATATAAAAGAGTAAATTAGAATTAGTACCAAATGTAATAGATATAATAGTTTTGAAAAGAAAGAAAAGAAAAATAAGAAAAAATAAGAAATAAAGAACCCCTTACCCTGTGTATAGTAGTTATAAGATAAATAAAAAAAAAGAAAAGAATAAAAAGACCTCTATCTTGACTTATGACGGAGGAGAAGGCGAAAAAAAAAACATTCTGAGGGTGTATGGACCAAACTGTCCCCAGATTCAGATTCAGCACATCGAAATACATAAGAACAGATGAGTCTGGTTAAAGTACATCACTTTAATTTTTTTGTGCACCGGCGTAATTAATGGCTGGTTCTTATATTTTACCGACATTTTTTTTGCCCTACTATCGGTTAAAATTTGACATAAGCTCCATACAAGTAATGTTAACATTCAACCGATGATAGGGCAAATGAATGAATAGTAAGATTGCTAGGTGGTAAGGTATTTGCCCGTCTAGATGGCTACCATCCTTGGTCTAGACTATAGAGTATATGTCGCAATAACAACCTTGAGTTGTGTTCCGGCATTAGTGGCAAGATTTCAGTCTCTCTCTATAGAGCGGCAGCACATAATAATAATAATAATGTTTTTTTTATTATTTTTTATTGCAGGAGTTCAGCAGACAGGCATCAAAGGTGTTACAAATGCGCTGCTGCTCTCCTAAGGGTCACCGAAATCCGGTCACCAATACCGGAACACAACTCAAGGTTGTGACGGTGACATGCTTTAGACCAGGAGTGGTAGCCATCGAGTCGGGCAAATGCCCTACCACCTGGCTGTGGGTTGTATAGTCGCCTCTTACGACAGGCCGCCCGGCCGCAGGAAATTGTATTCTTTCTCCGTTCCTGCACGGATAAAATATATCATATATGACATATGTAAAAACTAGCCTTCCTATTTTAACGTAAGTTAGCATCGTTTTTTTCCACCTTTGATACCTGCTACCTGAAAAACGGCCCCGCTTTCAGCTTAGCGAGGATCCATTCCTTTCTAAGTTTATAATAAACTACCGATCCTAAAAATTTTATCTTTCCTAAAATCACGAAGTCCGGGGTGGCTGGGATCTTGGACCAGTAGAAAGTATCATTGTTGTACTTTTCAAAAATTCAACAAGTCCATACGCGTGCACAAGTTGTACAAGATAATAAGTATTTTGTATCAATACGAGAAAAACTATAGATAGGAGTTTTAAAGTAATTTGGCTATGGGGGTCTGAGTTAATCAGTTCATTTTGGAACCTTTCCCAAAATAGTTTGAGAATTCCTGGCTTAAAGCGAATCTTTTCCAGGCAACCTCTTAGCTAATCTGGTAACACAGGTAAAACGGAGCTCAATATGAAGACGCAAGAGAACTTCCTACGTTGGGTGGATGCATCGACCTATTAATGGCAAAGAAGTTGCTATGAATAAAACATAGACGCTGGTACCTCCTATACAGATTCCCGCCATGGCGCAGTCTGCGAAATGTCTGAAATATATTTTTACGAAAACTTGATGAAATATTTAAAAAATATATACCTGATGTTACATATCTTAAATCAAAATTGACCCTGTTCATATTACGGAAGAAGAAGTAAAATTAGTCTTTAGAAAGATGAAATTAAACAAATCCCCAGGCATGATGGTCTTAGTTTTGAACATTTAAATTACGCTGGACCAAAAATACCAATGCTTCTGGCCAATCTATTTACGGCCATGATTAATTGTAGTTATCTACCTCCTGACTTTACTAAAACACTGGTTTTGTCTATTTTATAGGGTCGACAACTAGATTCAAGTCTTAGTTCTAATTTATTTTATCTTTATCCGTGCAGGAACGGAGAAAGAATACAATTTCCTGCGTTGGGGCGGCCTGTCGTAAGAGGCGACTAAACAACCCACAGCTAGGTGGTAGGGCATTTGCCCGACTGGATGGCTACTAAAGTATGTCGCCAGAACAACCTTGAGTTGTGTTCCGGCATTAGTGACCAGGTTCCAGTCTCCCTTAAGAGAGCAGCAGCGCATTTGTAGCACCTTTGGTGTTGTAAATGTCAATAGGCGATGGTAACCGCTATCCATCAAGTGGGCCGTCTGTCTGTCTGCTGAACTCCTGCAATAGAAAAAAAAATTATAGACCGATCGATTATATATCGACTAATTATATATCGACGGTGTGCGCCAGAGTCCTTGAAAAAGTTATATTAGAAAAATACAATGATAGGATAGCCGTGTCAGTATCCGATTGACAGGTACCTGCGTCAATCATATTGCTTACACAGATGATATGGTTCTTCTAGCACCAACGGTGTCAGCACTGCGTCGACTCTTGGATCGATGTGTAACATATGCTGCTACTCATGGTCTTACATATAACGTTAAAAAGACAAAGGTCATGTACTTTCGGAAAGGCAAGAGGCCTGTTACGACATTGCCTGTCCAATTAAATGGTCGGGACTTAGAATACGTAGACAACTTTAAGTATCTGGGGCATATAGTGACAAGCAATTTAACAGACGGAATGGACCTAGATAGACAACGCCGTGCTTTAAGCGTGCGATCCAACATGGTTAGGAGGTTTGCAACATGTAGTGTACTACTATTTATACATGTGAACTTTGGTGCAAATACACAAAAGCGGAATATTGTGCATTAAGAGTACAATATAATAATGCCCTACGCATAATGTTACGGTTACCTACATTCTGTAGCGCTTGAGAGATGTCCACTGAAACCAGACTCCCCGGTTTTGCGGCACTAATACGACAACAAGGGAAAGATTTTATAACTCCCAAAATAAAATAGTCGCTGCTCTGATTCAAATAAATGGACCATTGATAGAAGATTGGATGAAACTACATAGTGACATAAGTATATTTTAATATTATAATACCAATAATGTAATTTGCTATGGACCTAGTCTGGATTAAATAAATATTATTATTATTATTATTATTAAAGCGAATCTTTTCCAGGCAACCTCTTAGCTAATCTGGCAACACAGGTGTTGCAGGAAAAATGCTTAATAATAAATGAAGCACTACTTACATCTTTCAAAGAAGTTGCTATGAATAAAACATAGACGCTGGTACCTCCTATACAGATTCCCGCCATGGCGCAGTCTGCGAAATGTCTGAAATATATTTTTACGAAAACTTGATGAAATATTTAAAAAATATATACCTGATGTTACATATCTTAAATCAATGCCTTGTCTTTAGGATAGCGCCCTTCCTCATCTCCTGGGCAACCAGAACTCTCACTCACCATACCGACCTTGGGTTTGGCTATGGGCGACCCAACGGAGGTTCGCGCCGAGCGCAAAAACTTTTTATTTTATTTATTTTTTATTGCAGAAGCCCAGCAGACAGGCAGACGGCCCTCTTGATGGAAAGCGGTTACCATCGCCTATGAACAGTTGCAACACCAAAGGTGCTATAAATGTGCTGCTGCTCTCTTAAAGGAGAGTGGAACCTGGTCACTAATGCCGGAACACAACACAAGGTTGTTATGGCGGCATACTCTAGACCAGGGTGGTCGCCATCTACTCGAGCAAATGCCCTACCACCTGGCTGTGGGTTGTTTAGTCGCCTCTTACGACAGGCCGCCAGGCCGCAGGAAATTGTATTCTTTCTCCGTTCCTGCACGGATAAACAACTCACGACAAGCTTCATATATCCTAATATTTTAATTATTGATGCTCGTTGTCTCGCGTTTAACTCTAGCTTGCAACGATTAGGTCGTGGCTGGGTCATCAAACAATTTAAAAAATTCATAAGCGCAACATTAGTTACCAGGCTTCAACACCAAACAAAGTTCTCCCTATCTAATATAAAAAACTTGTTTAAGGGACACCCGGATCAAGTTCTTTCATCATGTGAAGGAATTCTTAAATCTATTTTTTATGTCCGAACCACCGTGAGCAAAAAGTTCCAACTTTTCCTTACCTTCACCCGCGACACTTCTTCATTAGTTATCATTTATATATCATAAAGTCATACTTGCTGTTCGTTTAATCTCGCTCGTTGGTCAAAAATTACATAGAATAGCTTTACATTAGTATCTTTATATATATAAATTAATTGTTGTTCGTTAATCTCGCTAAAAATCGAGAACGGCTGGACTGATTTGGCTAATTTTAGTTTTGAATTATTTGTGGAAGTCCATGGAAAGTTTAAAAGGTGAGTAAATATAACAATTTCGCTTTCCCCTAGAAACTATTCCTACCTGTCGAACATTTGATGTTCGTCCAGTCGTTCAGAAATCAAATTAAATTTAAGTCAGGTTTTTTTTCATTTTTTTTTGGTTTTGAATGTCAAACGGTTTCATGTGTACGGAATATCCTGGTTTTTTTTTCAATATTTTGAATCCGCGCATACATAGTCTCATTGCTGCGTTTGGGCGTCCCTTATGAAATTATAGGGGAACAACCAGTATACCCACCATGATGTCTAAGGTGGATTGGCGGGTTGACAAATGGATTATCTTGATTTGCAAATTTCATCACGCCATGGAAGACTTTTCTTGACTATCATCTTCATACAGGAAATAAATTGTAAATAAAAAAAATTAAAACAATAGAATATTAAAAAAAGGATAAAAAATATATAATAAAAATAATAGTACCACTTGATTAGTTTCTTTTAGTGTTCTTTAATAATTTAAACAAAACGGTAGCCTTATCAGATAATGATCTGTCTTTAAATAATATGTTACAATTGTCAGTCGTTTATTTCTGAATTTTTGGGTTTCGTAATCAATTTATAAAAAAAAAATTTACACGATTAAATGAGAACATCCCCATTTTTTGGGGTTGGTAAAAAATAACGAAAATTTGTCGACTCTGAGAATCTTTCAATATGCGTGGTCCGATACGCACTTGTCCAATTTTTTCCAATTATATGAATCGGGAAATTTCTGAATTTGAATTATTTTGACGGATATTCATTCCAGTTAAGTTTTGACCACATTTTTTACTAAAGTTGAAACATTCTGATATTATCATTCAGCTTTTTTATTTATTGATTCTGAGGCCGTACGATGTTTACCGGGTCAGCTAGTATAAAATAATAATAAGTAGTCATCGGCAAACCTTCTGCGAGCGGCTTATACATTATATTGTTACCTCACAGCAACAGAATACTTTCTTAACTTCGGCGGTCCCAGTTTAAAAGCTCTTTCACAGGTGTCAGTGTAGCTTAGGGAACCCAATTTACTTTCCTTGCAAACTTGCCTTGAAGTTGAAACCTGTAACAAACCATATACAAATTAGGCGCCTATATAAATATATCTATACTAGCTGTGCGCGCGACGTCGTCCGCGTGGAATTTGCTTTCAAAATCCTCCGATTTTGAAACATTCTTCATTGGTGCTCCGCTCCTATTGGTCTTAGCGTGATGATAGCCTATAGCCTTCCAACACTGAAAGAATTTTTTAAATCAGACCAGTAGTTCCTGAGATTAGCGCGTTCAATCAAACAATATATTAGTATATTCGGGTACAACGCTAATACTTACATTTTAAATATCGCGATATCTTTTGAAAGAAACGTCCGAATTGAATCATTCAAAAAGTTATAGAAAGGTATTGAATTCGTCTTGAATATTTCAAGTAATACTTAAGATATCTTATAGTTGTTTACAGTTTCTAGAATACATTCACTAACATTTAGTTATAGGTAATTTTTAATTTTAATTTTTTTATTATTTATTTAATTTTTTATTATGTTTTGTTTAGGTATATTATTGTATAATTCTTATATATATTTTGTTTATTAATGTACTGGTTCAAAGTCATCTACATACTTGGGGTCTTAGGACATATGAGGTTATGGAGGTGGGCACTGAAAACCAGTGATGTGTCGGAACATGTTTCGGCACAGCGAAACACTGAGTGCCAACCTCATTTCATATATTGCGGCTTTCTTTTATTGTTATTTTGTTATCAGTTTGTATTGTGTGAGTCGCAATTTGAAATAAATATTTTCTTTCTTTCTCTTTCTTTCTTTCAGCGCATGCCGTGTAAGGATTTTTTCGGGTCATTTTTTTACACCTTGGGTTACATTATTGGACTTTTAGTAAGGATCCCTATTTTTTTTGAAAATATAGTATAACCTTCCTCGATAAAGGTACTATTCAACACTGAAAGAATTTTTCAAATCGGACCAGCGGTTCCTGAGATTAGCGCGTTTAAACAAACAAACAAACTCTTCAGCTTTATAATATTAGTATAGATTTACTAGCGTGCTCCGCAGACGTTGACTTTCCTTTAAATAATAAAATTTAGAACCCGATTGCAGCGTCATCTACCGGATCCAATTAGGATTCTAAACCATCCCGGCATCCACTTGAATCAAAATAATAAAAAGGCACCAAAATCGATCCATTGGTTTTTTTTCATTGCATGAGTTCGGCAGACAGGCATACGGCCCACCTAAGGGACAGCTGTTACCATCGCCTATGGACATTTGCAACACCAAAGGTGCTACAAATGCGCTGCTGCTCTCTTAAGAGCGACTGGAACCTGGCCTTTAATGCCGGAACACAACTCAAGGTTGTTACGTCGGCATACTCTAGATAGATGGCTATCCAGGCGGGCAAATACCCTACAACCTGGCTGTGGGTTGTTTTGTCCCCTCTTACGATAGGCCGCCCGGCCGCGAATTTACAAAGGCTATACTATTTGAGTCACGAGTCAGACTCTAATAGATGAGCTTTTGTTTATACATATTACTCGACAATACCTAATCTATCTCAGTAAAAAAATTGACTCAAATGGATGAGCTTTTTGCTTTAATATTTTCAAAGTAAATGCACGGACAAAACCTAGTACTGTATTATACATGCTCAATCAAATAGATAAGCTTTAACAAAACCTAGTTGAGTAGACACATATACATACATAGATATATACCTATATACATACATAAACAATACATACATAACATAAATAATGTGAGAGAAAACTATATTGATTCTGCCGAGAGGTCAAAATAGAGCTTACGTACTCTGCGCTTAAATGAGTAGCGATTGGTCGACATCCTGATTTCACGAAGGAGTGCGTTCCAAAAGAGAATTAACAAATGGCATCTAACTATCCACCTAATAATGAAACTAACGATCGGTGAATATCGGTATCAAATTGAATAGCATTTGTTGCCTCAATGTTAGAATGAATTTATCTTACAAAGTCTACGCGATTTCGGTCAATTTCTGTACTAGAATAGATTAGGGTTTCGTCAAGTTTTTGTCAAACAAAAGCTCATCTATTAGAGTCTGACTCGTGACTCTAAATGTATATAGCCTTTGTAAATTCGCCGCCCAGCCGCAGGAAATAGTATTGTTTCTCCGTTCCTGCATGAATTTCAATGACTTACATGATACACATGAACAGATATTTTTTATACAAGGATTGTGCTGCGTGCATTTGATCATCATCGTGCATCAACGTGTCGGTTTAAATTAATTTAGACGAGTATTGGCGAGAGCGTATTTCTGAGTGCTCTGAGGTCAAGGCAGCTGACGCAGCGTCGAAACGCATCGAAGTATCAATTTAGATACTTACATAGTATATTGACCCCTATTTCCATAGCATAAGACACACTCTTCTATACCTTGACCATTACGCTCAAACGCTTTTCATCATTCATTCTCAACGACCTTTTTCCATACATTTTTTTACATTTTTTTTTTTATTGGTCATGACTTTATGTTGTTGGTCCGAAGACCTTACAACTTTACCGGGGTTTCTGGCGCGAGTGCCTTCGCAAAGCGAAGCGCTCGAGCCCGGGGGGGCAACTTGCTCGAGGGAGCTCCCTAAGGAGTTTTACCTCGGCTGGAGTGTTGCCATGAGAGGGGGATAAATTTAATGTTGCCCACTATAGGGCGACACAAAGCACTAATTGAGAACGGGCGACGGGTAATATAAAGCCCGAGGGGAAGGATCCCGGCGGGCCGGGATCGGTGGTTCTCGGCGGCCTACGCTATCTTACTGATTTTTTTGCAAGATTTTATTTAACTTGCAATGGATGTATGTATGTAAGTTCGGGTGGAATCTTGCAAATTAAATTTGACCAACTTCCCGGTTTCCAATTGAGCTGAAATGCACGCATATGTATATCGTGTTACAATGCAATAATATGGTACCATGCTTTACGCGACGAACTGTAACAAGGGGTGGCAGGGGTCCTAAATTCTTCAAATTAAAGTTTGTTTCAAATAGGACGGTATGAGAGAAACTAGGTAAATAAAGAAATAAACATTGAGATCCTAAGAACAAGATTTTTTTATTAAATACTAACAGGAACATAGATATTTGTATATAATTAAAATTAATATTTATTTCGTAGGAAAGTTTACGATAACGCTACAAACTATATTTTATGGATGTATCAGCAATACCGTCCTATTTGAAAGAGACTTTAAATCAAGTTTAAGTTTCATCAATACTAGAACTCAAATTAACAAGATACATAAATCATGCCCCAAGCTCTCAGAATTAATCCGGTTATAGGAAGCCGATTTTGGAATAGGAAGGCGATCGCGTCGTATTGCGTTACCAGAACTTAATACATAATCATAATGTACTATTACCTACATAATCGAATTTTTAATACAGATGATCTCGTTTCCACTGGATATATTACACGCAAACCACGTATATATTGTACCTACTACAAAGTTTATGCACACAAGTTTGTAAATAACGCTTTATATAGGGCCACAATTACCACGCGATGACGATGAAGGGAAACAGCACGATGAAACGAGCACATTGCAATAATCGGTGTGTTCAGCTTACTAAACGTCCTTGGATAACCGTGACGGGTATAATTCACCTAAGAAATTGATAGACCCGAGTCCAGCCGTGGGGCAATTATGGGCTGTTATTACTATATATATTTTGTAGCAGCGAGAGGTAGAGGTTAAATAATATTTTAGATAGCAGAGGGTAGTTAGTATTCACTGTCGAGTTCTGATGTGAACTGAAGTCAACTCATTTATTTTGGAAACGGTAATTTTAAACAAATATTAACAAGTCGTATTGCTAGTACAATGTATAGAACAGTGTGTGAGCGGGACGGATGCTGTGCGAGCGAGATAGAGCAACTATTATTGTGCGCTCCCGCGCTGCGCTTAGTGCGCTTGTCAGTGTGCACGTTGTCCGCTGCGATGATTAGACGTATGCAGCTCCCATAATATAGACTGCAGTCTCCTAGTACTTTTTGAAGAAAATGACTATAATTTATGGAGGCACAAGGACATAGGGATATAACGTTTTTGTCAAAATGCTTATCGAAAGAGTCCCACCGTTGTAGTAGGAAGCTAACCTAAGATTTACTATAGTCACTTTTGCTGATGGATCCCCATCGCCCACCAACCATGGGACTCACGTATGAATTTGTCGGTCTTTGGGATACATACCAGTATGTGAACACAGTGTGTAGCAATTATCCCCACCAATACAGTTCCAATACATCCAGGTATTATCCCTATGTTTTTGAAAGCAGCCGGCATCGCGAGCAATCCAGAGCCAAGAGATGATTTGAGCAGGTGGAAAAATGCGCCCAATGTCCTATTAACAAATTAAATTATTTTTAATATTTATAAGGAAATAAATAAAAAAGTAATGCGGTCGGAGGACATAGACCATATTCTGCATTCGCACGTGCGTGGTGACAATGTGAGAATGCGGCCGAATAAGGGCGGTTATAACGCTTCTAATTTCAAAAACAGTATATTACACATTAGTATGTTAGTACTATGACATTGTTTAAAAAATGTCGCCTGGAGGGCGTAGCGCGTTTCCCTATGTGACGATTTCTGCTAGTTCACTCTAAGCCGCGTAAAAGAACTTCATTCCAATAAATTTTATTTCGCCCGATATACTTTTGCATAGTTATGTAGTTAGATAACTTGCAAAATATTCAGTTTAGTGTTGAGTAGGACACGATTATAAAATAGGTTTGTAAGAGTAGCATAACATTTTGTACTAAACCAGTACAATTTGCCACTTCAAAGGATGCCAGGAGATTTGTACGGTTTGGACCGCGGCAGTACATTTGAAGCGATGAGACTGTGAGCGTTATTCCCTCGTTTGTCCCGTTTGTTACAATTTGTACCTATGCGGTACAATAAAAAATTCTAGTTCGGAAATGTTAGTTAAAAACCACATGTGATCGGCCTCAGTCACCTCATATTACTTGTAGAAGCTAGCAGCCGTATGTGAGTGTCCTTAGAGGCACTGTACTTGTACTGTTGTAGCATAAGCCTCGTTCCGTCCTCCCTCTTAGGTTTCATATTATGTCAAGAATGAATAGTAGCGCGACAAAAATTTGAAGTCTTACATTTTCAAATTTTGAGCCGTACAATATATTTCAATGTATTTTGTACGGGACAGATGTACTAGCTCATACGTGTTCTAGTTAATACTATTCCGGTTAATTAATTAGTTATCGATTAAGTAGAAGTCAGTTTGAATGATAATAAGAACTTATTCGCAAGTTACCTATTTGACTAATGATAAAGTAAATCAGGCTAATATACACTAACAGTTATATATTTGTATTACGTATGTCGCATATTTAAACATACACTTATATTTTCTATACATATATAAACGAAAGTCGTGTTAGTTACACTATTTATAACTCAAAATGGCTGTACGGATTTGACTGAAAATTGGTGGGGAGGTAGCTTAGAACCAGGAGACGGACATAGGATACTTTTATCCCGTTGGAACCGGTAGGTGGCGCTGAGATCGGGTTCTAGAATCCTCCTAATCACCTGGAGCGATTTTGGTGATTTTGTTTTTGTGTGTTTGAGTGGGTTCCCGGATGGTTTATATCCACAATTGGAACCGGTAGGTGGCGCTGGGATCGGGTCCTAGATTTCTATTTTTTCAGAGCAAGACAACGTCTGTCGGGGCCGCTAGTATCTATATAAACTTCTATACGAGCTAAAGCTATACATCAACATATGTCTAACATACATTCGAGTGTAAAAATCTAAATAATTCATATAACCCGAGGAATTTACCAAACGCTCTTGCATATTATACTAAAATCTGTTAGGGAACAAAAAATATGGTAATAAAGGGACTAAAACGTATTAAAACGAGAGTAAAATACTTACGTCAATAACCTTATTTCACGCTTTTTATGTTATCGGTTTTTAGCACATTACACTCCGAGCTCAAATTATTTTTTTCTGGCCTCAGATTCTCAAAGAAGCTGATCAGCATTGTAATTTCTACTTCTCCCTATTTAATTTCTTTATTATGGGTAATTCTCCTTGTTATTATCATTCTAATCGTTTTTATTTTATTTTAGGAACAATGCAAGCCTTATATTTTCATTTCATTATCGTTGAGTAGCGGCGTATATACTGTTGCGTATTCCGGGATTCGAATTTATATGTCGATTTAAAAGATCACAAACTTTATTAGAAAAACACGTATGTATTATATTACAATTTTTACAAACACAACCAAATACAACAAGTCCAAATCATAAGGCAGAAGATCGTAATAACATAAAGCGCGCAGTCTGTCAATCTGATACACGTAGGTAACAACACCTCGGTTACAGTTGATACTCAACTAAATCTGACCCACTTATTTATATATTATACACACACATAAGGTAGTCTTAGTGAGTCAGATTTAGTTGAGTTTCAACTGCAATCGAGGTATTGTTATCTACGTGTACATTCGGAACGGCAATCTCACATTATATATATAGATTAGTGATTAATAATAATTGATTACATTTCAATACATAGGCAATTAGCGTCAACAAATGACTGTGAACAATTAAGACAACCATTAAAAGAATCACAGATAATTTAAACACCAAAGGTAATAAAACACCTGTTTTCCAAGAAGTAACATGAAGATAGGTTCTCCGAATACGTCCCTAGCAATAACCTGACAAAAATAATTTTAGATAGATAACACTTTATTGCTCACCAAATAAACAATTAACAATATTGTCTTGTTAAAGACAATGTTGCAAGTCTTATCGCTTAAAAGAATAACTTTCAGGCAAACTTAAAAAAATAATTTAAACTAATCTGACGATGTAGTTGGTGCAGAGTATTAAATAGGATTTAAATTAAATGCACATAATTAAACTACTTTTTCATTTTTAGTAATTTTAATTACTTAAAATGTTTGACTCATTTTTATGACGCCATGATTTGCTACGCTCGAACAAGACCTTGAGGGCTGTGACGTCTTCAAAAATAAGAAGTGTCTCAGTTATTCATATTATTATCAGTGGTGGATTTACCAATAGGCTGAGTAGGCTGGAGCCTAGGGCGGCAGATTTTGGAGGGGCGGCAAATTTGGGGCCAATTTTTTTATATATTATGTCTTACACAATCTTCAAACTACGGTAAAAAGGAGGTCTAATTCAAGACTATACACGTCTCACGATATGTACACAAACCATAAAGTTACAATTTCGTTGACAAAAAAATGATCTAATTAACGTGATTGTGAATTAGGGTATCGATTTATCGGTAGGGGCGGTAAAATTTGAATAGCTTACAGGCGTCATATTTCTAAATCCGCCCCTGATTATTATATTTTGTATATATCAATTAAAAGACAGAATTAATAAGAATTAAATAGAATGACTAAACAGATATACAATGCAAAAGTGGATGGATGCAGAAGTCGTGGAAGGCCACGACACACCTTCCATGATCAAATTGATCGTGTACTAGCAGAAGGTGATTCAGGAGCCTTAAGAACAAACGAGCGTGCATGACAAGAGTTATGAATGTCAAAGAAGCAAGTGAGGTGTGTAAGAATAAGCCTGAATGGCGCTCTGATGTTCGTGCCTACCCCGCAAGGGAACTGGCGTGAAGTTATGTATGTATGTAAGAATTAAATAAAAATTATTTTATAGATTTGGTGAAGATTGTCTCGTATACTTACGATGTAGGATGCTCCACATTTCTATGTTCAAACGGATCGTAATTCTCGGCAACATTATCACGGTAAAGCGTCACGGTCGACTGTGTTACTGAATTCACGTTGTCTTTACTCCCTGGAGCGCTGAAGCAATATATCATATAATTACACACATTAATACTTGACGTGGGTCAAATACAAAAACGGAAGATAAAGTGTTCAAGTTACATAAATTCCATATGGACAATATTCGCTTATGTAGTTTTTATTATTATATAAGATTATGTTGTGGGTATGTTAGATTTGAGATTTTTGTATTTTAACAAATAGTTTTTTTTTTATCTTTATTTAGAAAGGGCTTTGCCGCTTAGCGGCCATGTCACCCCGTAAAGTACCTAAATAACATTTCTAATATAATCTAATTAATTTGAATTGATGAAAGAATGACTAAACAGATATACAATGCAAAAGTGGATGGATGCAGAAGTCGTGGAAGGCCACGACACACCTTCCATGATCGAATTGATCGTGTACTAGCAGAAGGTGATGTCAGGAGCCTTAAGAACAGACGAGCGTGCATGACAAGAGTTATGAATGTCAAAGAAGCAAGTGGGGTGTGTAAGGATAAGCCTAAATGGCGCTCTGTTGTTCGTGCCTACCCCGCAAGGGAACTGGCGTGAAGTTATGTATGTAATATGAACTAAAAATAGAGTTATATAGTTTGCAAAACATCTTGGCATCTGTCGATAACGGAAATGCCAGAATGCTATTACATTCTCCCACGGCAGATAAATTTCGCACTCGAAGAACTCTTTTCGTAGTTCTTCGTTCTGAACACATTCCATCAGAAGATGTTGGACATCTTCAGTCACATTGCATGTTATACTATTGGGGGAGTTAACTTTCTTAATGAGATATCCAAACTTGTTTGAAGGAATGTGTCCAGAACGTAATCTGACCAATGTTACAACATCTTTTCGCGTCAAAAATTGTTTCTTATTGCTTTCATTTAAACCAAAATGTCTCGTCTGTAGACTGTTCGGATACTGAATACCTCAGTTTGGTAGACGTTATAAAATAATCCAATAACAAAAAATAAACCTTTTAATTCTAGAAACAAGTAAAATCAGCAATTCATGTTTGCGAATCAAAACATATAAACATATTGTTCCAACGTTTGTAGTCTTCTCCTGTAGACATGTAAAACTTTTTTGTATTTGACTCACATATGATTTACATAGGTACTAAATTAACTAACATAATCTATTACAATGAAGGAAAATTAACTTATATAGCATTCTATCTATATTCCCATAAAACTATTAAAAAACTAAGCTTAGTGTTACGTTTATTTAGTTGCATAGTTGTTCTTGTCATGTTTTCTTTAGGTCAATAATTAATTTTGTTATCTACCCTCTTATTTCTAAATGATACAATCGACCATTTTCTTAATTGAATAATGATGTTATATTTTTATTTATTCTGTGATTAGCGCCTGTTTTGTGTAGTGTAGTTCTTCATAATTTACCATAATTTTTATAATTCAAAATCTCTCAATTGTATATGGACGGTATTTATTAGATTTTATTTTCATGTTGGCAGACGCGATAGATTCACTGTGTTCCATTTATTTTATTACTTGTAAAACTTTAAATAGAATATTTTCTATAATATCTTATATAAAATATTATGTAAAATTTCCAAAAAATAATGTATTAAATTCTTGTCATTCATAACCCTTTTAAATAAAATAGTTTATAAATTACTTCAATCCGCTATCGGTTGTGTTGTTGCTAAGTTTCTTATGCTGTAAAACTATTGGGGGGATGGCGAGGTGTTCTAAAAGTATTTTTGTGGAGGCAGTGTTTGAAATATACTTAAACCGTAAAGTTGTTTGATTATAAGTATTGTGACGAGATGCTATTCTTTTATCGCCATAAACCCTTCTGAGTTGTTATGTGTAAAGTTCCCAAAAGGCTTAGGTACGTTACCTCGCTGGATTGCCATACTCATCCGTTGTCCAAGGTAAGCACCAGCCTTCAGATCACCCGAAGAGTCGTTTGAAGTTCAAATTCATTTTTTTTTATTCAAATTAAGTTCCACGATCGACGACGTAAGAAGAGAAAGATCTTTACAGAGGCTCATGGCTTCAGGATCCCACGGTCAAAGCGTTTCAACAGCAAACGGCACAAACATTTAACTATAACACCAAGAGTTGAATATTTGCACCGCTTGAATGATTCAGCTGTTTCCGCCGCCGTTGTTTATTTACTAAATGTTCCTTTAAATATGTCTTGCAAATTTTAGGTATGAATCATTAAAGTGCTCTCATAACGTCTAATCCCTATTATCCCTATTAATCCCTATTAATATTATAAATGCGAAAGTAACTCTGTCTGTCTGTCTGTCTGTCTGTCTGTCTGTCTGTCTGTCTGTCTGTCTGTCTGTCTGTTCCGTTTTCACGTAAAAACTACTGGACCGATTGGGATAGTTTCCGGGATAAAAGGATATTTGTCTCTCTGTTTGTTATCCTTTTACGGAAAGACTTTTGGACCGATTTGGCTGATACTCGGTACATATGTAATTTGAATACCGAGGGTGGACATGGGATATTTTTCATCCCGGATAATGGGATAGATTTTGGGATAGATTTATGTAAAGATTATCCCAAAAGTGGGACATGCTTTGGTTGGTTTTGTGATTTGCCATTTTCATCATTTTGGTTATTTTGTCCTTTTTGCCCTTTTGCCCTTTTGCCCTTTTCACCTTTTGCCCTTTTGCCCTTTTGCCCCTTTGCCCCTTTGCCCTTTTGCCCTTTTGCCATTTTGCCCTTTTGCCCTTTTGACTTTTTGCTCTTTTGCCCTTTTGCACTTGGGCCCGTTTGCCCTTTTGCCCTTTTGCCATTTTGCCCTTTTGCTTTTTTGCCCTTTTACCATTTTGCCCTTTTGCCCTTTTGCCCTTTTGCCATTTTGCCCTTTTGCCCTTTTGCCCTTTTTCCCTTTTTCCCTTTTACCATTTTGCCCTTTTGCCTTTCTGCTCTTTTGCCCTTTTGCCCTTTTGCCCTTTTGCCCTTGGGCCCGTTTGCCCTTTTGCCCTTTTGCCCTTTTGCCCTTTTGCCCTTTTGCCCTTTTGCCCTTTTACCATTTTGCCCTTTTGCCATTTTGCCCTTTTGCCCTTTTGCTTTTTTGCCCTTTTACCATTTTGCCCTTTTGCCCTTTTGCCCTTTTGCCCTTTTGCCCTTTTGCCCTTTTGCCCTTTTGCCCTTTTGCCCTTTTGCCCTTTTGCCCTTTTGCCCTTTTGCCCTTTTGCCCTTTTGCCCTTTTGCCCTTTTGCCCTTTTGCCCTTTTGCCCTTTTGCCCTTTTGCCCTTTTGCCCTTTTGCCCTTTTGCCCTTTTGCTTTTTTGCCCTTTTACCATTTTGCCCTTTTGCCCTTTTGCCATTTTGCCCTTTTGCCATTTTGCCCTTTTTCCCTTTTACCATTTTGCCCTTTTGCCCTTTTGCCCTTTTGCCATTTTGCCCTTTTGCCCTTTTGCCCTTTTGCCATTTTGCCCTTTTGCCCTTTTGCTTTTTTGCCCTTTTACCATTTTGCCCTTTTGCCCTTTTGCCTTTTTGCTCTTTTGCCCTTTTGCCCTTTTGCCCTTTTGCCCTTTTGCCCTTGGGCCCGTTTGCCCTTTTGCCCTTTTGCCATTTTGCCCTTTTTCCCTTTTGCCCTTTTGCCCTTTTGCCCTTTTGCCCTTTTGCCCTTTTGCCCTTTTGCCCTTTTGCCCTTTTGCCCTTTTGCCCTTTTGCCCTTTTGCCCTTTTGCCCTTTTGCCCTTTTGCCCTTTTGCCCTTTTGCCCTTTTGCTCTTTTGCTCTTTTGCTCTTCGACTCTTTTTTGTCCTTTTTGTCCATGTTGCTCTTTTTGTCCTTTTTGCTGATGTTGTCCCTTTTGTCATTTTTGTAGTTTTCATTGACGGGGGATATAGATAAATAAAACTAGGACTGTTTGTAATAGAGGATGAAAGTTTGGATGAGACCAATCATTTCTCAAGTTCATAGATATAAAAATGCATCGTCTATAAAAATGCGATAGTAACTCGATATGTCTTTCTGTTAAGTTTTCGGAAAACACTGGGAATACTGGATCGTTTTTATTTTAATTTTGTTTAAATGTAGTTTTAATGCCGAAAATGGACATATATACTCATGCCAAGAGATCGGCATGAGAATATATCAAGCATCGAGTTTGCGATATAAAATGAAGTGAATTTTTCGGGGGCAAATGGCACTAACATAAAAATGGTGTACATTGTAACCTGTATTAACGCCTGCTCTTTAAAGAAGAAGCAGGAACTAGAGGTTAACCCGCGGCGCAGCCGCGGGGTAAACTCTAGTTAATATTATAAATGCGAAAGTAACTCTGTCTGTCTGTCTGTCTGTCTGTCTGTCTGTCTGTCTGTCTGTCTGTCTGTCTGTTCCGTTTTCACGTAAAAACTACTGGACCGATTTGGCTGAAACTCAGTATATATATATTTTCGATGCCGAGAATGAACATAGGATACTTTTTATCCCGGAAAATGGGATAGTTTCCGGGATAAAAGTATATTTGTCTCTCTGTTTGTTATCCTTTTATGGAAAGACTATTGGACTGATTTGGCTGATACTCGGTACATATGTAATTTGAATACCGAGGGTGGCCAAGGGATACTTTTCATCCCGGATACTGGGATAGATTTTGGGATAGATTTATGTAAAGTTTATCCCGGAAACTAGGATAGGTTTTTTATTTTGGGGCCATAGTTTATTTATGGTCGTTTAGGTAGTTTTGTTTAGTTTAGTTGTTTTGGTAGTTGTGGTAGTTTTGGTTGGTAGTTTTGCTATTTTCGGTAGTTTATGCTGGTAGTTTTGGTAGTTTCGGTTGTTTTTGGTAGTCGTGATAGTTTTGGTAGTTGTGGTAGTTTTGGTAGTAGTGGTAGTTTTGTTTTGTAGATTTGGTAGTTGTAGTAGTTTTGATTGGTAGATTTAGTAATTGTGGTAGTTGCGGTAGTTTTGGTTTGTAGATTTGATAGTTATGGTAGCTTTGGTTGGTAGATTTGGTTATTTGGTAGTTGTGGTAGTTTTGATAGTTGTGGTAGATTTGGTTTGTAGATTTGGTAGTTTTGATTGGTCGATTTAGTATATTCGGTTGTTTTGGTAGTTGCGGTAGTTTTGGTAGTTGCGGTAGTTTTGATAGTTGTGGTAGTTTTGGTAGTTATGGTAGTTTTGGTAGTTTTGATAATTGTGGTAGTTTTGATAGTTGTGGTGGTTTTGGTAGTTGTGGTAGTTTTGGTAGTTGTGGTGGTTTTGGTAGTTTTGATAGTTGTGGTAGTTTTGGTAGTTTTGATAGTTGTGTTAGTTTTGATAGTTGTGGTAGTTTTGGTAGTTGTGGTAGTTTTGGTAGTTGTGGTAGTTTTGGTAGTTTTGATGGTTGTGGTAGTTTTGGTAGTTTTGATAGTTGTGGTAGTTTTGATAGTTGTGGTAGTTTTGGTAGTGGTGGTAGTTTTGGTAGTTTTGATAGTTGTGGTAGTTTTGATAGTTGTGGTACTTTTGGTGGTTATGGTAGTTTTGGTAGTTGTGGTAGTTTTGGTAGTTTTGATAGTTGTGGTAGTTTTGGTAGTTTTGATAGTTGTGGTAGTTTTGGTAGTTGTGGTAGTTTTGGTAGTTTTGATAGTTGTGGTATTTTTGGTAGTTTTGGTAGTTTTGGTAGTTTGATAGTTGTGGTAGTTTTGATAGTTTTGATAGTTGTGGTAGTTTTGATAGTTGTGGTAGTTTTGACAGTTGTGGTAGTTTTGGTAGTTGTGGTAGTTTTGGTACTTGCGGTAGTTTTGATAGTTGTGGTAGTTTTGGTAGTTGTGGTAGTTTTGGTAGTTTTAATAGTTGTGGTAGTTTTGATAGTTGTGGTAGTTTTGATAGTTGTGGTAGTTTTGGTAGTTGTGGTAGTTTTGGTAGTTTTGATAGTTGTGGTAGTTTTGTTAGTTGTGGTAGTTTAAGTAGTTGTGGTAGTTTTAGTTGCTGGATTTGGTAGTTTTGGTTGGTAATTTGGTAGTTTCAGTAGTTTTAGTACGTTTGGTAGTTTTGGTCGTTTGTGTAGTTTACACAATATTTAGTTATATAAATAAAACTAGAACGGGTTGAAATAGGGTATTAAAGTTTGTATGGGGGACCAATCATTTATCAAGTTTATAGATATAAAAATTCATAATCTTTAAAAAAATGCGACTTTCCCTCGATCTGTCTGTCTGAATACCGAAAATGGACATAGATACTATTCATCCCGGTAGATGGGATAGTTTGCGATATAAAATGAAGTAAATCCCCCGAGGGCAAATAGCACCAACATAAAAATACAATACAATATATCCTGTATTAACGCCTGCTCTTAAAACAAGAGGTACCACTAGAGTTTGACGCGCGGCGGAGCCGCGGGGTAAACTCTAGTCAACTATAAATGTTTTATAGCAGAATTCAGTTCGAAGAGAAAGAAAATAATTTGAATACACATTAAGTTAATTTTCATTAATAAAACTAACTTAAAAATATATATACAATAATAATAAAAAACACTTTTTAAAGAAGTGTTTAAACTTACTCTAACTCTTTATGAATAAGAGCGTAAATCTTTAACACTAATGCATGTACGACAGTAGCATTGGAGTGGCTATAATGTAAACGAGATCTGAATAAGACTAGACTAGAATAATAGATTCACAATATGAATTATGTTTGTATCTCTTTTAATAGGTCGTGCGTTTCACTCACTCGACCGATTCGATACGAACGTAATCGACTGTAGGTACTTAATTCTAACGCTCGCTCGGATAATGCTGGAATTGTCGGATATGATCCGCAAATCACGATACGCGACGTTGCACACCGCGTCACACCGCGTAGTAATACTTCTATATCTTACAATTCATTGTCTTACTACTGGTTCAAATTAGACGTAAATTATTATTATTATCATCATTCGAGCTTTATATCCCTGTTTCGTTGGGAGCGTTCGCTCTTACGCCCAGGGTCCGCTTTGTACAGTTCTCGGCATCCCCGGTCTGGAGACTGTAATGTTCACAACGTCAAGCCAGATTTTCATGGGGCTTCCCCTTCGACCAGGACCCGATAGAGGGGGCATGGCTAGACATACGCTCTCCACATAATTAGTCGGTCTCCGTGAAACGTTAAAATTAGACTTAAACCCTATGAAATTAATATTCATTTTCTACCAATAATAAGGTAGTAATTTATAGAAAGCCAAATAATAGTGGTTTAGTACATGAATACAAAGCGATTTTCCAGTGATAAGTATAGAAGAGATGTTATGGATCTTTTTTTATTTATATTGCATGAGATCAGCAGACAGGCAGATGGCCCACTTTATGGAAAGCGGTTACCATCGCCTATGGACATTTGCAACACCAAAGTTGCTACAAATGCGCTGCTGCTCTCTTAAGGGAGACTGGAACTTGGTCACTAATGCCGAAACACAACTCAAGGTTGTTATAGCGACATACTTTAAACCAGGGGTGGTAGCCTTCCAGTCGGGCAAATGCCATACCACCTGGCTGTGGGTTGTTAAGTCCCCTCTTACGATACGCCGCCCGGCCACAGGAAATCGTATTCTTTCTCCGTTCCTGCACGGATGTCTCAGAAGTTGTCGAAAATCCGAAATAATATTAGAAAATTAGACAAATAAAAACAATAGGATAGGGAACCCACTATAGTTGGTTACACCGAAATGGTCCTGGTAATGTTTAGCATCGAAATTGATATCAACAGAATTCTATATTATTAGGATGAAATGTAATTCAATAAATAAAAAATGTAAGACCCAAAACACGTAAGAAAAATGTTATAAAATGGATATAAACGATAATCAAAAACTTTGTAAAATTATTATAATATAAGGCAAAGATTGTATTAACATCTAAAAGTCTAAATTTGTAGAATTTTCTTTAAATAAAGTAACAAAAACAACATGTGACTCGGGCAATCAAAAGAAAAAAATAACACCCAAAATCGTAACCAAATCCGGTATAAAAGTCTAGGAAATTTTCGGATAGGGGTGGACGCTATTAATTATAGATATCACGAATATAGCTGCTATTCGCTTTACGGCCTATTCGGCCACTTCGGCCTATTCGACCGAATGCCGAATACCAAATCATGAAAAAAAACGTAGATATAGCTCAAAGTTTTAATAGTATTAAATGCAATTTTAAATTATTTCAATATTACGTTTCGGTCAGTTCTTTTTTTAAATATCATTTTTTTTTGGATGAATAAGGTATTTAGAAAGAAATATCTTATTAATATTGCCATCTAAATTAAAAAGATTAATTAGTAATTTAAATATAACCTAAATTAACTAAAAGTATTCTTACTAAGAAAGTGGCCATTAACACTTTTCTTATTATCTCTATTAAGGGGAAGACACTTTGTTCGTGTGTTTTTTATTAATAGCTAGCACATTGCACTACACTTTTGTTTTGTTTATAGCACTAGTTCAAATAGCTCAAATTAAATATCATAATCAAGTAAAAATCATTGACGGCCTCTGTGGTTGAGCTAAGCCTTTGCCGGACTATCTCACTGCAATGCAGATGCTCCAGGTTCGGTTTCTGGTTTGGTAAATATCGGAAAAGATTTTTCTTCGTTATTTACTATGGCCTGGGTGGCTGGGATCGGCCCGAGAGTAGTTCGTTATATATTACGCGTAACACAAGCGTAACTTGCTTAATTTGGGGATATTAAATAAGTGTGGTCGTCTGCCGATTATTATTATTATGCATGTATGTCTTTGTAGACCACGGCCGGCACGGGCCATAAAAATGGCTCGGATTTTTAAAAGGCTTGCGTGGGGCCATGGGAAGGCCAACATGTATAGGCCTCTTAGACAAATTTAATCTAAATATGGCGTGACACTGACCGGCGATTATCCCTGTCTACACCATATAAAAACGCACCCAAGGACAAACCCCGGTCAGTGTAGGACTGCTAGTGGAATTACGGGGAGTATAGGGACTATGGTGACTGCCCATAGCAATGTTCAAGGAACATGGAAAGAATGGGCCGACGGTGACTGGCCACTCACTACATAGGCCCCTAAAAATGCCGTACAAGATTGGCAAGAGGCAACATGTTAATTATTATTATTATTATATAATTTATTATTACGATTATTTAAACTCATGCTTAAAACCGTTAAAACACAGTTTAAATTACGTGTATCTGTCATTCACGATAACGTAAAAAATCCTTCACGAATTATTGCTTCGATACTAATCTGCTACGAGGATATCGCACATATCTTATGCCGAACATTCGGTAACCGTTTATTCGGCGCTTCGGCTGAGACCGTGGCCGAATATTCGGTATTCGGCTAAACCACTATTCGTGGCATCTCTACTATTTATTATCGTGCGAGAGAAATGACCCGTGGTGCCATCTAGTTATGTGTATTAATGTAGGAATACAATTACTATAAACTAATACAATACAAGAAAACTTAACTCATTTATTATTGTTGGATCGTGAGGATATTATTTTTATGAATAGATTATGGCGAATAACATTTATTTAGAACTGCTTTATTTAATTTTAAACGGACATTTCACACAACACAGCAAGTATTATCTATGTATTCCAGTCACGAAAATGTGATCTGTGCGCGAAATAAGAGAAGAGAAGGATAGATGGCTTGATGCTGAACGCTGTTGTCGCATGACATTTTGTTTTTTGACAGTGACGTTTGTGTTGTACGCGAAAGGGTGCTGATACCAGGGCCATACTAACTATTAAAAATTAATTATTAGTTGTATTTTCTTTTTAAAGTTACTAAGAAACTAATATGCGTATATAATATAACTAATATGTAAATTAAAGTATCGGATAATCTACAATAGTTACAAATTCGTAACCCTTATTGAAATCCATAATTATAATATTATTCATATACAGATATATCCATATCTATTTATCCGTGCAGGAACGGAGAAAGAATACAATTTCCTGCGGCCGGGCGGCCTGTCGTAAGAGGCGACCAAACAACCCACAGCCAGGTGATAGGGCATTTGCCCGACTGGATGGCAACCACCCCTGGTCTAAAGTATGTCGCCATAAAAACCTTGAGTTGTGTTCCGACATCAGTGACCAGGTTCCAGTCTCCCTTAAGAGAGCAGCAGCGCATTTGTAGCACCTTTGGTGTTGCAAATGTCCATAGGCAATGTTAACCGCTTTCCATCAAGTGGGCCGTCTGCCTGTCTGCTGAACTCCTGACATAAAAAATAAAAAATAATATCTGAAATGTTATATCCTTGACATCCCTGATGTATACATACTGAAACTAAATACGATACTTATATTAGGTACCAATGGTAAAATCATATATCTATATGTACAGAATGTAATGCATATACGAACATATATGCAGAGAGTAAAATGCAATATCTCTCCAAGGTCAAACTATTCTAAACGGAAACTTTTTTAAATATTGCTTTATCTGTTGTTTGATTTTAAAGTGTCATCGTTAAACACGTTCACGTCATGCTGTCTTTAAGTGTAATCCTCGAATTAAAGTTTTAACTAAAATCTAATCTTTAAATACTTACACAAAAAAAAACTCGTCTCGTACAGTAGCGGAATGAAAATGTTCGTAACCTAAAGTCGACTTTTGCTTGCACGATGACAAGAGCAAGTACTGTCAAAAATGTATTAAATGTTACGTTTACAACATACTAGCTGTGCTCGCGACTTCGTCTGCGTGGAGGTTTTTCATCGAAGCCTAAAAAAAGTTGCTTAAGTTACTCCTTATAACATCATCAGTTATCTGCCATTCCTGTCAATATCAGTCCAGCCATCATCAGAGATTAGCCTGAACATCCAGACAGACAAACAAAAAAAAATAGTTTTTGATATAGGTACGGTATATAATTTCATATGTATTTAATAAGAAGCTATTATTCTGATATTACAAACAGACACTTAATTTTGTTTATCTGTATGTATAGATAGAAACGTGAAAAAAATATGGCTATGTTGACAATGACAGACCTTGAGATTAACAATAAGAAACAAAGAGGATATAATCACTACGCTTATCATAAATATGAAAACCAATGAAAAGGTTTTACATGTCTAAACAATCTTCTTAAACAAAATAGAAAATCAAACAACTTTGATCTAAGTAATTTTAAACTTTATTGTCAAACAGTTAAATAATAATTCAATATAAATAATTTTCTGTGGAACAGTCTGTTCTGTGACTTAGTTTGAAAAGGTAACATGTGCTCGTGGAACGTTAAATGAATCAATTTGAAAACTAACGAAACCTATTAATTCCGCCACTATATCACATCGCGATTTAATACAACAAATTATCTAAGCAGTTAAACGCCTAAGAAACTAGAATAGAAGTGTAATTTAAAAATTAAGATTGGGGTTTAAATAATAATTTTAATTCTGTTGTCATGGATTTTTTTTATTTCAGGAGTTCAGCGGGCCGGCAAAAGGCCTACTTGATGCATAGCGGTTACCATCGCCTATTGACATTTAAAACACCAAAGGTGCTACAAATGCGGTGCTGCTCTCTTAAGGGAGTCTGGAACCTGGTCACTCGCCTCCACGTTCCTTCTGCGTACGGCAGAATTGTGGAATACACTACCAGAGTCCGTGTTTCCAGAAAAGTACAATCCGGGAATCTTCAAGTCTCGTGTGAATAGGTATTATCTAGGTAAGCGTGCTCCATCTTCGATCATCGTCCGGTACTGGACGTGATCGTGGTCAAACGCAAACCTATCTATAATAAAAAAATAAAAAAAAAACTAATACCGGAACACAACTCAAGGTTGTTCTGAATGAATGAATGAATGAAAACTCTTTATTGTTCACCATAACTTAAACCTAGATATTTATTACAAACACATTTAAATTAGAACAATGGGCGGCCTTATCGCTTATAGCGATTTCTTCCAGGCAACCCGGTGACATACTTTAGACCAGGGGTGGTAGCTATCCAGTCAGGCAAATGCCCTACCACCTGGCTGTGGGTTGTTTTGTCGCCTCTTATGACAGGCCGCCCGGCCGCAGGAAATTGTATTCTTTCTCCGTTCCTGCACGGATAGATTTTGACAAGTTTATTTTTACTTTAAATAATACGAAGTCATAAGCACTTCCAGTGGTTGGATGCATGCGTTATAAAAAGTATACATAGACCGCGAAGACTGTGATGAAATCCTTCAATATTTATCGTTAAAAATAATATATGTATTTATGTGTATAAAATAAACAAAAACCTAGAATTCTCTGTAGACATTGTTAAATCACTTTCGAGAACACTGTCATCCAAGAATGTATCTTATTGCACTTTAAATAACACAGTTTTTGCTTCACATAATTTAAAACATCACCAGGACACTAAAGCAGCCGTTTGAGACGAATTCAAGCGTTGAATGACTGTGCCTTGCAGCAAACATAACTACACATAAGTTGTTTCCATTCACTAGCGTGGCATTGTGTGGATTTGATAATACTGGTTTTTGGGATATTTGTTATTATTTCAAAATTGATTTAATTTATTCGAAGGTGTGCTACTTTATTAATAGTATGTTACGACCATGATAAGGTCTGCCCTATATTATCTTCAGACCAAAAGTGCATTGGAAACTGTAAATATTGTAACATTACATAAAATTACTAGGATATGCCCGCGACTTCGTGCACGCTTAACTTCAAATTCCCGCGGGATTCCCGGCACACAAAGAAGGTAATGTAAGTTATCGTTTTTGGGAAAACTGTATCGGAAAAAGCCAATTTTCATGCATTCAAACAACTTCAAACCGCTCCCAGGAAAATTCTCTTGGGATTCCCATGGTACAAAGTATTTCACATTTCATTATATAAAATTGGCTATCGATCGGTGAAAAAATCGCTTTGGAATTCCAAATTATTTTTAATCTGATCATTTTAAATAATTCCCAGAAAAATTCTCGCGGGGTTATTAGATAAAAAGTAGCGCAGATTTTAAATCTATGAATTTGCTGTCGATAAGCTAAAACCGCATTGAACTCAACCCAGTTTTTACGTGAATCTTACGTGAAACAGACAAGAAATCTAAAATAAAATGCATCGTGATCTCCGTCGTTTATATAGTGCATTCCATTTGCTTTTTTTAAAACAGCTTCAATGTACAGACAGTGCATGTTTATAATTTTATATTATACTAGCTGTCCCGGCAGACGTTGTCCTGCCCTGAAGAAAATTTGAAACCCAATTGCAGCGCCACCTACCGGGTCTAATTGTGAATCTAAACCATCCTCGACTCCACTTGAACACACACAAAAAAAAATCATTAAAATCGGTGCAGCCGTTTAGGAGTTCACTGTCAACACACGTACAGAAGAATTATATATATAAAGATATATCAGCCCACAAGCATCTCATTACTGGGATTAGTTTTTATCTGGCGCATCCATGGGTTTCAAACAACGTTAACCTCGTGTGCAGTTTTCCTCACAACAATTTCATGGTCAACAAATATGACCGAACACATGTCTGGAAGAAGGGATTATGTTATAATAATTAGTAAACATTGAGAAAATGGGTAATAAGTTATCTCTATGTTATCATATTGCTATCGTGTGTTTAAACCTTTTATCACTTGCTATGTTTTTTTTAATGCTGAAGCACAACAGACAGGCTGACGGCCCAACTGTGATGGAAAGTGGTTACCGTCGCCTATGGACATCAGCAATGTGCTGCCGGCCTTGAAGGAGAAACTGCAACCTGGCCACTGATGCCGGAACACAACGCACAGTTGTTATGGCGGCATACTGTAGACCAGGGGTGATAGCCATCCTGTCAGGCAAATAACCTACCACTTGATTATGGGTTTTGTCCCCTCTTACGACAAGCCGAGTATTCTTTTCCGTTTCTGCACGGAGAAGATATCTCTCCATGTCTAAAACGAAACTCAATTAGTAGTGTTGTTTTAAAATGTAATATCCTTTGTATGCACTTTACACCTTTGTTAAATGTAGAAAACAAAAAATTCGGTAATGTGTTACATAACAACATGTTCATAAGAGGAAAAAAGCTCCATATATCATGATCATGCTTTCTACAAGGATATAAACCTACGTCATAGGTAGATGCCTTAGTCACTGTGCCACCGCAAATATTGAAACGGTATGAATACGGTATTGAATGCTAGCAGGAAATACTTATTTAAAAAAAAACAATAAATTATAATTTAAAAAAGCCTGGCACTAGATTTTCTAATTTAATTTTAACTGTAGGTATAATATATATTTCATCGTTAAGCTTTTACGTATTATTGTATAATATCCTTTCTAATATAATTTATAATACCTAGAAATATTTTTTTCTAAACCATCCAAGGTATCCTAAGGAACGGAGAAATAATATAATTTTCTGCGGCCGGCCGCCTGTCGTAAGAGGCGACAAAAGAACCCACAGCCAGGTGGTAAAGTATTTGCCCGACGGGATGGCTACCACCTCTGGTCTAGAGTATGACGTCATAACAGCCTTTGATTTATGTTCCATTAATGATCAGGTTCCACTCGCCCTTAAGAGAGCAGCAGCGCATTTGTAGCACCTTTGGTGTTACAAATGCCTATAGACGATGGTAACCGCTTTCCATTAAGTGGGCCGTCTGCCTGTCTGCTGAACTCCGGCAATAAAAAAATTATAAAAAAGTAGTCTGGAAGAAAGTGCTTTTAGTGATAAGTGATGACCGCCTATTGTCTTCTGTACTTAAACTTCTTGAATTGTATATTAATGTTAAGCAATAAAGTACATTCTATTTTATTATTGAATAATATATAAGTTAACAAGAAAGCGCCTTAACTTAATTAAGTGCTCACCCTATCTATTAACGATAAGGTCAAATTAGTTATATACTTGATTAATTAAATTTTATATCAAAGTACTTGGTAGTCTGTAATCTTATTTTTTTTCTTAATAGCATGTGCCAGTGAAAGTTTGTTCACTTTGCTATAACATTATTATTAGTAAATTAAAATGTCTGCGCTAAGAAACTTGACCGCAGCGCCATCTTTTTCGCTATTTTTATTTATCCCATGGGAACGACGCCATTTATCGATATAAAAAGTATCCTAAGTGACGCCCCGGGATATAAGCTAGCTCTATGTCTAGTTTCTTTTAAATCCGTTCAGTAATTTTCACGTGATGCTCTAACAGACAGACAGACAAAAATTCTAAAAATTGCATTTTCGTAATCTCCTGGTCCGAATTATCATCCCCCCTGATTTTTGTTATATTTTTTAACGTATTGTACAAACTCAAACCATTTAGAGATTTATTATAGTACTAGCTAACCCGGCAAACTTCGTACCTCCTCAGAATTATTAACTAAAAAACGTTGATTTCTGAACGACGGGACGAACTTCAAACGTTTGACATTCAAAACCAAAAAAATGAAAAAAAAACTTCAATTTTAAATTCAATTTGTTTCTGAATGACTATTAAATTTAATTGATTTCTAAACGACGGAACGAATATCAAATGTTTGACAGGTAGGAATAGTTTCTACGGGAAAGCAAAATTGTTGTTTTTACTATATTCCAAGCATTTTTTTTTCATATTTACCTACCTTTTAAACCTTCCCTGGACTTCCACAAATAATTCGAAATTAGCCAAATCAGTCCAGCCGTTCTCGAGTTTTAGCGAGACTAACGAACAGCAATTGACTTTTATATATATAGATAGATATATTTTTTATGAATAGGTATTTATTTCCAAACAAGCATATTTAACCTAGTAGCAGCTCCTAATGACCTTTTACAGGTATCTTTATTGCTCTGTACGTGACGATAGTATTTCTCATATAAATTTATAACCTTATTATAGTTTGGCTTAAAAGATACGTAGTTGAATTCGAGGCCATGTTTTTCATAGAATATAAAGACAATGTCACTGGGGATATTATTAGATTAATCTTTATTAAAGTCTGCTTACAGTGCTATAACCTCTTGACATTTAAAATTTTACTCGTGAAAAATATTACCACACGTACCGTCTGCCTTGATAAATATTTGACTTGTGATTCTGCTATTTTTACATTAAATATGTATGAGCTTTTTATTTAGGGTTCAATAATTCACATAGATTACATTGCATTAATTTATTGTCTAGGCGTTACGTGCTTCAATAAAATTATGACTATCCCAATAAACAATTATTCTATTTTCCGGGATAAACAGTATCTACCCATTCTCGATATTGAAAACCATTATACCAAATTTCAGCAAAAACAGTTCAATAGAATTTCTGTGTAAACGTAACAGACAGAAAAACAGACTTTAGTAACCTATACCATTTTTGGAATTGACAAGTATTGCAACTACGTATATACAAAATTAAAAAAAAAACGACACAATAGTTTTTCTGTGAAAGCGTAACAGACTGAGGTACATTGGCATTAATTGCATCGCATAATATTAAGTGTAAGAGTATGTATTTGATTTTTTTTATTGCAGGAGATCAGCAGACAGGCAGACGGCCCACTTGATGGAAAGCGGTTACCATCGCCTATGGACATTTGCAACACCAAAGGTGCTACAAATACGCTGATGCTCTCTTAAGGGAGACTGGAACCTGGTCACTCATGCCGGAACACAACACAAGGTTGTTATGACGGCATACTCTAGACCAGGGGTGGTAGCCATCCAGTCGGGCAAATGCCCTACCACCTGGCTGTGGGTTGTTAAGTCGCCTATTACGACAGGCCGCCCGGCCGCAGGAAATTGTATTCTTTCTCCGTTCCTGCACGGATAAAAAATGAAATAATGAAAATGAGTTAAAAATGTTAATAATCAAAAATAAATTATATTAGTATCAATTAGGGAAAAGTATTTCATGCTTTTCAAAGTGGTGAAACAACCGGCAAAAGATATATATTTCCATAAAAACGTAGCTTATAAACAGTGAAAGTTAAAAACAGCAAATTGCAATTATAGTCCTCAGAGTGACATCCGATAAGCCTTTCCACTCTGATGAAATACCTAATAAAATGCACAAGACCTTGCTCTAGTAGCTAAAAGGTCAGATGGTATTAATTTGTATGTATAAAAATACAACACTCTCGCTAAATAAGAAATCTAGCAAGATGATAAAACAAACCTAATGAAAGATTCCGTAGAAGTAAAAAAAGTAAATTATTTTGTGTGATTAACAATGGAACCATAAAAGCATCTAATTGAAAATACCCCATATCTTAACAACTACTCAAATAATGTTTTTAAAAGTATTTTTAAATCTCCATAACTATATTCATTACATAAAATTTCACATTATATATTTCACAATTTAGAAAAAGACCACAATTTTTTCGACTTCGTAAGCAAATATCTCGCCACCTATTGACTTAGAAATAGGTAATTTAAGGATGTCGCTCAGATAAATCAAAGTATAGAATATCCTATGTGAATAAAAGGGTCAAATTATTTTTTATTTTTTTGTCAATTTTTTTTCCAAGGAGTTTTATCACTCAGTGACAATGCTACCCCCGTAGAAACATATATCAGATAATGCAAAAACGTGTCACATTTTTTTTTAAATAATTGGTTTACACACAACACAAACCTTTTGCTTGCTGAGGCCAGGGGAGAGGTCAAGATAATGTTACAGACACCTATGTTGTAGCTTCTGTTTATTGTTCATAGGCTTGCACTCTGGGCACACTCCATCAGCACGTGGTTGAACAATTTGGTGACACAGTCAGTCCCATTAAATACTTGAAACGGGTCAGATTAAGTGAACCTTTTTTTACAAACTTGCGTGTGTAAACTCATGTAATATACACGTGCCTTGCGTCAGTGTGTGTAATATTACACGTAGTGATTTGATTACAGTCCTCGTAATGCAGCGTGGCATGATCGGCTTCCTATTCCAAAATCGTATTAGCTGCCTTTACTTTAGAGTTCGGGGTTCAGATATCGATATAATTTTTCAATATCTAAGTAACTATACCCCGACTAAACAAGAACTGTAACGGTGAGAAATAATAAATCTGACTAGTGTCTCACATGACAATCGACTATGTACACTGAAAAATACAAACTTCAATCCTTATGTGGCGACATTATTGCCAACATTATAAATGAGCACGCAAGCACGAAGCTAATATTAATCTGTGTAGCACTCAAAATGGCGCACCGATATATGACAGCGCGCGCGCTGTTCCCGCTGCACTCTTGGCGCGAAAACACCATCTATCAAAAACCGAACGACAGTTCGACACACGTCTTCAACGCGGGCACACGAAATTCGTGGTCATGTAAAAAGTCAGTTCTCGTGCGTGCTGCTTGTCCTCGCAAAGACCTTCTGATTGACTTTGTAAATAACATGTAGAGTGTGTGATTAAAAGTGTGCGATAGAAGTTATCTTTCATTACCTATACACCGCTCAACGAACACAACATAATCAACAACCATCACGACCCTCACTTAGCTATATATCTATGGCGGCCAGCCCTATTGTTGAGTTCTTTCTCAATTTCACTACATGCTATTTAAAAGGCCCACATACTACATTTTTCTACCATATTTCATCTACACAGATTTAGTAGCTAATTTTGAAAAAAATACTGTGACATAAGAAAGCATACCGATGGAAATATAGACACACGGATAAAAATATGAAACCTCTATTTTAGCTAATATGGCTACAGCAGCCTACACTGGAGAATTTTAGCCCTTGGGCTATGTTGGAAATATGTAATTAAATATTAATATTAGACTCATACGACCAAAGGAAAAAGTAAGTAAACCTACAAGGTATAAAGTGTAGGCATTGGTTAATACAAAGTCAAAATACAAAAGGAATGCTAACGATGCTCATCATTATTTACTTAACAAGGATTTTCGGGTATTAAATATTCTTTACGTCTTAAGAGATTTTGTTTTCCATTAGCCCTTGTATTTTGCTTGTTACGCTTTTTTCGATGTCAAATCCTTTTATGCTTATTTTTGCTTTCAAATTCCTGTGACATAATTTGTGGATGCCCCCCATCCACAAATTATGTCACACGAATTTCATGAATTTTTTAACACTTCTTGATGGAATTATCTTCTTGAACTTTCTGTGATGGAAAGTAGTTACTACCTTACTACCGCCTATGGACACTAGCAGCACCAAAGGAGCTGCCAATGTACTGCCGATCTTGAAGGAGAAACTTGAATCTGGACACTGATGCCGGAACACAAAAAAATGCTATGATGGCATATTCAAGTCCTGGGATCGTAGCCATCCAGTCGGGCAAATGCCCTACCACCTGGCTGTGGGTTTTTATGTCGCCTCTTACGACTGACCGCCTGGCCGCAGGAATTAGTATTCTTTTTCCGTTCCTGCACGGATAAAATATTATATTATATTATTATGTTTTTGTAGTTTTAAAGAAATCTTTGTTTTTTTATTCTATCTAAAGATTCGTTAACTCTTTCGGGCTGATCAGACGAAAGACGTTTGAGGCCTCTGAACTGGTGGCACCAACACTGATTGCAAATTGTGATGCTTATTACGTATTTTAAAAGGCAATCGTAATTCATTGATATTCTTCTTTCATGGTCCTTGTATGGAGTTCGTGTTAAATATTAGCCCCTAATAATACAAATCAATGAATAGAAAATTATAGGAACTGAGGCCTTACACTCAAACGCCTTTTGTCGTTCGTTTTCGTTCGATTAGCTCGAAAGACTCAATGCTATTATCAATAGGAGAAAGAAAGATTTGATAGAAATAGAACATTTATTCCGCGTACAACAATGATCTGGAGAGAACTTCCCGCCACGGTATTACCTTTGCGCTATCAGATGGGGTTCTTTAAGAAGGGCGTTATGAAATTTTTTAGAGGTCGGCAACGCGTTGGTGACACCTCTGGTGTTGCAAACGTTCATTGGCGACGGTAACCACTTTCCATTAGGTGGGCCGTCTGCCTGTTTGCCTGCTTCAGGCTATAAAAAAAATAACATAGATTTCTTAAAAACCACATTAATTTAATATTGTTACGACCTACACGGCGACAAAAGTGGATTCACACCTACATACCATAAAAGCACACTTTATTACCTTTCCGCGTTTGGACTTTTTTTGTTTACTTTGTGTTTAAAATTTGTGATTAGAAAACAGCCCATTGTGTATTGTAATCATTTATGGCAGTCATAAGCCAGGTGCGTCGAATTGATTCTAAGATATTCGGTCTACACGGTCGGGCAGACATATTGTATCGGTGCAGTATAAAGCAATGGTCCAATGGAGAGATCGGCAGTCTAGCGATAACCACAAGCAAAGTAAGACCTGTGTACATTCGGTAATCTATTTAGTGACAGACTTTTCCCGGGTTATTGAATTGTGCTTTACGTTTGGACTGGTTGTGTTCAGGTATATTTATACCTGTAGTATACGTGTTTGTATAGTTCTAATAAATTCTAATAAACACTATAATAATTCCAACGGCATTTTAATTCGAGTCCTGCAACTCGTAACAATATAGTCCATATAACACAAAAATAAATTGAACATACAATAGAAAACGCAATTAACATTAAAAAAAACAAATAAAAAGTTTTAAAATGAAAACGATCTACCAATGACGTTTGACAGTAAAGGTGTGTGCATATTATAAGGCACAGTTGACGGACGCGGCTGAGGGGTGTGGCTTACAATGTATCTGGATAAGGAAAGTCCATTGAAGAGTGCACGTTATAAGTGACCGACCGAAGTGACGTGACCATAGATAATATACAGCCGTGACCTTAAGCGTTCGGACGTCCTAAGCAATCTGGAGAGTGTGCTAAGGTTCTGCTGTGCACATTGTGCGAATGCATCCGTCAGACGCGGCAGACAGACCTTAAGCCCTCTGGTTGTAAATACCGATTCACATAATTTACATAAGTTATATTAAAAGCAATTATCCGAAATGTAAATCTGTTATTAGTTACCAGTAGGCGATAACCAACTAAATCTTTGTACCCCTTTTTTACGAAACTTACGCGGATGGAGGAGTATGAAATTTCACACACTTATAGTTTATATAGAGAAGGAGTGCAGAATGCAATTTTTATTTAAATTATGCACAAAAATATATTAAATAAAAAAAAACATTACACACATCACCATGTATTTGACACACACACGCATATATACTCTTTTGTTTACTGTTAAAGTCAAATTAACAGTGTAGCCTTGGCGAAATCTGTGATTATAGAAGTACAGTCTTTAACAACAGAATCTTAGTATTGGTCAAACTTATAAATTAAATTAATTATGGTCGAATTTTGACCACTGTGCGACCACTAGTACATATTGTCACGTCTGTTTCCCATTGGGGTAGGCAGAAGCGTTGGATTTCCACTTACTATAATCCTGATAAACACTTTTCGCTTCATCAAATTTATTAATCTCTTCATCGTGTTTTTTTAGGCAAATGATCTGACTAAATATGCATATCGTAACAATCCTAGTGCTGATAGTGAGAAGAATTGAGAAAAAAAACGTTTAAACGTCAAAATGATTAGTGTGTAAAACCCATTAATACATCTACTTTACCCATCTTTTATGTGGTTTGATCTTGAAAAGTTAGGAGTTCTAAATACCTAACGAAAGCCTAAGCACAGCTGCGGGTCGTTTGTAAGATGGATTATATAGGTGTTCGATCGAATGTTTAATATTTTGAATAAAGCGCTTGTAAATAGTTAGATTCGACTCACCGATAGCTTGTTGTAGATTTTTTTTTAGAGAGTGATATGTTGAAATGTCGATTTGATTGACACTTACGAATTTACAGTGACGTTTAGATGGGCATTTTCGAATCGCGGGAATTTAAATACAAGCGTTTAATAGCAAACCCTACAATAGGGAAAAGGTGAATGTTGTCAAATAATATGGGGATTGAAGTGGTTTTAACAACTTGGTCTAAGTTAAGAAATGGAATGGGGTACTATTATAAAAACTACAGTTCTAGTTAACTATATACTAAATTTATTGTAATTTTATTTCTAGAATAAGTTTCTTTACCATTTTTGTATATTCTTAAATTCTATAATTAATCACAGTTATGCTAATATAAATACTCTTAGGCTGGTGTGCTTAGACATTTAACACTGGTTAAAATAAAATAATCCCTGTTTAGCCATATTTTAAGCGATTATTTTATTTTAACCATTACTTAAATGTCGGGGCACACCAGACTTAACCAACAATTATTATTTCTATCAGGATTATAGTCAAAGTGGCGAAGACTGTCAGTGGGTGAACTCCATACACCTCTCAATATGTCCGTGTTTGAATAGTTACGACGGCAAGAAATCAATCAGCGAAGCTAAAACACTATTGAATTCGGTCTTTGAATTGTTGTTGGCGTTAAATTCCGTTTAAAGTTAAACAACGAGCGGTGTATGTAATTACCCCATTGACGGACTTCGCCACCTTGACTATATATAATAGTCACTTGGGTTAGTGATAGATATGGAAAATCTTAATTAGATATACCTAAACTAATTGTTATCACAAATTGAAATCTTGAATAAAATAATTATTTTTTAAATAATCGGCAGTCAAACACACACATATAACCGGCAGTCACACACATCGCAAAGCTAAGCAAGTTACGTTTGTGGTACGGGTAATATATAAATACAACGGCCCACTATGGACCCGATCTAAGACACGCAGACCATAGTAAATAACGGGAAGTTAATTTACAACTACCATGCCAGGAATTGAACCCGAAAGTCTGTGTTCCAGAGAGCTCGGCCGGCTAAGTCGAGTCAACTAGAGAGGCCGTAGTATTAATAATATATTACATAATAATGAAGTGTAAATCTAAATAGATTAAATTATTCTCATTGAAACTTACAATTATTTTTAAATATATTAAATACAATAGGTATCGGACATATCGAGAATTTACCGCCTTTTTATCGCGAGCGACATTTGAACCTAAGTATATTTTTTGTTGCAAAAGGTATTTTAATATGTTATTTTGTTTTAAGCTTTTCAGTTTTTAATTCAATAGGGTCTAATCTATCTAAAACTAAAAGTCTTAAAACAATATAATAGATTAAAATTTTGATTAAGTATACTTAGATCCAAATGTTGCTTATGATAAAATGTCGGTAAAGGCTTTGACGTGTTAAAATAACATCTTATTATATATGTTCGCCAACCATACATTAACATTATTATGATCATTGCATTCCAAAACACAAAAAAATCTTATTGCTTTGAATAAAAGAACAAGGGCCAATCATTGTACTGGGTTGCCAACAATAATAAAGTACCCCTATAAAGAAGAATTATTATTGTGTAAAATCTTCAAGGCAAAAGCAAATGCGGAGAGAATTTATTTCTATGTGATATTATGCATGTTTAACTATACATAAACTATTTTGTCATATACCAACTTTTTGACTAATGGCAATATAGATCACAGTTTTTTAAAAATAGCAATAACAGCGTAAGCGACTCCTGAGACCATCGCTACTACGGCAAATATGCATATTAGAATGTTTTTCCAAAAAACCCAGTGGTATGGTCCGACATCCTTGCCCCATCTCCATACAGTTTCCACCACGGCCGGGAGGAATATCCCCAAGGTTGACAGGCAAACGGCTCCAACTAATTCCATGAAGAGCTCCAATTTTGGTATCGCGCAGGCTATTCCAACTATAACAAAGTATTCTTGATTTATTGGAAATTTTAACAATAGTTAATTAAGTAAATTGGGTAAGCGCTTGGATGTCTAGGCTTTCGTTATTTAGCAACGGAACATATAATCTCAAAAAAATACTCAATGGATATTTCAATTTCAATTTTGGTTGTAAGTTTATCTATTTATTTATTTAATTTGTTTCGGAAACATACAATAATTAATATTCTTAAATATAAAACACAAAATTAATACATATGTATATCAATGAAGTTTCCAAGAAAAAATAATTTATATAATAAAAATAAAATTGGCTCAAACAGTTAATTACAAAATATATATATATATATATTACAATTATACGAAAATTACATAAAATGTCTATTTAATTTACATGAGGTCAATATTGAACAAAAACAAAACAAAATGTCACCACAATAATTACTAATAAAATAGAGATAAAAAAAGGAAAGTATTAAAAAAAAGTTTGCGAATTCGGGTAAAATTTTTGCATTACAATAAGCTTAGTCCAAACCTAATTTTTCAACAAATTATGCAACAATAGGGCGTAAATGTTCTCAAAACTTGTTTTATTCTTTTCTATTATTGTTTATAATTAGCTTTTTTTATTGCAGGAGTTCAGCAGATAGGCAGACGGCCTACTTGATGAGAAGCGGTTACCATCGCTTGTGAACATTTGCAACACCAAAGATGCTACAAATGCGCCGCTGCTCTCTTAAGGGAGACTGAAACCTGGTCACTAATGCCGGAACACAACACAAGGTTGTTATGGCGGCATACTCTAGACCAGGGGTGGTCGCCATCCAGTTGAGTAAATACCCTACCACCTAGCCGTGGGTTGTTTTGTCGCCTCTTACGACAGGCCGTTCGGCCGCAGGAAATTGTATTCTTTCTCCGTCCCTGCACGGATAAATTATAGCATATTTTATGTACGTCGATATTTCTTCAAATAAAGTCGCTTTCTTTCTTCTTATTTCTTTTCAATTGTGTAGCGGCAAATAGATGGCAGTGTCTAAAGTTCTACAGGAATATGTATCCCGTAAAACTTTAAAAACTGCCTGCTTTACATTAATTATGCATTAGTTAAGACTGCTGAATTAAAACCTTATCATTGTTCGGAGAGTAATTTTACATTTAAGTAGTTATCTTAACGATGATAGGAATTATTTGTAAGTTAACTATTTAACTTTACAGTTATTGTATCCATTGTATGTAATATGATTGTTTTGACAACAACTGAGTTTCGTAATAGGATTAATTGCAAATGTATTTTACTTTTGCTATAGATATGTATATTTGTTTTGCCTTTATTATTTAACTAATGCAAATGTAAATCAGGATGTAGACCTAGTCGACTTAGAAAAACTACTGTGACATACATAGACTTTTTTATTTTTTTATTGCAGGAGTGCAGCAGACAGGCAGACGGTCCACTTTATAGAAAGCGGTTACCATCGTCTATAGACATTTACAACACCGAAGGTAATACAAATGCGCTGCTGCTCTCTTAAGGGTCACTGGAACCTGGTCACTAATGCCGGAGCACAACTCAAGGTTTTTATGGCGACACGCGACCAGGGGTGGTAGCCATCCAGTCGAGCAAATGCCCTACCACCTGGCTGTGGGTTGTTTAGTCGCCTCTTACGACAGGCCGCCCGGCCACAGGAAATTGTATTCTTTCTCCGTTCCTGCACGGATAGACAGATAAATTAGCGAATATGACAATTTAATAAGGCATTGCCAAAATGGCTATGCAAACATAACAAGAGGGTTTAATCAAATTAAACAAAATTAAGCATACCTATAAGAATTGTGCCCACGAACCGCAAACCAGCGATACTCCACCGGTGTCCTTTAGGAGGTACCCTGTGTTGTATTCTCCTCCATACCACGTCGACTGGTACATAAAAAAGCAGAGCGAAGGATAACAGCATCACGCAGGCAACCAAGAGTTTTGCTGTTTGGGCTAATCTGCAATATAAAATTAGAATTTCACAATGGTTTATTTGCACAAACATATTAACAGCTTTACATACAAATGGAATTTCTGTTTACAAAGGCTGTTTTTAATTCATCTGTGTGATAAGAATTCGTTGGAATATTTGAATAATTTTTTTGGTGTTTTTGTTTTTAAAAGACATCGTGTTTCAGTGTACAAGGCAGCCGGGTCTGATACCAATGCGATGAAGTGAGTTCAAATGCTATCTATAGACTATTTTCAGCTTAGACAGCTTCTCTAGCCTGATGGGTAATGCCTTTATTGATACAATAGGGTTCAACAATGAAGTCAACTGAGATACTTTTGTCCATATTATAAAACGGCGAAGCCGCTTATATTTTGTACGAACGTAGCAAGTTATGACATCATTTCTGTAACTAGTCAATATACCTTATTGTTCTTTAAACAGTAATTAAAATTATTTTAAAAATAAGTTATAATATATTGTAAGCAAGGTGATTTAACCACCGCTATTTCATATGAAACTAGCATTTGCTCGAGACTTTGTCCACTTTGGATAGGTAAAATTTGCTATCAATCAGTGAAAATATCGCATCGGAATATTTTTTTTGCACTCTGGCACTTTAAACCATAGGCACCTAGGACAATTTTCGTGGTATTCCCAGAATATAAAGTAATGCAGATTTTAAGTCCAATTGTTTTTACGTAACCTGCCAAGCCGCCTTGGACAAGCGTGGCGGGTATACTGTCCGTTCTCCTATAATGGGAGGTCCGAGCCCAGCAGTGGGACATTTATGGGCTGTTATTACTTATTACTTACTAGTTTTTACGTGAATCCCGAACAAACTGACAAAGAATTTAAGAAACAAAAGACTACACTTTTTTTAATTTTATAGTATTATCGATGAAAAGGCCTGAGCCCAGCAATGGGAAATATAATACGAACTTCTTGTTCAGCCAATAGGCATCCATAAGTTTGCGCCACATACCCGGTCCTCCTCTTTTCTCATCCAATCCAATCCGGTGACCTCGCGCAAGTCCTTATTTCACTGAGATGGAGGTCCTTCTTTTTTTAACAAGCTGTAATCTGTCAGGGACACCCTACCACCCAAGGACAGCACTTAGGTGTTGGATTCCCGGTGGCATGCTGGGACCTACCAACTAAACCACCCAAGTGTTCCACCGCAATGCCGTAATGTCAGAGTCTCGGAAACCAAAGATACCTATTTCTAATAACCCTGACGCCATCAGCTCATTGAGCCCCTTTCCTTGCAGAGTGGGTGCTCCTCTATCTCTGCGTACTTCTGGCTGGAGAGCGTCCTACACTATGTTTACTTAGACGTGGTCTCTACTCCAACACTCAACTATGACAGTGAGTGACTCACTTCAACTTGCTAATACGAGATTATATTTAAAAAAATATATCATAAAAAATTAAATACAAAAAAGCAAAAAAAAACTGCAGTATCTAGGTACAATATTTTTTATTGCATGTCTTGGTTTGTAGCATTCTGCTGTGGCTACGAACTGAGCTGTCTCAAGGCATCTTCTACCGACTAATATTCATGGTTTATAATACCATAAAAACTTACATTTCATCCTTTGGTAAATTCAGAGTCAAGCTTCCCCGAACATCCTCACCGAATTGAAGATAGCCAGCGAATCCTACAAAGCCGTATAATATAGCGATGGCACTCATGGCTATATTCAGGACACCTGGACAGCCCAAGAAGTGTTGAGGTTTCACCATTTCGTTTTCGATTGGCATAACCACACCTATACCTTCCATGGCGAAGAGGCATGTACTGAAAAGATATAATTTAGAAAAATAATCCAAAAGCTCTTTGTCGTGCTTTTGGTTTAAAAGTAAAATTTGCTCTTCCTTATAAGCGTCTCTTAAATTTTAAACAATTGCTTAGTCATTAATCAGTAAAGCTCTTACTTATAAATACCTATTAAGATAGTTAAGTAATGTTTAAATGCCTGTTAAAATTAAACAATGGCTAAGAGGCAAGATGGCGGTATTTATTTGAATCAGCTGGTTGTCGTTAACAGGTCAATATTTCTAAATACTGTACGGTCGAGTTAAAATCATGAGATCCAGATTCAAAAATCGTAGTTTTGACAACAATGTTTGCTCTTTTTCGTTATTTAGTCGAATATTTATGTTTCAATAAATGTTTTTCATTAAAAAATCATAGGTGAGTGGCGTCATCTAGTTTTTAAAGTTTAGAAGCTTGTTTACTGTATAATAATCATTCCTAGTATTAGCCCATGATAAGTTAGTCTCTCAAAGGTTTTACCTTATAAATGTTGGTATCCCAGTAATATCGGTTGCTAAATTCCTTTCAGAGATATCTGGGGTGTTCCTTAAACAATAGTAGATGCATATACAGATAGACCCAAGCCATACAAAGTTGGCTGCAGCGGAGAACGGCACAAGGTACTTCAGTTTGGTGATCTGTGTCAGCGGAAGCAAGACTAGTAAAGTCATTGCACAGTATATTGTCAAAGACCATTCCGGACCACCGTATTCGATGGACACCTGAAAATTTTGTAAAAAATCTATACTAATAATATTAACTTAAACTTGGGTAGCCCTACGTCCAGCAGTGGAGTACTTTGGTTGATGACGATTAAAACTGAAATGTCTATTATAATTTCAAAATTAGTTTTATATCGGAAATATCACATTTTCCGGAATGTAAAATATCCTATGTCTATTCTCGGTATTGAAACTATGTAATAATATACACTAAATTTCAGCGAATCCGGTCCAATAGTTTTTCTGTGAAAGCGCAAGAGACAAAAATACATATTTTTATCCCAAAAACTATGCCATTTTCCAGGATGTAAAGTAGTCTGTATACGTTCTTGGTGTTGAAACTACATATGTACCTACTAAATTCTAGCAAAAACAGGTCAGTAATTTTCCGTGACAGCGTAACAGACAGGGGCGTAGCTAGTGCCGTATCAGCCGTATCAGTGATACGGGACCCCAGGCTACAGGGCCCCCAAAAGTGTGTAAGCAAATGTTCTCAAAATGTTATCCACAATCATTTATAGATTAATAACATTTGTGAGAATAACTGCTTGGCCAAAAGGAACGGCTATCAGACTTGTCATTATTGTCTGTAGAGGCAGATAATCTAGAAAAACTTAAATCGTCATCACCTATGGACGATTTGAAAAATAAATTTTACGAAAAAAAAGACCAAATAAGCGTATCTTTGTTTTGAATTGTTTGTCTGGCATAGCTCCTAGGAGCATCAAGTATAAGTTATAACTTATATAACTATATTAATTCAATTCGAGCATTTTTTGTTTCATTTATAATTAAAACTTGACCAATCCTTTGGGCCCTCCAACAGTTTTTTGATACAGGGCTCGTCTAAGGCAAGCTATTCCACTGGTAACAGAATGAGTGAATGCATGAATAACTTTATTGCACGTACATAAAAGTACAATGGGCGGTCTTCTCGCCATAGGCGATCTGCTCCAGACTACCCTATAACAGACAGACTTATTATCCCGGAAACTGTCCTATTTTCCGGAATGAAAAGTATCGTATGTCCATGCTCGGTATTGAAACTACATATACTCGTATACCTTTCAGTAACAACGATTCAATAGATTTTCCGTGATATTATAACAGGGACACTGAGATACTTTTCCATTTACAATACTAGCAAAAAGCAGTGCTTTAGGAGGGCTCGCGAAGTATTCTGCCTAGTAATAATTAATTATCGATTATTTGTTTGTGCTTAACCAAAAGAATCGTATCGTAATCAACATATTTTTAACTAAACAACATTCTGTTTACTATTAGTTCTTTAGTTTTCGAACAGATGGCGTTAGTAGTAACAATCCAGTTGATATTACACATGACTTATCAGTTTTATAATTTGACCTAGAAATAAATTTAAATTACTATGTCAAATCCCAAACCTGAAAATATGATAGTTTCTCAGTAAAGTGTACCACAAAAATGTATAGATTGTGGGATAGTATTAGGACTCGCTTCGTTCGCCCTAAAGAAAAATATAGGTAGGAAACTTAAAAATTTCATCACCTGTCTAAATGATTCGGCTATAATCACGACGTAAACACAGCATGCGCCTATATGCGTTACCGCCAATGCCCAGTCTGCAAGTTCTCTGGAATAAACAGGCGCAAACAAAATAATAAAGACTACGACAAGGTGTCACGAGATGGCACTAAACCATTATTCAAATGGCAACACTAAAAGATTGTGCAATTTATATTCTCATAGAATGGTAACACCATTGAGTTATAACATGTCTAGAGAGAGCATTGCTAACAAACAACACCGCTAAAAACGGCATCAAAAACGCGAAGCGTTGCTAAATTCACTCTGCGTTTTCGGGATATCAGGAAAAAAATATTACCCCATTTTTAATAAAAATTTTTTTTTTATGTAAGTGAAAAGTTTAAATGATCGTTATGCTTTATTTGCTTGATGTGTTATAATTTAATATTACTCAGAGGTTATAGTTTTTTTTTTTATAAACTATTAGCAACAAAAGTTGTGTGCCTTGGAACGAACCATAAAAAATACATGCACAAATGAATTCATAATATATTTTAGTACATGTAGTAATTTTAATTCGCAATAAAATGCTTTTACAGATATTAGTACATATTTATAAGTCTGTTAATTACCAATACTAATGTAATAATTCTAAAAAAACTATTCATAATGGCAAATTATTTTTGTGTTACTATTTATAACCCAAAGATTATCCTGCGCTAAAAGTCAATGAAATCATTTGTAATAGTAGACTTGGAACGATTCGATACGTTCATATTGGGTAGTAGGCTTTATGCATAATCCAAAGTTTATATCAGTAGTAGGAACTACGGGGTAGTTACACGGGATAGTTTAATGCAGGGACTTAAGTGCAACTAAACCACTTGAAAATGGCTATTATAAAAATAAAAATATTCACATCCAAAAGTTTTTATTCAAACTAGTTCAGTTTGATTATTTTATGAACTAAAATTTGTTTTTTATCATATTAATATATTAAATTATTTCTTTATTAGGAATTAATGGAGATGCAGCTAACAGAATATAGACAAAATTAATATCTTAATTATGACAATAAAGAGTTATCTATAATATTACTAGCGGCCCGGCGCGGATTCACCCGTGGTCTGTCCCGCTCCCATGATATAAAGCGTCATGTTATATAGCCTATGACACTTCCTGTTAGCGTAGTTTTCCAACAAAAAGAATATTTAAAATCGGTTTAGTAGATCCCGAGATTACCCCCTTACAACGTCACAAACTTACAAACTTTACCTCTTTATAATATTAGTACAGATAACTCCAACCGAAGCATCTGCTTTAAACGATATTCAGTTTTTTTTTCATCCTCTTTGACGATATTTGCAACACGCATTCTGTCAATTCTATGTCAAACGTCATAAGGTTACATTAAAAAGTTTATGTTGTCCAAAGCGCTAAGGTTAGATTATAAATAATTTTATATGGTGATTAAGTATTCTTAAATTTTCTAATTATCCTTCACACAACTTACATCTTATCGGTCACGATCATATATAATTATTTTAGGTACTTCATTTCAATACAATTGTGCCGTTGATAAGAAAATATAAAAAACACAGTGTAAAAATATCTTCCAAAATGATTCAAAATACTTCCTTTCAAAATCCATCTCTTTGTCCAACAATATGCTACAATTGGATCCGTAGGAAGTCTAAAACGTAATATAAACTAGTTTAAGAAAACCGGATACACAAACATTACATGTCTGTTTTCTATAGATTTTTTCAATTATTCATATTTCATAAATAAAAAAAAATCGTAACACAAGTCCCCAAATTTTGGAAAATAAGTCACACTTGTCACCTGACAACATCAATCAATTCGATAACCTTGAAAATGTCGAAATTAAATTTCACGTTTTTACAAAGAAATCATGAGAAAAGTGTTAAGTTTTCCGATTAAATGACATCTCATCCTTATCCTTGTTTTAAAATAGTTCCGTTAGTTCTCGTTTTAAAATAGTTCCGACACATTTTAATAGCGCAGGCCGGCATAATAATTTTTTTTGCGAGAGCTCTAACCAGTAAAGTAATCGAAACGACACTAACAGGCGTGGGAAGCCACTGAAGCCAGTGCACCAATTTTGGTGCACTGTTTTTGGGCAGTTTTTGTGCAATTGATGCGTGATCTAGACGTTTATATAATCTAAGGGTAACACTAAATAAAAAGTCTTCTTGAAAACGCATCGGTGTTGACATTTTTCTAACAACCGAAAAATCCACGTAAATCAAATTAATCACTGAGCTTCCTAAATAATGAAGCAAACAAAGACATTTGATTTTTTATATTAGTGTGCAGCGGACAGGCTGACGGCCCATATGATGATGGACAGTAGTAACTGTATGGTGGTGCACCAGACAGCTCCTATTTAATCATGATCATATCATTATCATTCTCCATAGCAATACACTAAAGGCGGCCCTCCTACGAGTACAGTCCTATAGAAAGATGAACACTTGCACAAGCCACCTGCTTCGTCAACAATAATCCAAGCAGTATATAAGGGTTTTCACGGCATTCAGGAAGAGAGACGCAGGAAGAGCACCATCGAGTCCACACGCTATTCAGTATTCGCGATATCCAATTCAAAGCTATTCTTTGTTTAAACTTTATACCCTTGCATAAAGTTAGAATCAGTGATAAATCAAAGTATTGTAAATATCCAGTAATAAACGCTGTATTCACTTATCCCACGCATAAAATTAAATCTAGTATTGTTGAGTAAGCAGAGAAGTGTGATCAGATATTTCATGGATAGATACAACTCTGGTCGCCCCGACAACTGTCGTCCATGGACATTTGTAACACCAGCACCAAGGTGCTGCCGACCTCGACGGGAGAGCCTGCAACCTGGCCACTAACGCCAGTCCTGGTACAACACCTCTAGGTGATTATAGCGGCATACTTTAGATTAGAGCAGAGTCGGTAAGCATCCAAAAAGGTGAATGACCTACAACCTGGCTGTAAGAAATTTCGTTGCGTCTCACCATGGGTCGTCTGGCCGCAAAAGTTAGTATTCTTAATCCATTCTTGCACGGATAGAATTTAATTGCAGATTATTTTAATGGAATATATAAAATATATATAAATAATTGAAAAATATGTACTATCTTTTATTTATTAATGTAATAGAAATATCTAACTGTAATTACCTGATATGCGGTGCAAATTTTCTCATTCTTTTTGGTCCATGTTGAAAGACAAGGTCGCATGTGTCTGCATATCCCAAAGATGGCTTTTTTGCTTCCACACACAACTGTTGTGACGTCCGTACCTAGAATTTGGATTAAGTATTTTGTTGTTATTAACCTTCATTTACATTGAAAGCGAGCGATTCTTTATTTGTTTATAATATAATTGTTTGTTTGTTTCTTTAAATAGTACACCTTGTACTGTTTAAAGAAAAGTGAACAAAGGATTGACTTTCTAATTTTTACTTTACAGTAATACTAGCTGCTTCGATGTGCCAATAGATGGCGCTGTACAATATTTGAGGTTGCAAACGATTCTCGGAGCGTACAAAGAATATATCCAATTTCCAGCAATAATAGATGGGCCTAGGTCCGCGAGGGACAACAATAGCCTAGATAAATGGGCTATCTAACGCTTAAATAATATTTCAAATCAGACTAGTAGTTCTTGAAATTAGCGCGTTCAAGCAAACAAACAAACAAACTCTTCAGCTTTATATATAAGTATAAGATTTAAAACTCAACTGTAAGGTGAAAACACGTAGGTATTTCTATATATTTTACAAAACGTCGAATATCTCATTCATAATAGTTATACAAGGTTTGTACAATTTCGTTAAAAACGCATTAAAATATGGGTTATTCATAATCTCATCCTGAATGCTAGTAAATACAAAACTCTTTTAACAAGCATAGAAACCTCATATAACCATTATGAATAAAGAGATAAATGTTTTGCATATTCCTAACTTAACCAATTATTGATTGTCCCTACACAATGTTTATCCCATTTCATACATACATACATACATAACTTCACGCCAGTTCCCTTGCGGGGTAGGCACGAACAACAGAGCGCCATTTAGGCTTATTCTTACACACCTCACTTGCTTCTTTGACATTTCACTTCTTTTAATTTTGTTTTTTGAAACATAAGTTAGCATATTATGTATGTTCTTCCCCAGGAACAATCTATCCCCTTGCCAAATCTCATTACGATTTACTCAGCGAATTAGCAATGAAAAATTAACAAACAGATCGATCGGTTCAGAAATTATAATAATACGGTCTGGGTGTTACCGGGACCGATCGCAAAATTGTTTGTTATACCCCTAACACAAAAACAACTTCCTCAATTTAGGAAGTTAAAAAATTATTTACATGACCTTGTTGTCTAAATATAAACAAAATATTTTAATTGAATCGGAAGTTTGTTCTTGAATTAGCAGCTTAATTGATGCAAATATTTTACAATGAATATAAATAACATTTGATGTATGTATATGAAATTAATTACATTATTTATTATGAAGTACATTTTCATTAGCGGCTTCGGCGCGTACCTATTTTGATTCCTAGTTTATTCTAGGAGCAAGCATTCACATAGGTTATATTGTACAAATAATTTATGTGGGCGTTATTCGCCCCCTGGAAAATCCTGATCCGTCTTGTGCGAAAAATTATCCCATTTTCTGGAGTAAAAACTACCCTACGTCCCTTATCGGTATAATGACTACACAAATACCAAATTTCAACGAAATCGGTTTCGTAGTTTTTTTGTGGAAGCGTAACAGATTAAAGCTACTTTCGCATTCGTGAAATTGGTATCTCTTAGAAAATCAGCTCAAGATAAAACAAACCAAAATCATTTTGAAAATTTAGCACTTTTTACACGCTTTTGTTTAACTTGCAATGGATGTCTGTAAATAAGTATGTATGTAAGTAAGTATGTATGTAAGTTCGGGTGGAATCTTGCAAGTTAAATTTGATCAACTTTCCGGTTTCGGATTGAGCTGAAATTTTGCACGCATATGTATATCGTGTGACAATGCAATAATATGGTACCATGGAGCTGATCTGATGATGGAGTCGGAAGATGGCCATAGGAACTCCTGTACTAAACAAGATAGACCCATCGTGTTTGGGCTCGTTTTACTTGTCTTGGCTAGCACTCTGGTGGTACATGATATCCAGGATTTCAAAATCTTGTATTTAAAAACCTTTTTACAAAGCTTATTACATGGTTACGTAACGTATGATTCTTGCATCATATAACATTTTTGTGCCAATTTAATTTTAATATATTGATCCGTGTCATTAAACATAAACACTTTTTGAATAACCAATAAAACCATTTTCTTGTAAAGGTACCGCAAATAAACCATTAGTACAAATTTGCAAAAAAATTTGAGGTCAATATACCGTTGGGTTGGTATCATACGTTTATTTTTAACATATTCAGACCTGTTCTGAAAGTTAACGTCTTTACCGATTTAAAGACATAAAAATCATTCCAGTTTTTACAACTTTAAAACAAGTTTAAACTTGAGTTGCAGTCACAGGGTTGACGTAATCAAGTCAAATCAGGTACTAAAAACTGTTTGTAAAATAAATACTTTTAAATACGAATAACAAATTAGCGAGCGATGTAGCGATAATTGATTTTTAATTATCTGGACTAAAATGACAGCTGTGATCAACCTTTTTTTATGTTGCAAGCTCGGAGCAACTCAGCACTGCGAGTTGAATCCTATATAATTTAAACTCACTTATGAATAAAAAAAAAAGATCGATCACAGCTGTCATTTTAGTCCAGGTAATTAAAAATCAAAGTATAACTAATATTATAAATGCTAATGTGTTTGTTTGTTTATTTGTCACACTTTCACGCCTTAACTACTTATATTTTTATTTATAGTATAGTAAAGTAAGATGATAAGATGTTATTTTAACGCTTGTTCTTTTGTGTGTAAATAACGTAGTAATAGACTACTACTACTATTTTATCTCACCAAATAAACAATTTAAAAAAATGTACGATTAAAATATTGTCATGGTAATAACAGTAGGCGGCCTTATCGCCAATAGCAACCCCTTCTACGGGGTCTAACCTAACTTAAAGAATATTTTAAATTAATCTGGCCATGTAGATCGTGCAGAGCATTAGAAAATAACTTCAATACATAAACTTAAACTACTTCATACATTAAATACATATACTTAAACTACTTTATACATTAAAAACATATACTTGAAACTACTTTATACATTAAATATACATACTTAAATTATTTTATACATTAAATACACATACTTAAACTACTTTATAAATTACATAATGTTATAATAATAATAATATTTATTTATTTGCTCTCACAATATATGTAACATATAAGTAATTGCTAAAAAAGGTTTTTAAATGACTAAAAATTGGTGAGAGCCTGGTGTCAGTAGAAGGAAAAATCCTGTGTGACTGATCACCAGCCTCTCTCTCCCCAGAAAAATGTAGGTATAAATACAACTAGTTATTCGATAATAATATAAATAATGTATTGAGTGTAGATATATGTGCAGTGTGTAATTGTGTATTTATATATTGTACGCAAATGTATGTGTGTGAGTTTACGTGATTTGAAATGAGAGGAATTGATTAGATTATACTATGAGAATTACATAGAGATAAATAAATGAGTGAACATATATAATACTATAATACAAGATGATAATAAAAACAATGAAAAGGGAAATATTTAAGTAATTAGGACTAATAGTGCTTCAGTGGAGTCGTAGTCGAGTTTCAACAGCCATTCGGTGAGAGTTGTCTTACATTTGGCTTTAGTCAAAGGGAATATATCAATCTGCTTGTTGATTTTATTATATAGGTAACTCCCTAGAAAGTACGGAAATCTACAGCAAAACGCTGTGCTGACAACGTTTTATTTGCAGGGGATGTAATTCTTATTATTAATTGTTAGATTATATATACATACCAGGGGTGTGGATTTCATACAACTCGATTCCTCAAAGCCTACCATTAAGAAACTAAGGATCAAAAGGCCGATAGCGCTAAGAATCTATTGGTTCGTGCATATATTATTACTGCATTACTATCTCTTACGCTCGGCTTTTTTCTACACGTATTAGATGACATAGCAACTCATGACCCGATCGGGCATCGGCTTTAGTATCAAAATATACGCTAAGATTTCAATATTAGAAATACAAATTGTAATAAGAGAAATACATCTTGATTTAGATGTTTTTTCAACAGCGATGTAGTCGGCCCTTATATTATACGGTATGTTTTTCAACCGGCTTACCCTACCCGAATTTCCACCCGCGCCACTGATACATGTTTATATATACATATATAACAATACAAACACACATACACTTGTATAATAGCGTCAGGAATTATTAATAGAAAAGTAATGCTTCTAAACCTGTTTTTTTTATCATATACCCAGCCTTGCACCTGTAACTTTTAATTGCATAAGCCACTGAAACTAGGCGTGCACTACGATTGTCAATACCAGTCACATACATTCTTTCACGGCTAAATCCAATATTGATAAATCGTATTGCACGCTTATTTTTTTTATTCGGCAGACAAACACATATATTGTATATCCCTAAAATTAAGCAAGTTACGCTTGTGTTATGGGTAATATACAACGTAAGGCAAAGACTTTTTTTTTCAACAACTCTAGGCACTCGAGTGCCCTTTTTCACAGCTTAATTTCTATGAAAGTTTTTTGAGTTCATACACGCTTATTGTTTATTCTTGTTACTGTGTGTGACATTACTTTAGTGATTCCTATGGTGTGGTGTACCTTAAGAATAATTTATTATTTTAATTTATTCTAATTTTAATACTAAACTTATACTAATGTAGAGTGTATTTGTTACATGCTGGTGTTGTGAGGAAGTGCATGTGTAGTGTGTGCCTTATGTCTACATACATACATACATAACTTCACGCCGGTTGCCCGAACCACCGGAGCATTCCTTTCCTTACCTTCACCCCGACACTCTCTTTCAGACCAACTCTCTTTCTTACTTCGGTATTACGAACGCGGTCCGCGAGCGTCACTCCGCAGATTTTGCGCAGTGCTCGCATCTCAACCGCGTTTACTCTACTTTCATGCTCTCTCTTCCATACCCAACTCTCGCTTCCATACGTGAGCGTAGGTACCAGCACCGCGTTGTGTATGGCGAGCTGGGCCTTCTGGCTGAGGTTCTTAGCGCCTAGAAGTTTACCTAACGCTCCATTCAAACTATTCCCCAAATTTACTCTTCTTTCTATATCAGCGGTGTACCTTCCATCCCTGCTAAAAGCACATCGAAGATATACAAACTCATTCACTTGTTCCAGCATAACATCATCGACCATTATCCTTGCATTCGTTCTGGTTTCTTCTCTTTCAAACACCATAACCTTTGTTTTCTTCGCATTCAAATGTAAGCCTTATGTCTATACCTATATATATTATCTTAACTAGTGCCATGTGTGTTGTTTTTCCTTTCTGTGCCTAGGTTATTAATTTTTAGGCTCTTTGTGTGTCTTGGTGTGTTTGTAAAGTGTGCGTGTAATGCAATGCGGTGGTAGTGCGCGTTGGTGCATCTGTATAAGTTTTGTTGTTAGTTCTGTGTTTGTGACTTTGTGCGGCAAAGGCTTAGTTCTCTCAACCACAGAGGCCGTCTTTTTAAAGGCTTGTCTTATATCAATAGGTAACGCATGTAAGTCAATGTATAAGTTGTGCGCAGAAGATTTGCCGATGACAACCCCAACTCAAGATTCCCATAATCGCGACCCGCGGTCGTCTAGTTCTTAGTATTTACTTCTTACTTAGACAAGCCCCAGTCCCAGTCGTAGGGAGTGCGAGAGGCGGTTATGGGCAAACATTCTGCGCACGACTTATATCTCTAACAGGGCCGGATCTAGGGAGTGGCCCCGGGTGACCAATACAGAGGGCGGCAAATTCAAACTTCGCAGACAAATACATTGTACAGTTCTAGATTACGAGGCGGTAGCACGTGGCTGGAGACGGTATCGGGTAATGTGTAAGAAAGGAAACCACAAAACATCTGTACAGTACTGACGTTTATTCACGACTGAAGGGGGCTTGCGGGCACAATCTCACGTACACGCAAAGCGTAATACTGCTGACGAATGCCGACAAACTGTGTCCCTACAACATAATTCATCATTTTTTTATTTAATTTTTTTTTTAAAGCGGGGGAAATGCTATTTACGCACAATACTGGGTCCTTTGCAAGGGATTAGACCATAGTTGATCATGAAGGCTTTCCCCTTTGACAAGGGGCAATCCGAACACTAATCAAGCCAGCTTGTGTGGAGACTCAGAGAAGTTGCACGGGCAACACCCACTACCCACTAAAACCACCCTCCTCCCATGTGCCCCGCGCTTTATATGAAGGAAAGGCTGAGACTTAGAACGTAGTTACGCCCAGTCCGATCCAGGGCAACATAATTCTTCATTAACGCAACTCTGACCAACCGAGACGTCCAGTTCTTTAAGCACATAAATTAATTTTCGAGGTACCGGTATGTACATCAGCATCTGATGGCTGAAATCGTGATGATGACTAAACAAAAAAACAGGCGAGGGGGGGGCGGCATTTTTCAGTTGTTGTCCCCCCTCGAAAATTCAAGATCCGGGACTGTTTTCTAACTTCAATTACATCACAAAATAAAAAAATGACAATTGTCTAAAACGAAACGACCTTAAGCCCTTTGCGTCGAAACGTAATCACGCGTAAAGGCATTAGAAAGTGTTTATTGACATTACACAATTACTGTCGTAACTTGAAATAAAACATAACAAAAATGTTGAGAAGCAACCATTAAAATAAATGGGCCTGTGATGCAACACTCATAATTTGCGGTTTTACTTAAGTTCATACGTAACCAAATTTTAAGGTATGTAAAGTTTATATTGTTAAGCTGTTTTAACTCGGCGCATGAAGTAATAGAATTTTAAGGTTACCTTAGCGCGATTTTGCAAGAAAGTGTCTTATGAAATCGTCATGTCAACTTCACGCTGAACTTCAGAAAAATAGAATGCCTGATGTCAGAGCAATTTATTTCAGTTGCCGCCTCTAAACATAATTCCAATCGCCGATTTTACACTTAATTTAGAGCTTTATAACTACACTACACACTAGCTTCGTCCGCGTGGGATAGTCAAAAAATCCCCGATTTTGAAACATTCTTCATTGATGCTCCGCTTCTATTGGTCTCAGCGTGATGATATATAGCCTTCCTCGATAAATGGGCTATCTAATGGTGAAAGAATTTTTCAAATCAGGCCATTAGTTTCTGAGATTAGCGAGTTCAAGCAAACAAACAAACTCTTCAGCTTTACATATTAAGTATAAGATAAATTGCGGTAGAATAATAGCTCCCTTTTTCTGTGCAGGATCCAGCTGAATAGCAGATGACTGTTTCAACGATACCGGGCTAGGTAAGCTTCCCGACTCCGTGGAAGTGGAGGCGTTCAGCCAGGAAGGAGGCATCTCCTGTGAGGTTCGACCTTGACTCGACCGCTGCGGGGTATGACTCTATCGGATTACGCCGTAAAAGGCTGAACCAGCTAAGGCAAAAGGCTAAAGTGATGCAAGTGAGGACCAGTCATCGACTCCGCCGTCGGAGCCGAACCTAGTCAATCTTTACTACCGCTTCGCAACGTGTTATTGCTGGTAGAGAAGAAGCGGCGGAAGAAACTCTCCAGCAACACGTCTAAGCTAGTCTTGTGTGGCTACTTAAAGTGTGTAATGGGTGGCTGTGACTGGTGGTATGGATCCCAAAAAACACTAGCCGTTTGTAAACGGACGGTATCTCAAGTGGCGCCATCTTTAAATAACGAATGTTCGCTCGAGCAAGGTTTTCATATGAACGTACGTCCGTGGGTTTTCATAACAATACAACTACTTATTTTCCTAACTGTTAAAGTTATACATAGAATACGATTACTTACATGGTTTTACATATTCTATATGATGGTGCGCATGTGGAGGGTGTGTGGTGTGCCTGATATATCCTGACTGTGTTACTTATGTCGTGTGTTAAATGCTGTATTGTTTATTTAAGTTGTTTGATATTGTTCTTTTTAAATTTTATTGATAATAAGTAGCAATGTCAATTTATGTAAGTAATAAGTATTTAATCTTTTTTTTAATATTTAGTTAACGTTCTTATGGTTTGTTTTTTTTTTGTTGGTTCACTTCACATGTTTATCTTGTTTGCCTGTGTTTGTGTATGTCAAGAATGGCCTTAGCGGAAGATCAGCGTTGGTTATATTAACCGGCAGTTTTGCTGAGCTAAGGCCAATTTAGGACTACATTTATTTATTGTTTTTTATTTTTAATAGTTTAAGTCAGTTTTATTGTAGTTCTAAATAAATCTTTTTCTTTCTGTTTCTTCCTTCTATTCTATTAAATTACGACATTATTATATGAGTAATTACTACAACTAGTTTTATGACATCTATAAATACATACTATCTGTCATATATTTTAGGATGCCAACACAAGTGAAAAGTATTTATAAGGATCGTAGAAGATCGTGACCCATCATCTCTGTCTACCTTAATGGGAAACAGGTGTGACAATATGTATATACTCGTATGTATTAAAACAGGTATTTTGCCTTCATTTGTCATGTATTACATTTGAATGTATTGCAGGTTTCAGAAAATGCGATTTTAAATTAATTGTAGTTTGAAGTATTAAACAAAGTTTGTGTCGACCTAAATAACCTAAATTCTTTTTGTCCTTTTAAACCATTCCCTTTCCATAAACTCGGCAAAAACAAAAAAAAAAACTAAAAGAGGAAACCCCGAAGATGTCAAGAGATGGCGCCATCTGTATGCGCGGTCGACTGCAAAACGTCAAGGCTGTCAAGTTAAATTCTCTCTCTCTCAACCGACACGTACGTGCGCAAAAAACCGAAAAAATTTAAAAACTATTAAAACTGTGCGGGGTCCAGGTGCGAGGATCAAAGCCGGGTAAGTCCCTTTTCCTTCCTTGCCCTCACATATCACACAACAAAATATTTACCAAAGTTACCTAGCTTACTAAGATGTACTTACCTACTTCAACAGTAAACCTAGGAGCTGTTTTATGAACAAATTTGTAAATGTTTCTCGTGAAGTGACCGAGTTTGCCCAAGTTGTCAGTATTTCCCAAGAAAGTTTAACAAATAGATGTCAGTTTAACATGTTTGTAACAGTTTTGAAGATTTTGCAAGTGTTCGCTTGTTACATTGAGTGTTTGGAATGGAGACGAAATGTTTAGTTTGTAAACTCTGTCAAGTTTAATACAATATCATGTAAACCTGATAAAAGAAACCCTCGTAAATTTTAACGACCAATGTGTGATTACATGAAGGAAATAGTTCAAGAGTTATGTGTTTATTGCATCTAAGAACTATTAATTGTCTGTTCAATGAGTAATAGGTTTGTAGGACTCTCATGCTAAGGTATATTGCATATCAGGAGATTATCAACATTGAAGATATTATAGAATATTTTTAATAGATTAGAAAGAATTTTTATCTTGCTAAGGAATTAATGGAGATATTTTTACGACCGCCAAGACCGATTCACACCTGCAGTATATTATCTTCTCGCATTTGTACTTCTTTTGTTTACTTTGTGTTTAAAATTTGTAATTAGAAAAACAGGCCATTGTGTATTGTAATGTTTATGATAGTCATTAGCCAGGTGTGATTCTTAGAAATTATTGTTATGCGGTCGAGTATTGTGTCGAGACATATTGAATAGTTTAGTATAAAGCAATGCCCGAACGGAGGGGTGAGGCAGTCAAAGCGATAACACAAGCAAGGCAAGACGTGTGTACATTTTAGTGACGGACTTTGCGCGTGTTATTGAATTGTGCATTAGATTTGGACTTATTGCGTCCGGTTATATTTGTACCTGTGTTATACGTATTTGTATAGTTATAATAAATTCTATAGTAATTCCAACGGCATTTTAATTCGAGTCCCGTACTCGTAACAATATGTTGTAGTATAAAATGTTAGTACGTAATGTCATTATTATAACTATAATAATATTTTTATTAACACCATTAATTCTTCGAAAAGTGATTCTATTTTTGTATGAAATTTATTAAAAAAAAGAAAAGTTTGAGTTAATCAATTTTAGTTAGACGTGTTGCTGGGAACTTCTTGCCGCTTCTTCTCCTTAACACAAATAACACGTTGCGAAGCGGTGTACATAGATTAGGAAGTAAAACTAAATTTGAACTTATATGTATTGACCTTCAAAAAGTGTTCTCTAGTGGAACTTATTTTGAATAAAAACTTTTGAATTTCAATTTCAATTTGAAGAGCACTTTCACTCTGACCTCATCCGCCGCGATTAAGGCGATGTTTGAGAAGTCGCAAAAGAAAGTCGTAGATAGGCTATCAGACACGTCAGAAGGTCAACCAAAGCCCGGGATAGCCACCGGAAGCCAAGACTGGCCGACCATGCCGCTGACAGAGTGAATGTTAAACCTGCGATGGCTACCGAAATCCCAGGATCAGCTGACACTACGGGAGCTTCCAATCATAATTACTGGAGGGTAGTATCCTTCCACGATAATGCTGGGGTAAAGGGCTCGCGTTCGAGGTCCCCTCATCTACTCTTTGTGAAGAATGAAGTGAACTAAAGTTGAGGGAGGACTTTAGTTTACGAAGAAGACTTACTCTATCGTTATCAGGTATATTGAGTCTGTCCTATATATGATTAGTGCTCGTAATTGTAATTTTTTGTTTAAATCAGGACTTATAGATTTTATCTTGGTAAACAGTTCAAATATTCACTTTGACACCAATATGCTAAGAAGCTGTATAATAATTATATTATTGTACATATATGGTCAAAAAGGCCATGTAGTTATCCAGAAGTGCGTATATTAATTTTTCACCTCCTTTACTAAAATACTCCAAGATAATTGCATAAGTTAAGAATATAAGATCTAACACATGCGGTAATTGTACAGTATACGATTATTATGAATTGTAAAATTTAAATACTATTATTGCGTAATTCAAGTATGAATGGAACTTGGGTAATGTATTTGCTAACTTAATTTGTTATAACAATTGTTCTAGACTTATATAAAGACGAACAATTCTCTGTAATACTTTTTGGTTTATTATTATTTTGTTTCTCTTACGTATATACTCAGTTCTGATTTTACTCATCAGAGGGGTTTTTTTTTTATTGCAGGAGATCAGCAGACAGGCAGACGGCCCACTTGATGGAAAGCGGTTACCATCGCCTATGGACATTTGCAACACCAAGTTGCTGCAAATGCGCTGCTGCTCTCTTAAGGGAAACTGGAACCTGGTCACTAATCCCGGAACACAACTCAAGGTTGTTCTGGCGACATACTTTAGACCAGGGGTGGTAGCTATCCAGTCGGGCGAATGCCCTACCACCTGGCAATACTGGGGATACTCAAAATAGCTCGCTTTATAACCCAGTGAGCGACACTCATATCTCATTTCAACATCAAGCGATGCGTGGAATTTAACGTGATTTTTTACGATACCGTCCTCATAGATATTGTGCACGAGGTAGACGTGATACTACACAACTGGAAGATCCTGGAGAGGACACAATGAAAAAACGTTTGTCCGTCCAAATGTTAAATTAACATGACCGTAATGAGTAAATGCTATATCCGTTCAGGAACTGAGAAAGAATACAATTTCCTGCGGCCGGGCGGCCTGTCGTAAGAGGCGACAAAACAACCCACAGCCAGGTGGTAGGGCATTTGCCCGACTAGATGGCTACCACCCCTGGTCTAAAGTATGTCGCCATAACAACCTTGAGTTGTGTTCCGGCATTAGTGACCAGGTTCCAGTTTCCCTTAAGAGAGCAGCAGCGCATTTGTAACAACTTTGCTGTTGCAAATGTCCATAGGCGATGGTAACCGCTTTCCATCAAGTGGGCCGTCTGCCTGTCTGCTGATCTCCTGCAATAAAAAAAAACCGCTGCCTAAATAATAATTATCATAAGATGTACAGGTAAATTAGCTTCGAGACGTTTCTGCGTTTGTAGTAGTGTACAGTCAGCACATAAATAAATAAACCAATACTTTTTATATATATTTTTATAAGCAGTTACTTAATAGGAAACTAGTAATATTAAACGATATTCAAATATTTTTTAATACTTCATTTCAAGAAGATTTAAATTTACATTTTAGAAGTCCTGTAAATATATAAATACTGAGAGCTAAATTATCTGTTAGACTTGAGGTGTTGTCGGTTTTTTTTTTTATTGGACTTGACTTTATGTTGTTGGTCCGAAGACCTTACAACTTTACCGGGGTTTTTGGGGCAAGTGCCTTCGCGAAGCGAAAGCGCTCGAGCCCGGGGGGGGGGGGGGGGGCAACTTGCTCGAGGGAGCTCCCTAAGGAGTTTTACCTCGGCTGAACTGTTGCCATGAGAGGGGGATGAATTTAATGATGCCCACCATAGGGCGACACAAAGCACTTATTGAGAACGGGCGCCGGGTAATATAAAGCCCGAGGGGAAGGATTCCGGCGGGCCGGGATCGGTGGTTTGCGGCGGCCTACACTATCTTACTGCCGTTTCGCAACGTGTTATGGCTGGGAGAGAAGAAACGGCGAAAGAAACTTCCCAGCAACACGCCTAGTCTATCCTGTGGGGGGGCTATGTCTCCTAGCGTCCCTCGCAGGGACGTGGAGAGATCTTGATTGGCGGCGCCTGAGACGCCGTCGTCACCTGAGACGCCGCCGTCAAATGTATTGTCGGTGGAGACTTCTTAAAAGTCCTTTATTCTGGACCCGCTGTTAAACTCTCTTTACGACGCGATATCAATATTTTCATTTGTTATTTAACAAACACTCTTTTAAGCCCTCCCTGCCCTCTCCTACTTTCTACTTTGCCTTCAATTAATTTACAGAGAAGAAAGTCGTGTCTCAGTTCACACAATTCGTTGATAGTCTTTATAATTGTGCGCTTTTCATTTATAATGATAAATACCTCTTCATTAATTTTGTTGCATGGGCTTCTTAAAATGCCGTAGAATAATAGTAAAATTCAACATCTATGTGAATGGCTGAAGGGTGTAAATAATGTGCTACGGCTTCAGTTCGGCTGCTTTTGGCTTTATGCATTTAGTACTTCGTATTTTCACCACTTGAACTATTATTTAAAGCCCTGATATCGATTAAAATTTGACATGAGCTTATTAAATTTGGCATAACGATGATACATACATACATAACTTCACACCAGTTCCCTTGCGGGGTAGGCACTAACAACAGAGCGCCATTCAGGCTTATTCTTACACACCTCACTTGCTGCTTTGACATTCATAACTCTTGTAATGCACGCTGGTCTGTTCTTAAGGCTCCTGACATCACCTTCTGCTACTACACGATGATCAAAGACTATTATCTGTTTTTGTAATATGATGATATTTAAATGTATGTAGTTGTACATATATATTATTTATCTATAAACATTTATATATTTTTGTAGATATGTATTTGTATGTAATGTATGTTAAGTATATTTAAACATATATTACTAGAATGTGAGAAATTGTACTATGTACCAATTGTATCATGTATACCACCATCCATCGTTATTATAATCTCAATTCATTCCTGGGGTTGTCTGGAAGAGATCTCTTTTTAGCGATAAGACCGCTCTTTGTGCATAATGAGACATAGTTTTAGTATCTGCAAGTTCTTTTTAGTATTCGTGTACAATAAAGAGTTATTGATTTATAAGCTCCATACAAGTAATGTCAAAATTTAACCGATGTTAGAGCTAGTGAATGAATAGTAAGATATAAGAACCAGCCATAAGGCGGTCACAGACGCTACGATCCAACAGAAAGGTCTCTGTGCAAGTGTGACTACTTGCATGTGTAGATCTATTCGGTGGACTGCAGCGTATGTGGCCGCCTTTATAGTAATGTTATGACCATGACTGAGTATTTCGGAGTTCAGGTTTTAATTGTACTCTTTTTGTTTTAAAGACTTATCTCCTAATTCATAATAGATTTACGAGATATATAGGCTAGTTAAAAAAGTGTTTTTGATCATTGCATTAATACCTAACCTTTTGTAATTATTTTAGCAGCCATTTCTCGTCCATGGAAATGAGAATTATTAGATACATACATACATACATACATAACTTCACGCCAGTTCCCTTGCGGGGTAGGCACGAACAACAGAGCGCCATTTAGGCTTATTCTTACACACCTCACTTGCTTCTTTGACATTCATAACTCTTGTCATGCACGCTCGTCTGTTCTTAAGGCTCCTAACATCACCTTCTGCTAGTACACGATCAATTTGATTATGGAAAGTGTGTCGTGGCCTTCCACGACTTCTGCATCCATCCACTTTTGCATTGTATATCTGTTTATTCATTCTTTCATCATGCATTCTTTCTACATGTCCGAACCACCGGAGCATTCCTTTCCTTACCTTCATCCCGACACTCTCTTTCAGACCAACTGTCTTTCTTACTTCGGTATTACGAACGCGGTCCGCAAGCGTCACTCCGCAGATTTTGCGCAGTGCTCGCAAAATTATTAGATAATATAATTTATTCATTATAAAATGTTTTAAAAATGTTGCCAAGTTAGGTCATGCACGACTGGCTGAGTTGAGTCTATATGCAAATAAGAGCACATAATATTTTACATGTATTTCATAATTTACATACTTTTTAAATAAGAGAGTTCAAGCGTAGAAGAGAAATAACATAAAAGTGTAAAATATAAAACGTGTCTGATGCGGGTTGTCTAGTTCCGTATAAAAATAAATTTTGAAATCGTATTAAAATTAATTGTATTATTAGATTAATAAAGATGCAATTTATCAGATTAAAAATCAAATAAATTAAAAAAAAATGATGTGTAGGTTTTATTATAACTTCTTTTAACGTCATAAATTGGTATGTGCAATAATATTCAAATCATCTTTAAAACTACCTAAGAGGCGTCTACTCTCTGACAGGCTTTGAACCCATGTAACTGGTCATCATTATCTGAGCGTTTAATCCCGGTCGCGTTCGGAACGTTTTTTCCGACGCCCAGGGTAGCGGACCCTGGGATTCAAGCCAACATTCTTCCCCTTCGAGCGGGATCTGGCTGAGGCGGCATGGCTAGACATTTATTCTCCACATAATTAGTTGGTCTCCGTAAAACGTGGCCGTACCAGTGTAAGCGACACTCTTGCAATTTGTCTGCTATATCACGGATATGAAGACTGCCGCGGGTGCGGGAGTTCCTGACACGGTCTTTCCGCGTCACTCCACACATCCATCGCAGCATATTCATCTCTGTGACACGCAATTCTTGCTTGTACCGCTCAAACCTATATAACTGGTATATAAGTCATATGTTATTTTTATTGACCTATCACAACTAATGACCGACTCGTATATTTTACTATTCATTCACTTGCCTTCCCATCAGTTGAGATGTGACATTAGTTGTATGGAGCATATGTCAAATTTTAACCTATAGTAAAGCAAATGAACGGTTGGTAAGATATGGGAACATCGGGATATACATCGATAAAAACAACTGAAATAGTCGCGATATAATTTGTATTATGCTGGGTTCTTCTTCTGTTTTCTGTGTTATTATCTATTAAATACCTTATAATTGGTAGAGAATAGAGTCAACTGAGACAACTTTGATCATCTTACAAAACGCCAAACTCTTCTAGACTTTATACGAGAATAGCAAGATATGACGTCATAACTTTAAAGAGTTAAATAGCGCATTGATTATTGATAAACAGTTATTAAAAGGATTTATTTTGAAGAAAGGTGCCTATTTTAGCGCTCGCTGGTTTATGTGAAAATAATCATCGTCTTCATGCATCCAATTGACATTACATACATGTTGTAATATGTATATAATAATAATACCAGCCCATAAATGTCCCACTGCTGGACTCGGGCCTCCCATTATGGGGGGGGGGGGAGGGGGGCACACAGTATACCCCCGCCACGCTTGTCGAAGGGGGCTTGGCAGGTTTGACACATCGGTTATCTTGATGTGCAGGTTGCATCACGACGTTTTCCTTCACCGTTGATTAGTACGTGGTAATTGTAACAATATGCACATTAGATCAGAAAACTGTCCAAGTGCATGCATTCCGGCCAGGATCGAACCCGCGTCCTTTGAGTTTGTATAATAATGTAATATTCAAATTCAAATTCAAAGTGTATAATCGACTTACCAGAACATGTATGACGTGTCCGCAAATGAACCCAATGAATATAGTTCCAAAACATCCGATCAGCAGACCAGCATTCTTGAAGGCAAGTGGCATCGCAAGAACCCCTGAACCAAGAGACGCTTTCAGGAGATGAGCTAATGCACCAAAAGTCCTGAAATGATAATAATAATATTTAATTTAATTTTTTTTTGTTAATCAAGCTTTTAACGTTTCTTTTGCGTACCGTGGGGGTTTGGAATGAGTTTCCAGCTGAGGTTTTTTTACAGCACTATGACATGGAGTTTTTTATAAAGGGTGTCATAAGATTTCATCTAGGCCGGCAGCGCCGTTTTATCCGTGCAGGAATGGAGAAAGAATACAATTTCCTGCGGTCGGGCGGCCTGTCTTAAGAGGGGACAAAACAACCCACAGCCAGGTGGTAGGGCATTTGCCCGACTGGATGGCTACCACCCCTGGTCTAAAGTATGTCGCCATAACAACCTTGAGTTGCGTTCTGTCATTAGTGACCAGGTTCCAGTCTCCCTTAAGAGAGCTGTTGGCAACACCAACAAACAATTGAAATTTGACTTTTGACACAAACATTTCCCTTCTAATGTACATACATAGCTTCACGCCAGTTCACAGACAACAGAGCGCCATTCAGGCTTATTCTTACACACCTCATTCTCTTCTTTGACATTCATAGCTCTTGTCATGCACGCTCGTCTGGTCTTAATGTAATGGTGCAAATTTAGTAAATTTTAAATATCTGTCGTGGTACAATTCCTACCATTTCCTTAATAGTTTGATTTAATCATTTGGTCCTTCGAGCCGGATAGAACCAGCGACCTATGGATATATATATATATATATATATATATATATATATATATATATATATCATCACGTTAAAACCAATAGGAGCGGAGCACCAATGAAGATTTTTTTAAAATCGGGAGTTTTTTTAACTATTCCACGCGGACGAAGTCGCGGGCAGAAGCTAATTCATTCATAAAGCATTTTAGGGGTGCCCCGACTAAGCGGAGGAGCGAGATGGAATGCTCCTCCATATCAAGGGAAGATCTTCTAGCGAGGCTATTGTTGTTCCTCGCAGACCTAGGCCCATCTATTATTGTTGGAAATTTGTATATATTCTTTGTACGTTCCGAGAATCGTTTGCAACCTCAAATATTGTACAGCGCCATCTATTGGCACATCGAAACAGCTAGTATTACTGTATATATATATATATATATATATATATATATATAATAAGATAACCAGCGTGATACCAGTATGCTGGCTTCAAGGCATACTATTATATTATTATCCAAGAGGGAATGAGAATCAAAATATTATTCAGTATAGTGCTTAATTTCGCCGCCGCACCCCAGCGTGTTGGCAACACCAACAAACAATTGAAATGTGACTTTTGACACATAAAATTTTTCCTTCTAATGTAATGGTGCAGATTTAGTAAATTTATTAAATATCTCTCGTGGTACAATTCCCACCCTTTCCTTAATAGTTTGATTTAATCAAAGCAGCAGCGAATTTGTGGCATCTTTGGTGTTGCAACTGTCCATAGGCGATGGTTACCACTTTCCATCAGCTGGGTCCTCAGCCTGTTTGATGTACTCCAGCTATAATAAAAAATTAATACATGATATGAAATACGTAACTTAGGTGTTTCTTGTTTTGTGTGCCAAGTAAATAAACACGCGTCGCGACCTTTCTCACTCACGCAGCTTATGGTCCCCAATTGGATCTCCCCTGATAAAAAAAAGTTATGCTCAAACGAAATCTTTTGGAGTCGAGTCGCTTGAGTCTTACAGAAGTGGCGGCCATGAGGCTGTTTATAAAAAGTAACTCCGTTGATTTGACAGTCCGTTCCCCAATGATATCCCGTGTACTTTGGAAGTTTTGAAGAAAGTTTTTTAGCCACGGTAGTGAATTCTTTCGATGAGAACGAAAAGGCGTGACGCCGTGAATTTAATAATTTAAACACTACATTCATAATTCACAAGGATAGTGGTCGATGATGTTATGCTGGAGCAAGTGAACGAGTTTGTATATCTTGGATGTGCTTTTAGTAGGGATGGAAGGTACACCGCTGATATAGAAAGAAGAGTGAATTTGGGGAATAGTGTGAATGGACCGTTAGGTAAACTTCTAGGCGCTAAGAACCTCAGCCAGAAGGCCCAGCTTGCCATACACGCGATGCTAGTGCCTACGCTCACGTACGGAAGCGAGAGTTCGGTATGGAAGAAAGAGCATGAAAGTAGAGTAACGCGGTCGAGATGCGAACGAGCACTGCGCAAAATCTGCGGAGTGACGCTCGCGAACTGCGTTCATAATACCGAAGTAAGAAAGAGAGTTGGTCTGAAAGAGAGTGTCGGGGTGAAGGTAAGGAAAGGAATGCTCCGGTTGTTCGGGCATGTGGAAGTAATGCACGATGAAAGAATGACTAAACAGATATACAATGCAAAAGTGGATGGATGCAGAAGTCGTGGAAGGCCACGACACACCTTCCATGATCAAATTGATGGTGTACTAGCAGAAGGTGATGTCAGGAGCCTTAAGAACAGTCGAGCGTGCATGACAAGAGCTATGAATGTCAAAGCAGCAAGTGAGGTGTGTAAGAATAAGCCTAAATGGCGCTCTGTTGTTCGTGCCTACCCCGCAAGGGAACTGGCGTGAAGTTATGTATGTATGTATGTATGTACTATATTCATAAAGATAGAGTTGGAAATACTTTGAACTTTTGATGTTCATAAATGAAATTGAAACTAGAGCATATGTTTGCTAATTTAGTTATCATAAGCCTCTCATGTCATTTGTTTAAAGTGAAAGCATGAAATCTGAATAATCTATATATTAATACGTGAAGCCAAAACACAGCAAAAACTTTGTTCCCCTTTAATGAAAATTGCGCGGACGGAGGTGTATGAAATTTCGCACATTTATAGTTTATATAGAGAAGGAGTGCAGAATGCAAATATTCTTTAAAAATTATGCATAAAAATACATTAAATCAGTAAAAAATAACATTAAACACACTACCATGTATTTGACACTCACACGCATATATTTATATACTCTTTTGTTTATTGTTAAAGTCAAATCAACAGTGTAGCCTTGGCGAAATCTGTGATTATATAAGTATAGTCTTTGACAACAGAGCCTTCATAATTAAACTTATAATTTAAATGATTTATTATGGTGAAATTTCGAACACGGGTGACCACTAGTATATCTTAAACATATAATGAATGAAATCTTAATATTTTGCATTAAAATATAAAATAATTTTTGAGCTTGGTAAAAATATTATAAAAATAATAAACCTTATAATTATCTCAATACTTATGATACTCCATATTTATCTCAATCTCTTGTGGGCTACTTTTCTGAAGTGTCACTTCTGCTTTGTGTAACTTGCACACACACAAACACACACACTTTTTATTATGTAGATAAACGACGTTTTTCCGTGGGATAAACATAGCACTGCAGTCGCCTGGTCTTGGTGCCGTCATTGTAATTCACTAACAAACACAACGTCATCATAGCAACGCAAACGAAGTTTCGCTGGCACTACTCGTAAGATACATTTTATTTTAAGGCTTATGGATATTGAAATGAAAGATGATTTTATCTTTCTTTTATGCTGGTGCTTCATCTGCATTAGTTAAAGTTTTAATGCGTTATTTGAGATGCGACATTGTTAATGAGGTTAAATATTGCCACATGACGTATGTACATACACTAATGTGGTTATGCGTTAACGACGTTATTTTTTAACGCTTTAAATAAGACGCATTCGGCCACAGCTTATATCTTCGACACTAACGCAGATGAAGCCCCAGCATCATAGGTATTTAAATTAAAAATTATTTTATCTTTCTTTTATGAAAGTGATTGATTTAATACTGGCTAATCTAAAGCAATAAATAAATTATCTTGTCATCTTGACGTTCTGTTAAATTTACAAAGAGATTTACTGACGAGATTTATAGTTTCAAGTTTAAACATATTAAAGAAAATAATTTCAGTTTATGGCATAAAAATGCCTGCAATAGCTGCTTGATCGACCTGTTGTGTTATTGCCTGATTGTCTTTCAACTTATCGGCGACAGTTGAGGAAACACGACCGGTAATAACAGTGACCAAAACAAAGCCGACTTCAAACAAAAAAGCAAAAAATAAATACTTTCTACAAAATCTTGAAGTCGGTGCATTTTGCAATGTTATTATAAATAATAAAACTACGTTTTAACGGTTTTAAGCGCGGTAATTTTATTTGATTTTGGTTTTTCCGACGTTTCGGCCACTTTTCAGTGGCCGTGATCACGGAGGACAAAGATGTCAAGTGTCAACGAGTATTGTTAAAGTTTTATTTAGCCTACCGCCAACTTATTAATTTTAATTTTGTTTATGGTTATTATTTAATCTATGGGAGCCTAATATAATCTACTACCGCTTCGCAACATGTTATGGCTTGAAGAGAAGAAGCGGCGCAAGAAACTCTTCAGCAAACATGCCTAGCTCTAATAATTTTATATAATATTAAAATGGGTGGAAGGAAAAATAAAAGTAATTATCAGTCAAGTTGGTTTGTGTTCCGTTGTACGCAGAAAGAGCTCACAGTGTCTTGAGGTCTGGCAGCTGGTTTTTGCTGGGTTTGGGTCTTAATAGTTTTGATAATTGGATCCCAAACAGGTGGTACTTGCCAACCATCTTCTCTATTGAAATTTGGGTGTTTTTTGATTTCAATAGCCTCACGCATCATTCTAGGTATGAAACGATTCTCTTTCGCGAGGATTTGTGAGTTATCGAATCTGATGTAGTGGTTGGGTTTATCCAGCGTGTGTTCATAGTGTTATTATAAGTATTTAGAATACAATACAAATATTAGTGCATTATAAGAACGAAGAAATAATACAACTTCCTGCGGCCGGGCGGTCGTCGTAAGTGGCGACAAAACTCACAGCCAAGTGGTAGGGAATTGTTATGTGCTGTAGGTACCGGAATTGGAAGGAAACACCGATATAAAAGAATATGTCTTTTATTAAGCCAATGCAAGTATAATTCACACTGAACAGTCAGTGCGTTACGTTGTCCAAGTCCGGGATAAAACTACACTTGATGACAGTCACGAATCTTTAGATAGCTCAGACCAGCTCGTAGGCTTCTTTATTCTTATCCGGTGTATGTTAATTGTAACGCATGACTTCTACAATGTTTCCAAGATGACAAGTCTTCTTCTTTGGCATGCGCGACTCCACCTTGCACATGGTCAGTCCAGCGCTCTCTCAACGATGCGACACTCGGAGGATGCCCGATGCTCTCCAACGAGTTACCCTGTCGCATCGCCTTCTGCACCGCTCCCGATAACCCGTAGCCTCGGTGCACTCATGGTGCTCTGCTCCAAGACTCGTTCCAGGTTCCACCCGTCCTTCCTTCCGCGTGCCTCTACCCACACGCGTGACAGTATTTTCCTATTGATGGCTACCACCCCTCTTCTAGAGTATGCCGCCATAACAATCTTAAGTTGTTACAGGCTCCAGTCTACCTTTAGAGAGCGACAGCATATTGGTAGCACCTTTGGTGTTACAAAAGTCCATAGGCGATGTTAACCACTTTCCATCAGGTGGGCCGTCTGTCTGTATGCTAAACTCATGCAATAAAACAAACTAGTGTTTTATTGCATTCTATTAAGGTTCTGTTGTCAAAGACTATACTTCTACTTCTTCTATACACTGTTAATTCGACTTTAACTATAAACAAAAGAGTATATATGCGTGTGTGTGTCAAATGCATGGTAGTGTGTGTAATGTTTTTTTTTATTGATTTAATGTATTTTTATGCATAATTTTAAAAACATTAGCATTCTGCATTTCTCTATATAAACTATAAGTGCGCGAAATTTCATACTCCTCCGTCCGCGCAATTTTCGTAAAGAGGGGTACAAATTTTTGCTTCACGTATTAATATAATGATTTTTTCAACACACTTGCTCATAAAGTGGCTCTATGGTCACCGCAATTAGGCACAGAATGACACCCATAATGAAACTGTGACTAAAAAAAAATATAACTCACTAGTGAGTTATAGATTTTTTTTTTATTGGTTCAGTTGCTTTGTTCTTAAAAAAGTTTTTATTCAAAAAAAAAGATCGTGTTCTATAGAACAAATAAATTAATGTTCCTATTGCTTGCTCATTTCATGCAACTTCTTATTTAAATAGATAATTTTAACTCGTACGTGTTTAATAAATAAAACTTTCACTCATATATAACTTTTTTTAACTACTAAATAAAATGAGTTTTTGTTGTTATTTTATTCACAAGTGTGTTGAAAAACGTCGTATGATACACGTGTGTATTGATGACTACCGTCCTCGGCTCTCTTAAGACCCTCGCCTACGGCTCGAGTCTCAATGGCGCCTCGGCGGTAACCATCAATGTTACACACTAGTACCATAATGTACTATTAATTTTTAATTATTACTTTATTAACATTCTATTTTATTATAATTCAAAATAATGAAAAAAAAATTGGTTAATGTATGTATAAGCATACATATGCTTAAATAAGAAATGTAAAACACACAGCTTGCTATTAAATGATAACGTTATATTGCTTTAAATATAGAGACGCCATATTAATACTTTTATAGCTAGCAAACTCAAGGAAGATTTTAATCGTCAAGTTGACATTGCCAGGATTATTAAGATTCATAAAAGGACTTGGTTTAATTCTAAGGCCAATAGGCGGTAATAAACGGATGTGATTATTTTAATAATTACGTTTTTCTTTTTGAATAACTTTCAAAAACACTGACCTACATTATTTGATTAGGAATTGGTATTTGTTAACTTATGACCTAGAACACATTGATAAAAATTTAATTAAAAATAAATAAAATTGGCAATTTTTTTTAATGCTATGCTACCTTGATTAGAAGGTTGGTTGGAAGGGAGTATACATAATATTTACGTAGTATAAAACAAATTAGCTTTCCGCGTCTGTTTGTATATTCATTAATTACTCCTAACTCTGTCCAGCAGTGCATTTTTAGTACCTTTGGTGTTGCAAATATCTATAGACGATATTGATGGTAACTGTCTGTCTGCTGAACTCATGCAATAAAAAAAAACCACGCAACGTATGTTTAAGCGCTTTAACCATCAGTTAGATAATAGTACAATTAAGGTTTATAGATATAAGTATATACATGTGTGCGTGTGCTAGCTGTGGCCCGCGGCTTTCAACGCGATATATAAAACCTTATTAAGTTTAAGTAAAATAGAGCTAATCACCAGGTTTCGACCTGGAGCATAGCCGCAGGCAAACTAGTAAAAAATATTATCAGCCCATATACGTACTCGTATATATTGTTTGGCTGGGACTGTCCCATTTCAATCCAAAGTGTATGTATAGGCGGTTTCACGCGTCAGTTATCTGATTGTGCAAGTTTCAACACGTTGTTTGTTCTTTACAATCAGTATATAGTAAGTGTGACAATAGGCACATTAGGTGTATGCTTCAGAACTAGGGTTGGATGAAAATCATGGAAACCACATCATTTGAAGTGTGACTACGAAGCGTCAATGCGTTAAGCTATCACCAAACAGAATTTAACACTGCGTTGTATCTGCCACGACTAGTTTATACATACATACATACATAACTTCACGCCAGTTCCCTTGCGGGGTAGGCACGAACAACAGAGCGCCATTTAGGCTTATTCTTACACACCTCACTTGCTTCTTTGACATTCATAACTCTTGTCATGCACGCTCGTCTGTTCTTAAGGCTCCTGACATCACCTTCTGCTAGTACACGATCAATTTGATCATGGAAGGTGTTCCGTGGCCTTCCACGACTTCTGCATCCATCCACTTTTGCATTGTATATCTGTTTAGTCATTCTTTCATCATGCATTCTTTCTACATGCCCGAACCACCGGAGCATTCCTTCCTTACCTTCATCCCGACACTCTCTTTCAGACCAACTCTCTTTCTTACTTCGGTATTACGAACGCGGTCCGCGAGCGTCACTCCGCAGATTTTGCGCAGTGCTCGCATCTCGACCGCGTTTACTCTACTTTCATACTCTCTCTTCCATACCCAACTCTCGCTTCCATACGTGAGCGTAAGTACCAGCACTGCGTTGTGTATGGCAAGCTGGGCCTTCTGGCTGACGTTCTTACGTTCGTCTGTTCTTAAGGCTAGTATATAATGAATAGTAATTCGTTTATTGATTTATTTTTACATATCTGAGCATTTATTGCAATACAATACAAAATCAAACACATTCTAGAGGCCAAAAACACTGTACATAATGTCAAGTTGTCCCCGACTCTCAAACTAGGTAGGTACCTGTAATATGAGTCGAACAGTATAAGCCGTGTTTGTGATTGCCGATGACTACTTACTATTACTGCATTGTATTACTTACGTATGTCTCTAGAGATATAAGAATGGTCCAGACTTTTGGAGGGCTTGCGTGGAGCCATGGGAAGGCTGAACATGTAGAGGCCCCTTGAAAATTTAATGTAAATGTGGCGTGACACTGACCGGCGATTATTCCTGTCTACAACATATTATAATGCACCCAAGAGCAAGCCCCGACCAGTGTGGGACTATTGTGGGTAATGAGAACAAAAAGTACCGGGCTATTGGCGTGAACTGCTAGTGGTACTAGAGATGTGAGAATTTTGGGACTATGGCATCCGCCAGTCGCAATGTTCAGGGAACATTTGAAAATGGGCAGACGGCGACTCGTCACTCCCTGCACGGGCCTCTAAAATGCCATAGAAGACAGGGGCAACATTTGTATATACTTACTGTTATTGTATATACTTATGTAAAGAATGTCGCAACAAAATTTTAACTTGAACTTTTACGGGCAGATTGTTAATGCACTTGTCCAATGTGAAAACCTGCTCGTAAAACTTCAAGTTAAAATTTTGTTGCGATTCATTTTGTCACTTGTCAGTTTAAGTTTTTCCACTTGTTCGTGGCAATTCGTTTTTCCACTTGTCCGTTGCGATTCGTTTTTCCACTCATCCGTTGCCATTCGTTTTTTAACTTGTCCGTTGCGATTCGTTTTTCCACTTTTCCGTTGAAGTTTCACTTCTAATATGTGTTCCAGCACACATTTTTTGTCAACCCTACTGACCATCGACACGTGACATCATGAGGCTTTCCGCAAACCTTCTGCACACAAGTAGTAATGTGTGTTTTTTTTTAAATTTCTTTAAGGACCGATATTTCAAACACTAGAAAAACGTTATTAATGGAAAGAAATATCATAACATGCATAAATTGAAAATTACTATTGCGTCAATAAAACCGTTTAATTTTTCCACTTTTATATTCAGTCATATTATAATTTAGTCGACGATTAACTTTTATAGTATAATTGAAAAGTCGGCCCTAAGTGAAAAATAAATAGTTCAAGTTTATTTCAATACATGTCTGAGAAACAAATTCAGCTATTGTATGGTTTCACTGTTAATAAATTTTAAAATATATTTTTTGGAAACAATGCGAAAAAGCTTTTTTTGCAGGAGTACAGCGTCAGGGTTATTAGAAATAGGTATATTTGGTTTCCGAGACTGACGTAACGGCGTTGCAATGGAACACTTGGATGGTTTAGTTGGTAGGTCCCAGCTTGCCATCGGGAATCCAACACCTAACTGCTGTCCCTGGGTGGTAGGATGTCCCTGACAGATTACAGCTTGTTAAAAAAAGAAGGACCTCCATCTCGGTGAAATAAGGACCTGTGCGAGGTCACCGGATTGGATTGGATGAGAAAAGCGGAGGACTGGGATATTTTTATATTTTTTTATTGCAGGAGTTCAGCAGACAGCCAGACGGCCTACTTGATGGAAAGCGGTTACCATCGCTCATGGACATTTGCAACACCAAAGGTGCTACATATGTGCTGCTGCTCTCTTAAGCGAGACTGGAACCTGATCACTAATGCCGGAACACAACTCGAAGTTGTTATGGCAATACGCTTTAGACCTGGGGTGGTAGCCATCCAGTCGGGCAAATGCCTATCACCTGACGGTGAGTTGTTTTGTCGCCTCTTAAAGTCTTGAAAAGTGCAATGTAAACTAATCTGCTGTAAAAAAATACTTAAAATAAAATTATATATAATTTTAATTGAGAAATCCAGAGTTTCTTTGATTAATGACTTGACTGGCTACCGGCATACCCAAGACTTTTGCACCTTGTTAAGTGGAAGCTAAAATAGACCGTCGAGGATAAAATATTAATGAATGTATCATATTGCGCAGACTGAATTTTGATTATAATCTAAATTGCACTCGGGAAACCATTAATATAAACTTAACGTAAGCCAACTAAAAGTTATATTATTTTAATATATTAATTAATGAATATTATAAAAAAACTGAGTTATGAAAATCTACTACGATATTATATTTAAATGAAATTTTGACTCATTCTTATTAATATTTATTTGAAGCCATACATGATAAAATATAGAATAATTAATTCTTTATTCTAGAGCAAGCTATACCTCTATATATAAAAATCAATTGCTGTTCGTTAGTCTCACTAAAGCTCGAAAACGACTGGACTGATTTGGCTAATTTTAGTTTTGAATTATCTGTGGAAGTCCAGGGAAGGTTTAAAAGATAAGTAAATATGAAAAAAAATGCTTGGAATGTAGTTAAAACAACAATTTTGCTTTCTCTTAGACACTATTCCTGCCTGTCAAACATTTGACGTTCGTCCCGTTGTTCAGAAATCAACGTTTTTTATTTATTGATTCTGAGTCGGTACGAAGTTAGCCGGGTCAGCTAGTTTTAAATAAAAAAAATTGAATTTGAATGCTGCTGATTCTATATATAGTATGATATGTTTTATGTTTGTTGTTTTTATATAAAGTATATTATTTATTTACTTATTCTTGGAATGTTTCATATTATTTATTGTCTTCACCGCCACTGTAATGTTTTAATTTTTTCTTTAATTTAGTGGGTTGCCTGTAAAAGACCGCTTTAAGCGATAAGGCCGCCCTTTGTTCAATATTTATTATCTAGTTTTTAAGAACATAGTTTTAACATTTGGTGAACAATAAACTGTTTTCGTTTATTCATTAATTAATAAGCTATTTGACTCGTTAAAATTGTGACGTCGCAAGCCTTGTTCTTAGTATTCTCATCCAAATCAAGAAGGCTTTGTGCAGTGATAAAAAGTATCTCACTTGTTTTTTTTAATTCAGCACTCTTATTCCCAGGCGAACAAGATATGCTCGGGCGTATATATATAGGTCACTTATAACTAAGTCTATATATACCTGTTAAAAAAATACTTATATACTAATACATGTTCTTATTATACTAGGTCTTACGTAATTTCTAGCCTTTATTTAATATACTATAAACTCAGTTGATTTGAATGTCAAATACCCAATTATAGTTGCGGCGTTTCAGGGCTCCTCCTTCATATTGTTTAAGCGCATTGGCCTCCAAATTAAGTCAACCTGTATCTTAGGGACCTTCTTTTTTTATTGCAGGAGATCAGCAGGCAGGCAGACGGCCTACTTGATGGAAAGCAGTTACCATCGCCTATGGACATTTGCAACACCAAAGGTGCTACAAATGCGCTGCTGCTCTCTTAAGTGAGATTGGAACCTGGTCGCTAATGCCGGAACACAACTCAAGGTTTTTATGGCGACATACTTTACACCAGCGATGGTAGCCATCCAGTCGGGCAAATGCCCTACCACCTGGCAACCACCTTCCACCTTCACTACCACCTTCTTTCTAATTATAAACAATTCTGTTCGTATAATTATTATTTACAACTAGCATATGGCCGTGACTTCATTCACGCTTGACTTGAAATTCCCGCGGGATTACCGGGCCACAAAGAAGAATCAGTGAAAAAATCCATTGGTATTCGATTTTTTTTTCAATATGGACATTTTAAATCATTCACATAAAAACTCCCGCGGAATTCCTAGAATAAAAAGTACCGCAGATTTTAAGTCAAAGAAGTTGCTATCGATCAGCGAAAACCGCATTGAAATCAGCACAGTAGTTTTTACGTGAATACCCAACAAACAGACAAGAAATTAAAAAAAACTGCATCGTGTTCTTCGTCGTTTATATCCGTGCAGGAACGGAGAAAGAATACAATTTCCTGCGGCCCGGCGGCCTGTCGTAAGAGGCGACTAAACAACCCACAGCCAGGTGGTAGAGTATTTGCTCGACTGGATGACGACCACCCCTGGTCTAGAGTATGCCGCCATAACAACCTTGTGTTGTGTTCCGGCATTAGTGACCAGGTTCCAGTCTCCCTTAAGAGAGCAGCAGCGCATTTGTAGCACCTTTGTTGTTTCAAATGTCCATAGGCGATGGTAACCGCTTTTCATCTAGTGGGCCGTCTGCCTGTCTGCTGAACTCCTGCAATAAAAAAAAAAAGTTGTTGTTTGTTTTTAAATAGTTTCAATGTGCAAACACGGCATGTTCAAAATTTTATAATGTTATAAATTACTCTAATTCATAAGTCGTGGTAGCGTAATGGCTAGCGCACGCGTCCTTAACTCAAAGGGCGTGGGTTCGATCCTGGCCGGAACGCATGCACCACTTAGGCAGTTTTCTGACGTAAAGTGCATATTGTTACAATTACCACGTGCTAACAACGGTGAAGGAAAACATCATGATGCAACCTGCACATCGAGATAACCGATGCGTCAAACCTGCCAAGCCGTCTTGGACAAGTGTGACAGGTATACTGTCCGTTCCCATACAGTGGGAGGCCCGAGCCCAGCAGTGGGACAGTTATGGGTTGTTATTATTTATATATTATATATTTATAATATATACTTATTAGTGGATGTGTATACTCGTATGCGTTCCTTATTGTATATAAAAGACGTATATATAAAACTGTAGTGAAAAAATAGAACTAAAAAAATAGAACAGACGAGCGTGCATGACAAGAGTTATGAATAGACATCGGATTTGCATTTGCATGTTTGCATATGCCAATGCATATAAATCTATTTTTATAGCGTTATTGCATATTTGGGTACTTTTTCATTGACAGTGCTTATTTCGGTAGTTATATGTGGTAGGCGTCTTGTATTATGCCGACGACACGACGAAAAAATGATTGAACAGAGTAACGCCCTTCCGAGTTCACTATCGCAAAAGGTTTGTGGCAAATTAAATGCAGTTTTATATAAAAACCCCGGTCTTGAAAGAATAAAGAAAATTGACGCATTTATCAACGGCACCGGACAAACTACCTGAAGAAGTCTCTGCAGAAATGGCGCCAAATTTCAAGTACTGTCCGGTGACGTCAGTTGACGTCGAAAGGTCATTTTCAGCCTATAAATTAATATTAAGTGACAAGCGTCACAAGTTTGCTGCAGAAAACCTGGAAAAATATGTTATTGTTTACTGCCACAAGAATTATAATAAGTAAATTATTATAATAATAATTTATAAATATTAAGATATGTTTAATATATAAATATAATGTGAAAATAAACTTAAATTCTAATTAATCTAATAATAAATGGTTTATTGATTGTGCATATTTGCATGCATATATTGCCATTTTGATAGTGCATATAATCCGATGTCTAGTTATGAATGTCAAAGAATCAAGTGAGATGTGTAAGAATAAGCCTAAATGGCGCTCTGTTGTTCGTGCCTACCCCTCAAGGGAACTGGCGTGAAGTTATGTATGTATGTATGTAGTGAAAAAATAGTAGTGATTTTTTTAAATTTAATTTTGTTTTTATGTATAGTGGTTACTGTCGCCTGTGGACATTTGCTACACCAAAGGTGTTACCGATGTGCAGCCCTGAAGGGATCCTGGAACCTGGCCACTAATGCCGGAACACAACTCTAGGTTGTTATTGCAAGCTAGCTCTAGACCAGAGGTAGTAGCCATCCAGATGTGTAGAGGCCCTACTACTTGGCCGTGGGTTGTTTTATCGCCTTTCACGATTGGTCGCCCAGCCACAGGAATTAGTATTCTTTTCTTCTTTCTTCGACCGAATCGAGATCGAAATTCTTCGTCTTTCTTTTCTGCACGATAGAATTTAATTATGAAGAATAATTTAATGAAAAACTACTCTTCACCATAAACTTAAACCTAGACAATAATATTGATGTAAAACGGACCCTGCAGGGGTTTTATTACCCTTTTGAATTGGAGTAATCTATTGTTCGCGCTAGTCTCTTTGTTCACGCCGCCATAAAACGTCATAAAACCTTCTTTCCTCTGTTGGTATTTTATGCGAATTCTTGGAAGCCATTAAGCTGACCATTTAACAATTCCAAGAACCAGTGTGCAGCATGTTGCTAGGAGGCCATACCTAATTTACAAATGGATGAGGGTCGGTGTGCAATTCTGGATCACGGATCCTTATCACACAGCTTCGCTAGTTCTAGTAACTAATATGTGGACTGTAGTATTTGAGAGAATATATGAGAGTGAGAGGTATGCCAATTCCTACACAAAAACCAATGGGGTAATAAGCACCACTAACCTCGGAATCCACCTCCAATGGGGCAGCTATACAGATCCTGATGTCCACGGCACTAACAAGTCCTCGGATGGCACGTAGGTTTTCAAGTTATGGCACACTCACACTAAGAGCAAGCACGGCTTGTGTATAAAGTTTAATAAGATCTCCAAGGATGGGATGTGAAACGTTCACTTGCACGGAGAAAACGGAACGTCCGAACTGACCTCGCGTGCGTTGGAGACTGGTTCGCCACCACGCAATGGTGGTGAAACCGAAAGCCAGCGGCACTTACAAAACTACCCACATCAGTATAAATTGTGAGAATCCAACAGTCGGTAAATGCGCAGGTCGTGTTCTGACTGTGAACGTGGCATTACCTAGTTCACTTTCGGAGCGAGTATCTTATAATGACGAATTTTGCGCGATTTATGTGATAATGATTTTCCGCCCTACGGTTTTAATTTGTTGTATTCGGCTATATTTCTAAGAACTGTGAATTATGTGTGTGCAGTTCTAATAAACTTTGTGATAAATTCCAACGGCATTTTCGAATTTACATCCTACAGATTCGTAACAATATGTACGAGAACAATGGGCGGCATTGTTGCTTATAGCGAACTCTTCCAGGCAAACCGGTGTGTAAGGAGCTATTCAAAGAAAAATTGTTTACTTACGAGGTATTTGATTCTCTTGGTCGATGATCCGAGGGTACATATGGGTCCAAGTCTTCCCTTGAGCCATTGTAAGCAAGTTCTATTCTGAAATAGAAAATAAATTATTGTAGAATTAAAAGAAACCTAAAACAATTATTCTTCTCTAAGTCTTTATTTACATGTCCATTACTTAAAACGCTAATAAGTTCTTATAATCGTTTGGACAGAGATTTATTCAATTAACAATTTATTACTTAACTAGCTTCTGCCCGCGAGTTCGTCGGCGCGGAATAATTTAGAAAATAGTAATTATAAAAAGTCCCCCTGATTTTGAAACATTCTTCAATGGTGCTCCGCTCCTATTGGTCTTAGCGTGATGATATATAGCCTATAACCTTCCTCGATAAATGGGCTATCTAACACTGAAAGAATTTTTCAAATCAAATCAGTAGTTCCTGAGATTAGCGCGTTCAAGCAACCAAACAAACTCTTCATCTTTATATATTAGATAAGGACTTAACCCACCAGTTTTACAGGGTAAAACTAACTACTTAACTAATGCAAATGTAAATCAGGATTTAATATACACTTGTCCAATTCGAGTTGTCTTTTAAAAACAATACAAAACTTTATTGTACAACAACATGATGGAAAGAAACTATTCTTAAATACTGTAACAAGTTTAGCGGGACTCGAATTAAAATGCCGTTAGAATAATATAGACTTTATTAGAACTATACAAACACGTATAACACAGGTACAAATACAACCGAACACAACAAATCCAAACGTAATGCAGAAGGTCGTAATTCAATAAAACGCGCAAAGTCCGTCACTAATAGATTACCGAATGTACACACGTCTCGCTTTGATAGTGGTTCTCGCTCGACTGCCGCTCCCTCAATCAGGTCATCGTTTTATACTGCCCAAATGCAATGTGTCCGTATCGTAGTCGACTTAATCCGCCACACCTGGCTAATGACTCGGCCGCAAAGGCCACAAAAGAGTACAATAAAACAACGGGCTGTTTTCTAGAAACGTACGTCAATCAATAAATAAACAAAAGATACATACATAACTTCACGCCAGTTCCCTTGCGGGGTAGGCACGAACAACAAAGCGCACTTTAGGCTTATTCTTACACACCTCACTTGCTTCTTTGACATTCATAACTCTTGTCATGCACGCTCGTCTGTTCTTAAGGCTCCTGACATCACCTTCTGCTAGTACACGATCAATTTGATCATGGAAGGTGCGTCGTGGCCTTCCACGACAAACAAAAGATGACAATCATAAAAGATTTACAATTAGTTTAAATGCCAACAGGGAATAAAATGTGTTTTGTTTCAGATATGCAGGTGGTTTTTGTTTTTTGTCGGGACCTGAGTTGTAACAATACTATAGGATAGTACAATGGAATGGGCAGCCTTATTGCATAAAGCAATGGTCGGAAACCTTTCAGCAGGCAAGGGCCACAAGCTAACAAAATTTAGTAAAGGCGGACCGCACTTGTATATATATGTCTGTTAGTTTCCATGTAAGTAGTTGCAATTCGTAAAATGGCTTTTAAATGCTTATCTGTGAGACGGGAAGCATATTTCTTTTTTCGGTAATTCAGGAGTGAGAACGTTTGTTCTCATAAATAAGTATAAGGTTCATATTTGGGTTACGCAAATATGACCACGTCTCTGAATTTCGTAAAAAACTCATGTGGTTGCCAATTCGTTTTCGCCGGAATACTCATATTCTTTCACTTCTTTACAGTGCGCTGTTGATCCCCACAACCCCGTATTATCTCAAAGAACGCTTTGAATTCGTCTCTTCCTCTCACAATTTACGACCTTCTACGAATCTTAGACTTAATACTCCCAAGCATCATTCATCTTTCTTCAATAATTCTTTTACTATACAGGCTATTCGACTCTGGAATGAGCTACCTGTTACTGTTAGACAAGCGAAATCACTAACAATATTTAAGAACATGACAAAAAAGCACTACCTACAACATAGTGATATTTGATATTTTTACGTATATTTATGTATATGTAGATAGATAGATAACTCTTTATTGTACACCAATACAAATATGAACTTAAAGACTAAAATTATATCTAGTTATGTACAAAGGGCGGTCTTATCGCTAAAAAGCGATCTCTTCCAGACAACCCCAGAAATGAATTGAGATGATAATGGCGATGGTGGTATACGTAACATATAGTACAAAATACTTACATTTTAATAAGAAATACATACATCATATATATATATATATATATATACATATGCAGAAATATTATTTATTACATAGATATATACTTAATATACATACCATACAAATACATATCTACAAAATATATAAATGTTTATAAGTGAATTTAAATATTATATTCCAACGACAGGTAGTATTTTTTGATCATAGTTTTAAATATCGCTAGCGATTTTGCTTGTCTGATTGTAACAGGAAGCGCGTTCCAGAGCTGTATAGCCTTAACAGTAAAAGAATTGTTATAAAAAGTTGAGTATGTATGTATATATTTATGTATGTGATATCAATAGGTGTATTTATATGTGTCTATTAAGTATAATTCTTACTTATATAATATTTCACATACTTATATGTTTATAAATAAATATATGTAAGTAACTGCATAACCTCTAATATTTATTTATACCAACCACCTTTGCTAATACAATCTGTTTTATTCCTGCCACGGGTTGTCTGGAAGAGATCGCTTCTTAGCGATAAGACCGCCCATTGTGCACATTTAGAATATTTATAGACTATAAGTTTTTCTGTGTTTTCTGTAATGGTGTACAATACAGTGTTATCTATCTATCTATAAGTACTACCACGAATTGTAATTAACTGCTGAGCCAACCTATTCAATTCGCGTATTAGCGTGGTACACTGTTACTGGCTTTCCCGCCTACTTATTAATTACGTTATAAGTATAATAATTATTTATTTTGGTAGGATCCTACAAAAAATTTATTTATAAAACAGTCATGGGCCGCATGGTGGCATCTCGCGGGCCGCGTGTTGCCGACCGCTGGCATAAAGCAATGTCTTCCTACCCTGAATAATACCGCTTCGGGGGGCCTTTAACTATCAAGGAAGCAAAGGATTCATCACCCTCGCTGACGAAGTGAATGTGTTCTGATTCGCGGGGCACATTCAGGCACTTTTTGCGCTGGATCGGACTGGGCGTAACTACGTTCTAAGTCTCAGCCTTTCCTACATAAAAAACGCGGGGCACATGGGAGGAGGGTGGTTTTAGTGGGTAGTGATTGTTGCCCGTGCAACTTCTCTGAGTCTCCACACAAGCTAGCTTGATTATTGTTCGGATTGCCCCTTATCAAAGGGGAAATCCTTTATGATCAACTATGGTCTAATCCCTTGCAAAGGACCCAGTATTGTGCGTAAATAGCATTTCCCCCGCCTTAAAAAAAAAGCAATGTCTTCCAGGCCACCATTGAATAGACACGAGGTAACTGTAAAACATATTTCTAGTGATATAACTGTTCTAAGATCCAAAAAATAATAATAGATATTGGCCAAATATACAGAGAGCGATTAAAACCTACACAAATATGATTAATATTTTTGAATCCTAGATACAACATGATATATTATATTTCCTCTCCAATTTTAACTCTAACCTTGGTTCTAATATCATCAGTACTATAAAAAACATATTTAAACAATGAGACTTATATACAATTTAGATTATTATACATAAACTCATTATAGAGTCAATTTAATACGCTCTAGATTTTTAATACCAGTATAATTATATATAATCAATAATAATAACATCTTTTATTAATTTAATTTGACTACTTTATACGTATATTTTATAATCTATACTAATATTATAAAGAGGAAAGATTTTTATTTTTATATCGAATAAACTCAAAACTACTGGACCGATTTCAAAAATTCTTTCACCATTAGAATACTACATTATGCCAGATTAATAGACGCTATATTTATATTACCAGACGAAATTAGGGATCCCTACTAAAACTTAAATAATGTAACCCATGGTGTAAAAATGGCGTCTTAGAGTAGAACCCGGGATGGTTTAGATTCACAATTAGACCCGGTAGGTGGTGCTGGAGTCGGGTTCTAGATTTTTATTTTTTCAGGGTGGGACAGCGTCTGCCGAAACCGCTAATATATCATAAAGACGTGAATATATGTATATATATATATATATATATATATATAAACCAAAGTCAGGTTATTTACATCATTTATAACTCAAGAACGACTGGACTGATTTTTATATTCTTTCATTTGTTAGATTTGTCTTCACCCCAAATAGCAGTATCTATTGACTTGTTAGGCGTTACGGGTCAGCTAGTATTTTATATAGCGTCCTATAATTTTTTGAAATAAATTATATTATGTATACAAGTCGCGAAAACTTAAGAAAGTATTATAATATTATGTTTAAATAGTTGCATATTATCATCATATCTTGTATATGTATATAACTTATGTGTATATTGGTATATATAGTATAGTTATATATTTAGTATTAAAATGTCAGTAATCGTACAATAATTATGTATACCACCGTCGCCACTCCTAATCAGAATATTCTTGCCACGGGTTGTCTGGAAGAGATCGCTTTTTAGCGATAAGACCGCCCTTTGTATCTAACTAGACTAATACTAGTTCGTAAGTTTTTCTGTAATGGTGTACAATAAAGTGTTATCTATCTATCTATCTATAAATTATTCAACTCTATTACGTATCATAATATTGTATACATACTGTACTCACTATAAATAATTAAATCCACTAATTTTGGAAACAATAAGGCTGCTTTTTCACCAGAGATGTGCTATGCAATGTTGCTATGTATGCGTTTGATATTCACCAATCATATTCATTGGTCCACACAGTATAGCAATGGTGGAAACTGATTCAACTAAACTACGCTTTTTATATGGAAGGATGCGTGCTGTGGGTGCGAGCTGTGGATGCGAGTTATGGATGCGAGCTATGGATGCGAGCTAATGTTGTGTGTTATGGATAATTGTAAGTGATGTGCCTCACCACGCCACCGCTCACCGTGCCTTCCTTACTATCGATACGTCGCAAAGGTTGATCTGCGCATTTTCCTCGCACAGCTACCTTGCACCAGCGCATTTCACATCTATTGTAGAAGGCACCCTAATAGGGGATAGGCACACTATCATGAAACTAACAACTATGTTACAACCATTGAAGATGAAAACAAATCGAGCAGCAAAAAACGTCTGATATTAGACGGATCAACCAAATTGAATCAATATAATTAAAAAATCACAGAACTGATAAGATAGGGAGAGATTCAGTGACATTGAATGATTCAAGTTTGTGTTTATATGGGTCACTTTGTTAGATTCACTCAAATTGAAAGACAGAAATGTACCGTCTAATACTTGTTTTACTCCTAACATACTTTGCATGCGTAACACAATTAGCGCTACCATTCCGATCATGTTATTGTCATGTCATTATTAAAAAATCATTATATCACTTAGGCTACGTTCCATTGGAGACTCACAACGACCACGTTCACGACCGCGATTTTTCCCATTCCACTTGCTTGCCGGCGTTACAATCGTAAACCCAACTGGAACGGTTATTCGATCCACCTCTTGACATGGGTCGTTGTGAGCGTTGTTTGATCGAAAATGATGACGTCACTAGTGACATTTTCGCCACGACCACAACGACCGCGGTCGCCTTGTAGAAGGGCTAACGGAACATTTTGGGCGTTATGAGCTACTAATGGAACGCTCTGTTAGATGTTGTTCCTTTGTTACATTTTTTTAAACTAGCTTCAACTATCTGTTACGCTGTCACGGTGGAGCCTTGGTAGTTATTTTACTGCAATTTGGTATAATGTAGTCTCAATACCGAGAATGGATATAGGATACTTTATATTCCAAACAATGAGATTTCTCAGGGAATTTTTGTTAAGATAAAAAATTTATCTAATGCAACCTGGGTGAAGTTTGATTTTAAATTAGCATGGAATCCATTTGAACCGTAAAATGGAAAAGCTTCAGGTGAATAAGGATCGCAACTTTATGCAAGCTTTTCAGTAGCCGTGATCATGGAAGACTGCTACTAAAAATTACTACTGAAAAGTGGCCGAAACGTCGGAATAATGAAAATCAAATCAATTACCGCGCTTAAAACCGTTAAAACGTAGTTTTATTATGTATAGTGTATACTCGTCGCGACAACTTAAAAAAATATTAGACAACATTATTATTTTTATTTAAATTATATTTGAAAAAAAAACACTGGTTCCTAAATAATACAGGTACACTTCTCCCTTTCAGTTAGGATGAAGCAACCAAAGTGACCCATGTAAATATAAAATTGAGCCATTCAATATCATTAGACGTCATTGTAATAATTCAGTTCTGTGTCTTTCAACCAAATTATTTGTTCGAAAGGTCCTACTGATGGTAAGTGGTTATCGTAATATGGACATTTGTAACACAGAAGGTGTTATCAATGCAGTGCCACGCTCCAAGGAGACAAGGTTTTAAAACGAAATATTTTATAATGCTATGGAAAAACCTCATCTCAGACATCCCAAATTCCCAGAACGCACAAGAGAAACTTTATTCAGAAACACTCCTTACGTGTGCGAAGCTTTGTTATGTTAAAATCTTAGCTTAGAACCTATTCCAAATCTTCCAAGTGCCCAAGAGAAACTTTCTTCAGAGTCGTTGCTTATGTGAGCAAAATTTTCTGCTGTGGGAAAACCATAGCTGAGAGCTCACCTCAAATCCCCAGAAGGCGCAAGAGAAACGTTCTTCAGAGTCGTTGCTTATACGAGCAAAACACTCTGCTGTGGGAAAACCTTAGCTGAGGGCTCACCTCAAATCCCCAGAAGGCGCAAGAGAAACGTTCTTCAGAGTCGTTGCTTATACGAGCAAAACACTCTGCCGTGGGAAAACCTTAGCTGAGAGCTCACCTCAATTCCCCAGAAGGCGCAAGAGAAACGTTCTTCAGAGAAGTTGCTTATACGAGCAAAACACTCCGCTGTGGGAAAACCTTAGCTGAGAGCTCACCTCAAATCCCTAGAAGGCGCAAGAGAAACGTTCTTCAGAGTCGTTGCTTATACGAGCAAAACACTCTGCTATGGGAAAACCTTAGCTGAGAGCTCACCTCCAATCCCCAGAAGTCCCAAGAGAAACGTTCTTCAGAGTCGTTGCTTATACGAGCAAAACACTCTGCTGTGGGAAATCCTTAGCTGAGACCTCACCTCAAATCCCCAGACGGCGCAAGAGAAACGTTCTTCAGAGTCGTTGCTTATACGAGCAAAACACTGCTGTGGGAAAACCTTAGCCGAGAGCTCACCTCAAGTCTCCAGAAGGCGGAAGAGAAACTTTCTTCAGAGTCGTTGCTTATACGAGCAAAACACTCTGCTGTGGGAAAACCTTAGCTGAGAGCTCACCTCAAATCCCCAGAAGGCGCAAGAGAAACGTTCTTTAGAGTCGTTGCTTATACGAGCAAAACACTCTGCTGTGGGAAAACCTTAGCTGAGAGCTCACCTCAAATCCCCAGAAGGCGCAAGAGAAACGTTCTTCAGAGAAGTTGCTTATACGAGCAAAACACTCCGCTGTGGGAAAACCTTAGCTGAGAGCTCACCTCAAATCCCTAGAAGGCGCAAGAGAAACGTTCTTCAGAGTCGTTGCTTATACGAGCAAAACACTCTGCTATGGGAAAACCTTAGCTGAGAGCTCACCTCAAATCCCCAGAAAGCGCAAGAGAAACGTTCTTTAGAGTCGTTGCTTATACGAGCAAAACACTCTGCTGTGGGAAATCCTTAGCTGAGACCTCACCTCAAATCCCCAGAAGGCGCAAGTGAAACGTTCTTCAGAGTCGTTGCTTATACGAGCAAAACACTCTGCTGTGGGACAACCTTAGCTGAGAGCTCACCTCAAATCCCCAGAAGGCGCAAGTGAAACGTTCTTCAGAGTCGTTGCTTATACGAGCAAAACACTCTGCTGTGGGAAAACCTTAGCTGAGACCTCACCTCAAATCCCCAGAAGGCGCAAGAGAAACGTTCTTTAGAGTCGTTGCTTATACGAGCAAAACACTCTGCTGTGGGAAATCCTTAGCTGAGACCTCACCTCAATTCCCCTGAAGGCGCAAGTGAAACGTTCTTCAGAGTCGTTGCTTATACGAGCAAAACACTCTGCTGTGGGAAAACCTTAGCTGAGACCTCACCTCAAATCCCCAGAAGGCGCAAGTGAAACGTTCTTCAGAGTCGTTGCTTATACGAGCAAAACACTCTGCTGTGGGAAAACCTTAGCTGAGAGCTCACCTCAAATCCCCAGAAGGCGCAAGAGAAACGTTCTTCAGAGTCGTTGCTTATACGAGCAAAACACTCTGCTGTGGGAAATCCTTAGCTGAGACCTCACCTCAAATCCCCAGAAGGCGCAAGAGAAACGTCCTTCAGAGTCGTTGCTTATACGAGCAAAACACTCTGCTGTGGGAAAACCTTAGCTGAGAGCTCACCTCAAATCCCCAGAAGGCGCAAGAGAAACATTTTTTAGAGTCGTTGCTTATACGAGCAAAACACTCTGCTGTGGGAAATCCTTAGCTGAGACCTCACCTCAAATCCCCAGAAGGCACAAGTGAAACGTTATTCAGAGTCGTTGCTTATACGAGCAAAACACTCTGCTGTGGGAAATCCTTAGCTGAGACCTCACCTCAAATCCCCAGAAGGCGCAAGAGAAACGTCCTTCAGAGTCGTTGCTTATACGAGCAAAACACTCTGCTGTGGGAAAACCTTAGCTGAGAGCTCACCTCAAATCCCCAGAAGGCGCAAGAGAAACATTTTTTAGAGTCGTTGCTTATACGAGCAAAACACTCTGCTGTGGGAAATCCTTAGCTGAGACCTCACCTCAAATCCCCAGAAGGCACAAGTGAAACGTTCTTCAGAGTCGTTGCTTATACGAGCAAAACACTCTGCTGTGGGAAATCCTTAGCTGAGACCTCACCTCAAATCCCCAGAAGGCGCAAGAGAAACGTCCTTCAGAGTTGTTGCTTATACGAGCAAAACACTCTGCTGTGGGAAAACCTTAGCTGAGAGCTCACCTCAAATCCCCAGAAGGCGCAAGAGAAACATTTTTTAGAGTCGTTGCTTATACGAGCAAAACACTCTGCTGTGGGAAATCCTTAGCTGAGACCTCACCTCAAATCCCCAGAAGGCACAAGTGGAACGTTATTCAGAGTCGTTGCTTATACGAGCAAAACACTCTGCTGTGGGAAATCCTTAGCTGAGACCTCACCTCAAATCCCCAGAAGGCGCAAGAGAAACGTCCTTCAGAGTCGTTGCTTATACGAGCAAAACACTCTGCTGTGGGAAATCCTTAGCTGAGAGCTCACCTCAAATCCCCAGAAGGCGCAAGAGAAACATTTTTTAGAGTCGTTGCTTATACGAGCAAAACACTCTGCTGTGGGAAATCCTTAGCTGAGACCTCACCTCAAATCCCCAGAAGGCACAAGTGAAACGTTCTTCAGAGTCGTTGCTTATACGAGCAAAACACTCTGCTGTGGGAAATCCTTAGCTGAGACCTCACCTCAAATCCTCAGAAGGCGCAAGAGAAACGTTCTTCAGAGTCGTTGCTTATACGAGCAAAACACTCTGCTGTGGGAAAACCTTAGCCGAGAGCTCACCTCAAGTCCCCAGAAGGCGGAAGAGAAACGTTCTTCAGAGTCGTTGCTTATACGAGCAAAACACTCTGCTGTGGGAAAATCTTAGCTGAGATCTCACCTCAAATCTCCAGAGGGTGCAAGAGAAACTTTCTTCAGAGTCGCTGTTTATGTGAGCAAAACATTCTGCTGTAGGAAAACCTTAGCTGAGAGCTCAGCTCAAATCCCCAGAGGGCGCAAGAGAAACTTTCTTTAGAATTGCCGTTTATGTGAGCGTAGCAATGCTATAGGGAAACCTCATTTGAGAACTAGTCGCCAAAGTATGCAACAGAAACATTCTTCAGAATCGCTGCTTAAGCAAAGTTCTTCTGTGGAAAAACGTCAGCCCAAATCCACAGAGAGCGAAATCCCAGAGTGCAAGAGAAATTCTCTTAAAAACTGCTGCTTATATAAGCGAGATATGGATGCTATCGCCCTTACGCCATTACAACTTATGACTAATGTATAATTAGTTAGTTAGTTAATATTATAAATAATCAATAATATTTACAAAATCTTCATGATGTGCGTGCTGGGTCACACCTCCAAGTGAAATAAATGGGCAAACAAATAAATAACTCTTTAGTCCATATCAAACGTCAATAAACACCTTGAAAACCTAATTGTTTCTGCGCACTTAGTGTCATCGAATTGGTAACGAATTAACCCTAATTGACGGGGTGAACCTTATGGCGAATGGAACGTAGACGGGCGCGTAAAAAACGCTCGAGGCAGATTATGAATATATACCTACACAAAACGCTCGTTATATGAAAACGACTATTTGTACAAATAATTATTTGTTACAACCATCTGCTATTTATTTCGTTCTGGTTGCTAGTAGGATCAGTTCTAGTGTGTTGTATGTCACACAATGTATAAGTGTTATATGCAAAGCTTAATATATGTGTCTTTATTTGTAAAACTAATTAATTATTAATATACAAACCTTGCAATATTATTATAAATCTGGTCTCACAGTCGTAAACACGCAGTTCTTAATGTATCATTCAAAAATAACAAATACGTTAAAGATAGCTGGTATCATACGGTTGGAGAAGTCATAGTAATGAGGTATTAGGAAATAAGGTTAAACTTCCTTTATTTTTCTATAGACCATGATTATGATTTTTTATATTTTCGAACATAAAGGAAACAAAATTACTTCATATACAAGAGCCTCAAAAATGTATTACTTATACGTGCAGGTAGACTGCTGCATTTATAATGAATTCATCTATTCGTAAATTGGATCATTTTTAAACGCTCGTCTGCTAGTGACAGATGAAATGTTCATTTTTCTTGCATCATCTGTTTTTACATAACTTAACTTACTATACTTATGCCAGTTAATTTGCAATGAAAAGCTGCACGTGGCTTGTATTTATTAATTTCGACGCAGTTATTCGTCCACTCGTTCGTTAAATACGGCAAGTATTAAAGAAAACTAGATATTTATGTTAAAAGTAGTGCACAACAGATGGTGCCTGTAGAATAAATGGGGCTTGAAAGTTATTGCTATCATTTTTTCTTTTATAGTAACAAGTTTTATTTTTTTACCCTCATTGTGGTTTTGGGAAATTATGCTTATAACAGCAACGTTAGCTATTCAATGACATTGAATTATTCTAGTTTATATAAGGATCATTTTGGTTGTTTCATCCAAACTGAAAGAAAGAACTGAAACTGAAAGGAATGAACCGTCTAATATCAGCTTTATATCCTGCAATTTTATATTGTAAGGCAATTATAATATTTGGCATAGAAAAATACTTTGGATTGATTCTCCAGTATTTATTTTAGTTTAAAACATATAAATGTCATTATACATAGGTTACGTTCAAGACAGGACTCGCAAGGATCACGTTTATGACTGCGATTATTCCCGTTTCACTTGCATGCGGACGTTACAATCATAAACTCTAGTGGAATGGATTATGGGGCGTTGATGGCATAAACGACGAAATAAACAAATGTCATTGGTTGATTTGAAAATAGCGCCTTTTTCAATGTCAAGAGACATTAACGCTCTGTGGTCATTGCCCACTTCGACCCACCTCTTGACATGGGTCGTTGTGAGCGCTGTGTAGTGACGTTTTCGCCACGAACATAACGACTGCGGTCACCTTGTGGAACGGCAGACGGAGCATCTTATGAGTCCATAAAATTTTAACAATATACATACATTATGTTCACCTAACGTCAAAACAATGTTGGTTTATAAAGAAAAAAATATTTTATAGTGTTATGCATGTCTAGCTGTCATGGATGAACTGCCTCAGAACGTCGCTGTAGGATCTGGTTATATTACAATTTTACCATTTCTATCCTCCACTAACACTAACGTAGTGTCGGGCGCCCCTCAGCCCATGGACTGACGACCCGTACAAAGTCACCGGTAGGCGCTGGATGAGGAAATCAGAGGACAGGGATGAGTGCCGCCGTCTTCGGGAGGCCTACGTCCAGCAGTGGACTGCGAATGGCTGACGACGACGACCCTCCACTATTTCCAACTCGCAATTGAAAGTAGTGATGCTCATAGAATTCGTAATACAGCTACGCGCATGCAGTCAGTGTTGCCACACAAAAAAACGTTGAAGTTACCAAGTAAAAAAAAACTCGATTATAAAATATTAAGGCATTCGAATACTTCACCTATAATCTTTTACTAAACCTATAATATTTTTTACAACAATTTAAATTGCCTACCTTAGAATAGTTACTGATGTTTTGTAGGTCCTTACACGTAATAAAGCAATACATTTGCAAAGTTAATGTTGCCACACAATAAAATCTTAAAGTATTCGAATAGCAATTCGAAAAAAATATTAAGTTATTCGAAACTTACGTACGATAAGACATCAAAATATCTATATTAAAATAGCTGCTGATGTTTTGTGCTTCCTAACAATTTGAACGTCTTTTTTCATTAAAAGTTAGATGGGAGCAGGCACAATTTTTACGAATTTGGACGCGAAAATTAATTTCCTTGGTATTCTTCGGCTGGCCGTACCCAGCATTATTATAATATATACAAGGCGAAACTTATCTATATCTCAAACAAACGAACATTACGAAACGTGTACAGACGTAGTATGAAAAGGTTCGCCAGTTTTTAAAATTGATTAATTTAAAATTTCGCAAGCACATGTTACTCTTTCAAATTAAGGCCCAGAACAAACTACATACATACATACATACATAACTTCACGCCAGTTCCCTTGCGGGGTAGGCACGAACAACAGAGCGCCATTTAGGTCCATTCTTACACACCTCACTTGCTTCTTTGACATTCATAACTCTTGTCATGCACACTCGTCTGTTCTTGAGGCTCCTGACATCACCCTCCGCTAGTACATGATCAATTTGATCATGAAAGGTGTGTCGTGGCCTTCCACGACTTCTGCATCCATCCAATTTTGCATTGTATATCTGTTTAGTCATTCTTTCATCATGCATTCTTTCATTCCCAGAACAAACTGTTCTATAGAAAATGATGTTTAACTATTTGACTTTGATTTTCTACCTTGTCTTAGAATTGTTTAGAAATGTAATACCTTTTTATTGTTTTTAATATTTATGATAAGCGTAGTAATTATATTCTCTTTGTTTCTGAAGATTAAAACTATTGTTAATCTCAGTGTCTGTCTTTGTAAACATTGAAATTTTCTTTTTCATGTTTCTATATTGTATAAACGTAACATTTATTAAAATGTCGGCAGTACTGTCCATAAATATTGCTACTGTTTCTTGTACTCGTGCAAACAAGAGTCGATTTTAAGGTGACGAACCTTTTCATACCGCGACTGTACTTGCAAGTAAATCATTATTTTTTCGATTTTGACACGTCATAATTTCAAAACTTGGTTTAAATCACCATCGGCTCACGTGGATACAACTTGTAACCAAAAATTCTATTTGAATGCAAATTGGAATAGTCTTAGTAACGTTTTAAAGTCATACAAAAAACTGTCATAATACAAGCTGTTACAAGATCAACGTGCACGCTTTATTTTTAAGTACACGGGTTTGTATAAATTTGCATGTGTTAAAATAACAAGGTATGTAAGTAATAGTTAAATTTTAAGTCATAAATTATTGTCTGTGTACTAATTAAACATATAATATTTTAAGAGTTTTTTGGAGGGAACTGAAAGGAGACGTTGTGCTGTGCAGTTTTATTTTCTAAAAATGTGTAAAATTACTCTAAAATGAACAATAGTTGCAGGATATTGATAGTTTTTGAGTAGTAATTATGTGTTTTTGCGAGAAATGTGAACTATATAGCCAAATGTGGCCTTTCGAGTTTTCACAAGAACTTCGTTGAATGACGTCGATTGTAGCCTACAATATAACGGCGCCTGGCTTAAAGGCCTAGTTGCCAAGCCTTAAACATAAAAAAAATAAAAATAAATATAACCATGTCCAGAATCCGTGCAGGAACGGAGAAAGTATATAATTTCCTGCGGCCGCGTGGCCTGTTGTAAGTCGTGGTAGGGTATTTGCGCGTTCCCATTATCCGTGGTAGAGGGCCACTGTTTACGCGGGTATCGGTGGAATCACCTCTACTGTACGAAGTGGTACGGCCCTGCTTCCCGAGGCTTAGTACCAAAGCGCGCACTAGGATGTCAGGAGAATTTAACTACGTTGTACATCCCTGGCATTCTAGATATATGCTCCCATAGGGATTCAGGTTGGTTTAGTGAGTATTTCGTTCGGTATCCTTCTTTAATGGAGGAGATCCCGTTTGCCGTTTGGTGCAAGAGACCCACACGTACACGAAGCGCGCGCCACTAGGCGGCGTTTTTGGTCTTCCCCTGTATCCAAAACCCGTGTGTGTGTCACAAGAAAATACATTCCCCTGAGTTAACAAAAAAAAGGGTATTTGCCCGTCTGGATGGCTACCATCCCTGGTCTAGAGTCTGCCGCCATAACAACGTTGTGTTCCGGCGTCAGTCACCAGATTCCATTGTCACTTTATAGAGCAGCAGCACATTGGTAGGCTGGCTAGACTTAAAATATGCGCTACTTTTTAACTTGGGAATCCCGTGGGAATTCTTTAAAATGGCCAGATTATAAAAACCGAATTCCAATGTGATTCTTCAGTGATCCACAACAATGTGTGTGATTTTTATATCTAACGAGATAAAAAAAATCACGCGGGATATTTGCCGGGAGCGTTTTATAGTTGCTCGGGTACATAAAAATTAGCTTATTCCGGCACAGTTTTCGCTAAAACGATAGCTTACATTCTTTTTTAAATGCAGCGGTACTTTGTGTTCCGGGAATCCCGCGGGAAATTCAACTCAAGCGTGAACTTTTTCAAATATAAATGCTATAATGGCTTGAGTGAATAAATAGTAATTAATAGGTAATTGGGCATGTCAATTAATCATAATAATAAAAATAATAATTAACCCGCAGGGGGGCTTTTTGGCGAAGCCTTAGGTGAGTAGCGACACCACGTACCTGACTCCGGGGGCCAAGGCAGCAGGCGCGGAGTGGAGATCGCTAGAGCTAAGACTCAAGCTCCATGAGTGGGAGTGATAAATGGCCTAACGTCGGAAGTAGCTTCAGTGAACCTGCAGCCCACCTCTCGATACCTCTTAGCCACTCACACCCATGTTGCCCCTGTCTTCTATGGCATTTTTTGGGGCCCATAAAGGGAGTGGCGAGTCACCGTCTGGCCATTTTCCATATTCCCCGAACATTGAGACGGGCAGACGCCATAGTCCCCATATTCCCAGACCTCCAGTACCACCAACAGTACCCCAGTAGCCCGATACTTTTTGTCCTCATTTCCCACAATAGTCCTACACTGGCCGGGGCTTGTCCTTGGGTGCATTTTTATATAGTATAAACAGGGATAATCGCCGGTCAGTGTCACGACACATTTACATTAAATTTGTCAAGGGGCCTCTACGTGTTGGCCTTCCCATGGCCCCACACAAGCCCTTCAAATGTCCGGGCCATTTTTATGGCCCGTGGTCTTAAAAGACATACAAATATAATTAAAGTCGAATTTATGGAGAATATATATATATATATATATATATATATATATATATATATATATATATATATATATATACACACGCACATATATATACACAAACACACACACACACATATATATATATATATATATATATATATCTGTCTCTCTCTCTCTCTCTCTCTCTCTCTCGCTGTGGGTGTGTGTGTGTGTAGCGTTTTGTTGTTTTCTCTTAAGCAAATTGGGATGTTTCTAAAATAATTATCAGAAGTATATAATTATATTACAGCATTGAAATCAGGCGAAAATTCTAGTATATTATGATTATCTTGAAAGGTCTTTACAGATAGAGCTGTTCATTGTTTATTAATAGTTTAAAACCATTATCTCCTATTGTTACTGGAAAACAATAGATTGTCATTTAATCTGTTTACTGTTAGCCAAAGATAAAAGATGTCTAGATAAAATTCCGAAATTCTTACTGAGTTACCGACTCTACTATTGTATCATAATTGCGGCCAATGCACTTCGGTTCTTCACCTTTACATAACTTTCAGTTGGTAATTAAGGGATATTCTTTTATGACAGAAAGATAGGCTGAAATGTTTCAAGGGTTTCGGGCTAATCTTACATAAATCTTGTTTTTGAAGAGATTTTATTTATTATTTATTTGGGAGAATCGCTTACGCTGGTACGGCCACGTTTTACGTAAACCGGCTAGTTACGTGGGGAACAAATGTCTAGCCATGCCGCCACCGCCAGGTCCCAGTCGCAGGGGTAGACCCAAGAAGTGCTGGCTTGACGTTGTGAGGGATGACATGCCTACCAATGGTCTCAATACAAGGGACGCCAAAAAGATCGCGCGAAGTAGAGAAGAAAAAATAGGCCTCGAAGTGATCGCTCCGAACGCAACCGGGATTTAACGCTCGGATGATTATTTGGGAAACGTGCAATAATTTGTTATTGACTAAAGCAAGCAAATAGGCAGACGGTCCACCTGGCGCTTGCAACACCAGGGGTATCGCCAACGCTTTGCCGACTTCTAAGAAATTTCATATGACCTTCTTAAAAAAATTCCATATTGCAAAGTATAAGCATAGTGCAAAGGTAAAACCGCGGCGAGAACTTCCCTCCACATCATTGTTGTACGCGGAATCAATGTTCTAGGGAACCGTTGCCTAGTTGAGCGTGGGGGCTCAAGGAAATGAGGGCAAAAATCCCCCATTATAATATCTTTCTTACATTATACAAATACATAATGCACATATCACCTGTTTCCACTAAAAATACATCACATTAGATATTTAGCTCCTACAACTCTAGGAAAATTATACAGTGAAAACTGGATAACTGTTGATAAAATGTGTACTTAGGGACGTTGGTTAAATTGTGTAATCGATATATTCTAATAAAACTCCAAAATAATATTATTAAATGACCCGAATATCTTTTTTGTCAATTGACATTAATTAATTAATATAATTTTATATAATTAGTACTATATTGCATATAGGTATATATTTATATTCTCTAAACAGTTGCATTTTATCACTATATCTTGTATATGTATATAACTTATGTGTATATATAGTATAGTTATATATTTATTATTAAAATGTAAGTAATCGTACAATAATTATATATACCGCCATCGCCACTCCTAATCAGCAATATTCTAGCCACGGGTTTCCTGGAAGATATCGCTTTTTAGCGATAAGACCGCCCTTTATACACAATTAGTATAATAATAGTTTGTAAATTCTCTGTAATGGTGTACATTAAAGTGTTTTCTATTTATCTATCATTACAACAGTTTTCAATGTTAAGTCAAGCGACCATAAACTCCTGCAAACAGTTTGTACAGGGCCCTTGATATATGAGGAACCTTTGTTATTGATAATTACAATGAGATTACAGCTTTACATTGAAATACCTCTATTACTGGAAAATCTGCGGAGTGACTCTCGCGGACCGCGTTCGTAATACCGAAGTAAGAAAGAGAGTTGGTCTGAAAGAGAGTGTCGGGGTGAAGGTAAGGAAAGGAATGCTCCGGTGGTTCGGGCATGTGGAAAGAATGCATGATGAAAGAATGACTAAACAGATATATAATGCAAAAGTGGATGGATGCAGAAGTCGTGGAAGGCAACGACACACCTTCCATGATCAAGTTGATCGTGTACTAGCAGAGGGTGATGTCAGGAGCCTTAAGAACAGACGAGCCTGCATGACAAGAGTTGTGAATGTCAAAGAAGCAAGTGAGGTGTGTAAGAATAAGCCTGAATGGCGCTCTGTTGTTCGTGCCTACCCCGCAAGGGAACTGGCGTGAAGTTATGTATGTATGTACTGGAAAATTGCAAACCTTTTTAACTGAGACTTGATTTCTTAGATTTTTGCGATGTCTACCTTAATAATTGGGACTTTGAAGCTCAGTAGCCCGTATAAGTGAGGCAATTTATTAGGTTTAGATACGTTTATTTACAAACAGTCAATCACTTTCATTTTATTAACTTTTCCATATGAATACTTCCACTTCTTTACATACAAATTGTATAGTTCGACCTCTCATAGTTATTATCCGTGCAGGAACGGAGATATGATACAATTTTCTGCGGCCGGGCGGCCTGTCGTAAGAGGCGACCAGAACCACCCATAACCAGGTGGTAGTGAATTTTTCCGACTGGATGGCTACCACCCCTGGTCTAGAGCATGCCGCCATAACAATCTTGAGTTGTGTTCCAGCATTAGTGACCAGGTTCTAGTCTCCCATAAGAGAGCAGCAGCGCATTTGTAGTACCTCTGGTGTTGCAATGTCCATAGGCGATGGTAACCGCTTTTGATCAAGTGTGTCGCCTACCTGTCTGCTGAAGTCGTGCAATAAAAAAAGTGAAGCCCTGTGGTATATAAAACAACTCTCTATAACTGATAAAAAATAGAGGTCCCTTCAGATACCAGTTATACTGGTTTTACTGTATTTGGTATTTGATACAATATTGTGAAGGATGAGATGAGGATTTTGGTGTGACAGAGGACGTTCGTCATAATAGAGGAGTATAGAAGGAAAAGACATAAGTATTGTGCCAACTCTAAATAATTGGGAGAAGGTGAAAGAAATGAGAGATTTGATACAATATTGCAAGTAGGAAGATGCGTTTTAGATATATTGTGGATCAATGATTAATTTATAACATTTTCTACTTAAATTAAGTAACCTTAAAATTTCCTTAATGGAAAAACATTTAAAATAATTAAACAGTGTAATTAATTGCAAAAATTGTGTGCATGATGTAGCAAAATGACCTTGCAAGAAAACATAGCGTATACAGTTATGGGAGCTGCATACGTCTAGTCATCGCAACGGACAACGAACTACTAACTAGCACTTTTTTATTGGACTTAACTTTATGTTGTTGGTCCCAAAACCGCAGAACTATACCGGGGTTTTCGGGGCGAGCGCCTACGCGTAGCGAAGGCGCTCGAGCCCAGGGAGCAACTTGCTCGAGGGCCCTCCCTAGGGGGCTTAACCTCGGCTGGACTGTTTCCATGAGAGGGGGATGCATCTAACGATGCCGACTAGAGGGCGACATAATATACTAATTGAGAACTGGCGACGGGTAATATAAACCCCGAGGGGAAGGATCCCGGCGGCCCGGGATCGGCGGTTCGAGGCGGGTAACTAGCGCAATGCGGGAGCGTACATATTAATAGTTGCTCTATCTCGCTCGCACATCATCCGTCCCGCTCACACATTGTGCTATATATTGTACTAGCTGTACGAGTTGTTAATATTTGTACTTAAGGTTACCATTTACAAAATAAATGAGTTCTCTTCAGTTCAGATCAGCACTCGACAGTGAACACTACTCTCTGCCATCTGAAGTATAATTTAACATCTACCTTTCGCTGCTACACAGTTTCTTGTCCTCTTAATTGAATATTTTAAACTATTTGGAGCTATAGGGATATGACGAAAGACAATTAGAATTCTATAATGAAAATGAAATTACTTTGGTCTGGTTACCTCCTGGGATCGGTTCTAGAGTTCGTAGATAACTATTGTACATCAAAGCATAGAAAAATAAACAAATGAAAGAGATACACATGATATAGCTTACTTAGTTTGAGAATATGTAATGTGTTTCTTTGTAAATAATGTTATTATTTATGTAAAAATATCATTTATCATATTGAATAGCTCTTTTACGTCATTCTTAATCAGGATATAGATAATCAAGTCACGTTATGATTACTGATGTATTATTTCATCTTTAACAAAGAGAAAATTACTGCATCTTGTTATTGAATCAAAGCTAATTGAAAAACAAGAATTAAAATGAATTATTACAAAAGTAACTATGTACTAGCCATGGCAGCTTAATGACTAACCCATTAGTATCCTATTTTCAAAGATTGGATGTGCAAATCCTGGCTGAAAGGCATGCATATGCACCACTTAGGCAGGTTTCTGACCTAATGTGCTTATTAGTGCTAATGGTAAAAGGGAATGACATAGTCACCACTCTTGGCATGCAGGTTGGTAACGACAGTATCGTTACTCGCATCGGAGATGCTGCTTCTCGGACTGTCGCTAGAAAGTCTTTAGTTGGTGGCAGGGGGTTACCGGACATGGACACTGACAGCGGGACTGGTCCACAAATTTTAAGTCGCTCAACGGGCTATGGAGCGAGCTATGTTAGGTGTTTCTCTTATGGATAAAGTCAGAAATGAGGACATCCGTAAGAGAACGAAGATAACTGACATAGCTCGCAAAATTAGCAAGGTGAAGTGGCAGTGGGCCGGTCATGTTTGTCGCAGGACCGACGGCCGATGGAGCAAACGAGTCCTGGAGTGGAGACCACGTCTCGACAAACGTAGCGTAGGACGCCCGCCAGCCCGGTGGTCTGACGACCTGCGCAAGGTCGCCGGCAGGGGCTGGATGAGGAAGACGGGAGACCGGGATATGCGGCGCGTACTTGGGGAGGCCTACGTCCAGCAGTGGACTGAGAGTGGCTGAAGAGGAAGAAGGGGGTTACCGCGTACCTGCGGTACCCCCCTGCCGCCAACTAATCGTATACTATGTAACTATCGTCAACCTCACCTGCCGGTGAGATTGACAATAGGGTTGCTAGATGGACTCCTCCCGTGATTCCGCTACAGGGGTCCACCTGCATTTGGGGATGCGGTGGAAATATACCTGTGTTGACGAAATGAGTTTGCTCTGCTTTCCCAGGCATTCTCAGGCCTTGATGCGCGGATGAGCATGGGCGTAACTACGTTCTAAGTCTCACACTCTTCCATAAGCGCGGGCACATGGTTTGCAAGTTCAGGTTTAGTGGAGTAGTAGCATATTGGGAACGACTTTACCAGCTGAATCTCCACACAAGCCGGCGATTCTGTTACGTAACTCTTCGGCCTAACTCTCGCCGCTTTGGTCTAACCTCCACAAAGAGCCCGGTAGTTTAGGAAACGTATTCCCCCCGCTTTAAAAAAAAGGGTTGCTCGTTTGATGTCGCCTCTCCTACACACTTGGCCTAAGAACTCGGGGAGGCATAGATCCAATAGTGGACATTGATTCGCTGAAGGTGAATGATAAAGGAAAATATCGTGATAAAACCTGCACATCGAGATAATAGATGTGTCAAATCCGTCAATTCACCTTGCACAAGCGTAGCGAGTATACTATAAATCTATCCTTAAATCAAATCCTTTCTCCTATCCTCTCCTAAAAGGGAATTTGCTGGTCCGAATTACCCCCATGATTTTATCTCTTTTACATGCATACATGTTCATTGTGCAAGTACGACCCACAACTCATTATTTTTAGTATAATTAATTTTTTACATTATATGAAATATAAAATAGTCCATGGGTTATACATATTATTGACTATAAAAACCAGCTACAATCGTTTGTAAGCATATCATCGTATGTAAGAGATAACACGACTTCGCAATTAAACTAATTCTGATTTATTGATATAGCGTGTCTCACACTATAATTTCAATATCATAATTCGTCCTTAGGTAATAAAGTTAGTGAAATCTCTAACGATCTTCAACTATTTCAAACTTCTTAGTTGCAGGAAATTGTACCAATTATTATCTAGGTATCGAGGTACGGGAGTTATACGCCAATCTAATTGGCAGAAAGTCTAATTTATCTTCACGTCGTCAAATCTGGGGTGACGTAACTTCTCTAGTAGGAAACACATATAGTTTGGTCAATAAACTAGTTGGGATTTCTAACGTTATTATATGGTAGATTAAGTACAACTGCTTCTATCATCTTGATAGTGTGGTGACCGAGAGTAGAACTTTCTGGCAGCGTAAGCCGGTCTCAACATTTTTAGAAATAGGTAGAAGATTCTGGAAGGAAAAGACAAGGACAGATACATTTTAGAAAGGGATAGATGAAGATCGAAATTCTAGAATAGAAGGTTCAGGATGCAAAAGACAAAGATAGGTTCCAGAAGATTCTTTCACGTATATAATCAGCGTAAGGTGCGCCTATCGGAGAGTTCAATGGAAGATATCGAAGCGACCAGTGCGATACTAGAGAGTTGGAAGAGAAGTTTAATAGAAGATAATGACGAGTTTAGTGAAAAATTTCATGGTGAATTTAGTGAAAAAAAAAACTGATGTTTCCTTCCAATCCCAAGTGTGTACCCCGCTGGCACGTAACAATACCTAAACTAACATATTATAATAACACCAACAAAACTATGAAACAAAATAAATTTCTGTTATACTATTACTATTGTTACGACACAGCAATATGCTGAGTGCAAACCTTGTTTGCTGAAAATGCGGCGTACAAATTCTCAAAATATGCTTTGTGTATAAAAATGTATAAGGAATGTAATTGCGTCGCAATTTCTTCAAATAAAGTTTTTCTTTCTTTCTTATAATTATTACAGAAATTTATAGAAATATATATTATAATTACATATGTCTATAAATTTTTATCGCGTCGTACTCACCATGATCAAATTGATGATATTTTGAAGAAGGGTCATGTAAACACGCATTAAATAAATGTGTATGTATGAAGAGATTAATGAAATTTGATGAAGCGAAAAGTGTTTGTCAGGATCGTAGGAGATGGAAATCCGTCGTTTCTGCCTACCCCCTACCCCAAGGGAAACAGGCGTGATAATATGTATGTAAATTTCTAATTTATAAAAGTACGAACCAGTATGTAGAGTTTAAAAAAATATACTTACTTAGAACTGTATGTATCCATGATTGTATGGATTTGTGGTTCTGTAGATTTTGTTTTATCCATTGTCATTAGCTTATTAATCTCTTCTAATAATATTGAAGTCTATTTTTTATACAGTTTGTAATACAATATTTCTGTATCACCTATCCATTGCCAAGATTTACCTGCGAACAAAGAAATTACATTGATTTTCATTGAATGGATGAGTAAATGAATTGTATAATTGTAGAGATACATAGACATAGACAAGGAAAACACTTTATTATTCGCCAAAACAAAAATTACAAAATTGCACAACAAGACAATCGTAACTTACATACATACATAACTTCACGCCAGTTCCCTTGCGGGGTAGGCACGAACAACAGAGTGCCATTTAGGCTTATTCTTACACACCTCACTTGCCCTCTTTGACATTCATAACTCTTGTCATGCACGCTCGTCTGTTCGTAAGGCTCCTGACATCACCTTCTGCTACAATCGTAACTTGATTAGACAAAAAGCGGCCTTATCGCTAATAGCGATCTCTTCCAGGCAACTTGACTCAAAGGAAATTCTTAAATTATTTGTAAATTTAAGGCAACAAAGAAAAAGAACATATAAATAAAAATGACATACACACACGGCACTAGTTAAGATCTTATACTAATATATAAAGCTGAAGAGTTTGTTTGTTTGAACGCGCTAATCTCAGGAACTACTGGTCTGATTTGAAAAAATTCTTCCAATGTTAGATAGCCCATTTATCGAAAAACGATATAGGCTATATAGGCTCACGCTAAGACCAATAGGAGCGGAGCATCAATGAAGAATGTTTCAAAATCGGGAGGTTTTTTAACTAACTTTTTTTTTAATTATTCCACGCGAACGAAGTCGCGGGCAGAAGCTAGTAATATATATAGGTATAGACATAAGGCACACACTGCACATCCTCATAACGCCAGCATGTAACAGATACACTCTACATTAGTATAAATTTAGTATTAAAATTAGAATAAATTAATATAATAAGTTATTCTTAAGGTACACCACAACGCAGGAAACAAGAATAAACAATAAGCGTGTATGAACTCAAAAAGCTTTCATAGAAATTAAGTTGTGAAAAAGGGTACGGAACTCGAGTCCCTAGAGTTGTTAAAAAAAAATGACATACATGAACAGTACATTAAAGTCTAAAGTATTGTAAACTAGCACATACATTATAGCGTAAGACTAATATGATTCCTGAGTGAATTTTTAAATATGGCAAAAGATTTAGCTTTTCTGACGTCAGTGGGCAAAGAAAGAGGACGAGTTGGAATAAAATGTTGAAGAGTCTGCAGTTGCCATGACGGTATATGAAATGGTAACAAAGCCAATTGGTCTCACTGTATTTGGTCATACAAATATTTGGATACACGTCAATTTAAAAAATTATAACAATTCAAATTATAACAAATATATAAATTTATATAAACACAATTCGATTAATTATATATTAAATGCACACATAAAATAGTGTCAATCAAATAAAATAAATGTAATTACATTATGTTTATAAATAACCGTATTTGAATATTTCAATTTAACTTGTCATTAGAATACAATAAATAAATATCTAATTCTAACATCTATTAACAAAAACTAAAATATCCTATAAATAAACCTAACTTAAAAATATATATACAATAGTAAAAAGTTAAAATAAAACCTATATTAAAGCCCGTCCAGCCCCACCAGATCACTGTCGCTGGGCATCGTACCTAAAAGGCTGGCAGCATTACCTCGCTGAATACAAAGGCTAAGGCCTTTGAGCGAGGTAAGCTCCAGCCTATAAATCAGATGTCACAGGCAAAAATAAAAAAAAATAATTTACTTAATATTATATAATCCTTAATGTCTTAAAAACAGTTTTCTATCAGCCATGATTATAAATTTAATTTAAAATTTCTTTTTATGGCATATATATTTGTCGATTGAAAATGTTAGATCTGCCTTTGGCTAAATTTAAAACCATATTAAAAAGTATCCGGTAGTATAGGTCCGAAGACCTTACAAGTTTACCGGGGTTTTTAGGGCGAATGCCTTCGCGAAAAAGGGATACTACACTATTGGAGAATACTTAAATGACGAAGCTTCATTTACATAGCAGCTCGCTCCAGCCTCTTATATTATATTTTGTATAACGTTTTTGTCTTGCCAAGCATATAAGGAATTTATGGAGATATTAGTATTATTATATTAGTTGTAGTATAATAGTACCTTATGTCATTATTATAACTAAAATAATATTTTTCATTCCTTTTATTGTCTTTGTCTTACTGAGTATGCACTGTTTGTTACAACTTCATTAATTATTCGAAAAGTAGTTGTGTAACATATTTCTGTATAAAATTGTTTAAAAAAAAGTTTGTGTTAATCAATTTTTAGCTAGACGTGTTGCTGGGGAGTTTCTTGCCGTTTCTTCTCCTTAACAGCAATAGCAAAATTAAATTTTAACTTATATATATGACCTTCATAAAGTGTTCTCTAGTGGAACTTATTTTGAATAAAAACTTTTGAATTTGACATGGGTATCGCATTACAAAGACTTTCGTGATCATCGGTTGGCAGTTTTTTTTTGTTTTAACGTATTGTTGCAGTTAGGTGTTTCTTGTCTAGTGGGAGCTCTAAATACTCTAGAACTAATGCTATCAGAATATTTATCAAAGATCAATGGGTTGGCTTTCACAAAACTACCTATCTGAAATCAATATAAACTAGTCAACTTAAGTACCTTTAATTATGTAATTTTGTAAAGAACCATCTGAAGCCTCTATATGAATGAATACTTGGGTATGATGAGAAAGGAATTCATAACCTACAAGAAGAAAGGAAAATAATAACCGTGTGACCTGTAAAGGAATTGTATTCATTTCTGGAGTACAGATAAGCTGACAACCTAACGGATGGAAAGTAGTTACTGCGGCCTATGGATATTTAGAACACCAAAGGTGCTATTAATGCGCTGCTGGCCTCGGAGATAGGACTGGAATTTATCCACTAATGTCAGAATACGACTAAAAACTATTTTGGCAGCATGCTCTAGACCCGGGATGGTAGGCACCAAGAGGGGTATACACCCTTCCATCTAGATGTGTGTTGTTTTGTTTGTCGCCTCTTACGCTAGGTCATCCGGCTGCGAAAATTTGTATTCTTATTCCATTACTGTATGGATAATAAACTATTAAGAAGAAGATCATTATGATATAACGTATAGATCAGAGAGTCCTGAGAGTCCTGAGAGTCCTGTCAGAGAATGTCCTGCGACAAAAATAGTTAAAGTAAAATCATAATAGTGTTACAATTTGGGCCACCTGCATATCTGTAAACAAAGCACATTTATTATCCACCGGCGTTTGAGCTAATAACATTGAAACTATTTACGACTGTCTTCTTTTGTTTACTTTGTGTTTAAAATTTTTGATTAGATAAAAACAGCCCATTGTGTATTGTAATCTCTATGGTAGTCAGTAGCCAGGTGTGATTCTTGGTAAACTCAGTCCACGCGGTCAAGCAGACATATTGTATTTGTACAGTATAAAGCATTGCCCCAATGGAGGGGTGAAGCAGTCTAGCGATAACCAGCCGCGAAGCAAGACGTGACGGACTTTGCGCGTGTTATTGAATCGTGCATTACGTTTGAACTGATTTTAGTTTTGACTGTTTGTATAGTTCTAATAAATACTATAGTGATTCTAACGGCATTTTAATTCGAGTCCTGCAACTCGTAACAATAGTTATGAGTACTTTATTGCAAAAATAGACGAAAGCATTGCATACAAGACAGCTCATATCACATACGTGATGTTAAAAATAATCATTATACACGTTCGTGAGATTAGGCTTTATCTTATGATGAGGACAAATCCAGTATTATCTGCATCTCTAACGACGGTATCTATTGTCTGTATTGACATTGGAGCACGTTTGTAAAGTGATTTCAGCCTTAATCACGCTAAATTATGCAGAAGTAAATTGTTGCACGAAATGTGACGTTACAAATATTAATTATCTATGGTGTGACAGAGGATGTATGTATGGCTAGGAGAGAAAGCATATTATTGTTCCTTCCTGTTGTAAATATTGGTTTGTAATATTTTTCTTTTATATTTAAACTAGACTTTATTTTATAGAACAGACGAGCGTGCATGACAAGAGCTATGAATGTCAAAGAAGCAAGTGAGGTGTGTAAGAATAAGCCTGAATGGCGCTCTGTTGTTCGTGCCTGCCCCGCAAGGAAACTGGCGTGAAGTTATGTATGTATGTATGTATATTTAAACTGGGATATGCCCGCGTCTTCGTCCACGCTTGACTTGAAATTCCCGGGACTTTTATTTAACTCGCAATGGCTGTATGGTATGTATGTATATTCGGGTGGAATCTTGCAAGTAAAATTTGACCAACATCCCGGTTTTCGATTGAGCTGAAATTTTGCAAGCATTGGTATATTGCGTGACAATGCAATAATATGGTACCATGGAGATGATCTGATGATGGAGTCGGAAGGTGGCCATAAGATCTTCTGTACTAAACAAGATAGACACGTCGTGTTTGGGTTCGTTTTACTTGTCTTGGCTAGCACTCTGCGGCTACATGATTTCCAGGATCTCAAAAGCTTGTATTTAGAAACCTTTTTAAAAAAGCTTATTTAGTGACAACTGTATCGGAATAAGCTATATTTTATGCACTCGAACAACTTCAAACCGCTTCTGAGTAAGTTCCCCTTGGATTTCTAGGATAAAAAGTATACATTTTATCATGATCAGTGAAAAAATAGCATTGGAATTACAATTTGTTTTCAATCTGGTAATTTTAAATCATTCCCAGAAAAAATCTCTCAGGGATCTCTGGCTAAAAAAATAGCGCAATTTTTTAAGTCTAAGAAAACCGCATCGAAATCGGCCTAGTAGTTTTTAAGTGAATTCCTAACAAACAGCAAACAGAAATGTGTTTTCCATAGTTTATATAGCCTATTCTATTTGTTTTTTTTAATAGCTGCAACGTATAAACACGGCATATTTAGAATGTTGTAATATTATAGATGATTTTAGACAGGCCTTTGTTACCTGCTTTTATATAAAAGTCTTCATTAAAACCCTTATATGAAGAAATCCAGTTTTTATTCAAAATTCGAAGCTTCTTTTCTTCCAGTCAGTACAGTGTAGGTTTTCTTTCGACGCAGTTCCACTCTGATACCTCCTTTATCATATCACATATCAAATCCTTACTACATTTCCCCCCCTCATTCCATAACGATGGATGGTTTCCAAAAAAGATGATATTGTGTGGACATACACCTGTACCGTCTAATGGCCAGTTCTTATATCTTACTATTCATTCACTTACCTACCATCGGCTGAATTTTGGCACTACTTGTATGGAGCTTATGTCAAATTTGAACCAATAGTACGTCAAATGAAAGGTCGGTAAAATATAGGAACGAGCCATAAGTAAAAAAAATAATAAACATTAAGAAAAAGATAAAAAGAAGAAATCAGTATTTAATAAGCTTTTTTAAAAAGGTTTTTAAATACAAGCTTTTGAGATCCTGGATATCATGCAGCAGCAGAGTACAAGCCAAGACAAGTAAAACGAGCCCAAACACGACGGGTCTATCTTGTTTAGTACAGGAGTTCCATACTATTCTATTGTCACGCGATATACACATGCGTGCAAAATTTCAGCTTAATCGGAAACCAGGAAGTTGGTCAAATTAAACTTGCAAGATTCCACCCGAACTTACATATATACATACATACATACATAGATACATTCATTGCAAGTTAAATAAAAACTTGTAATTAAGATTTTAAGGTAGCCAGACAGGAATTAGTATTCTTTCTATAAGTCGTGCGCAGTAGGTTTGCCGATGACAACCCCTTCCGCCTTTTTTTTTGTCCAGGGGAAATCCGATTGAGGACTAAGCCGCGACAAGGGCAGAACCTTGGTGGGATAATTTGCGACCTAGTGTGGGATTCGCCAGATTGGGGGTGGCACTAGCATGCCCAGTCAGAACTGTTGCCATGCTATTGCCACTCCCCGATTAGGGATACCCACTAAAACCCCTGGGTGCTCCGTCCTTCGCCTTATGCCAGGGCTACGGGTATATGACCTAGCCTCTCCGCAGCCCTGACAGGCGTGGGCCTCGCAAGGCCACTTCCACTGCTGGGGGACTTCCTTTAATCCCCCGGCATCCTCAAGCTCTATGTGCGTGGGGCGGTTTGTAACTCGCCCCACGGGAGGAGAGGTGAGCGCGCGTGGAATACTCGCGCTCTCATCTCGACGGTATGTGCAGGTGAGTGAGAACCCCTATACCCCAAGGGGCAAGCTTACGGCGGCCGAAGGTCCGTGCTGGACTTTCAGCGTCGGCGCGTCCTCCTTTGGTGGGAGCGGAGCCGTGACGTGCGCTCGCGCTCCCGCTCAGCCTCCTCCTTTGCAAGCATAACGTGCTCGCAGAAGGAGGAGAAACCCCTTCCGCCTCCCACAACCGTGACCCGCGGTCGTCTAGTTCTTAGTTCTTAGGTACTTAAACAAGCCCCGGTCCCAGTCATAGGAAGCGGGAGGAGCGACCATCGCCAAACCTTCTGCGCACGTCTTATACGTTCTTGCACAGATTGAAATTAATTTGTCACATGTCACACCGTTTAGGTATTTGTTTTACTTTAGTCATCATACATTCTGCTTACGTCTTTTACTATGTCATCGTCACATTGAAGCAGTTAATGTATTGGTTTTGGGAAAATACCAAATAATACAGTAATGTTGTTGATTTGTAAATTAATATAATACAACACCTGTGTATTTTATACGTTTATTAAGGCGATTTCATACTAAACTGTGTACATTAACCTTCAATTGGACTCGCATATGTTGTAAAAACAATAAATAAAATAACTTAATTTTAAAATCCTTTCAAAGCATAATTATTTCAATTCGTTCTAGAACATCCATATTAATATAATACATATAAATGTGAAAGGAAATTGGTTTGTTCTCTTATCGTTAGTCTAGTTGAAAATATGACAAGAAAATTGGTTTATTTTTGTAGTTAATATTTGGAAAATACAACGAGTTATTTCAGTGGAAGCTTGCTTGGGGGAGTGACGACTTATTTGGTAATATTTAAATATGACATTATGTACTTTCTATGTTATACTTTTACATAGCCAGTATTTAGTATTTTGATACCTAACAACAAGTTTAAGTAAATTACACTGAATGGTGTCTTTTAATGAAAAATAAATCAATTTTCTTCAGGAGAGTGATTTTGAATTATTCAAGTATTTTTTTTATTTTTGTAATAATTTTTCAACGTCATAATTTTGATTAAGAACAGACGAGTGTGCATGACAAGAGTTATGAATGTCAAAGAAGCAAGTGAGGTGTGTAAGAATGGGCCTAAATGGCGCTCTGTTGTTCGTGCCTACCCCGCAAGGGAACTGGCGTGAAGTTATGTATGTATGTATAATTTTGATTTTGATTTTAATCTCTTATATATAAAAATGAATCGTAGAAATGTATGTACGCACATAACTTGTGAACGACTTTACCGATTTTGATTAAATTTTTTGTGTTTTTGGATGGGTCCCCGGATGGTTTAGATTCACAATTGGAACCGGTAGGAGGCACTAGAACCGGGGCCTAGATTTTTATTTTTTCAGGGCAGGACAACGTCTGCCGGGACAGCTAGTGAAATATTTTTTTTTATTGCAGGAGTTCAACAGACAGGCAGACGGCCCACTTGATTGAAAGCAGTTACCATCGCCTATGCACATTTGCAACAGGGGCTACAAATGCGCTGCTGCTCTCTTAAGGGTCACTGGAACCTAGTCACTAATGCCGGAACACAACTCAAGGTTGTTATGGCGACATACTTTAGACGACGGGTGGTAGCCATCCAATCGGGCAAAAGCCCTACCACCTGGCTGTGGGTTGTTTAGTCGCCTCTTACGACAGGCCGCCCGGCCGCAGGAAATTGTATTCTTTCTCCGTTCCTGCACGGATAATAATAATATAAAAATTATACTAATTTGACATTGACAATTGAAGTCACATGGATTGCTATTGCACAAAAATAATTAACGTAATTATTCCGGTTCCGTTACAGTGAAGCGAATCCTCAAATCTGAAATAAAAGGACTGTTTATTATTCGTTGAAACGTTTGAGCGATTTTCTTGCTCTTATAATATTACAGATGAAGGCTGGAGATATAATCTTATTAAGGGCGCCTGTTTGTGTTCAAGTGAAATTCGTAACCGTATCTACGAGGATCATTAATCAGATTACTGAGTGAAATTTAAAATTCTTTATGTACGTTTGATGGATATCAAATTTCGAAATATCGTCGAAAATAACGACGTCAGTAATGACGTTTTCTCCACGACCATAACGACGGTGATCGCGATCTGGAACGGCAGACGGAGCATTTTGGGCGTTGTGAGATAGTAAAGGAACGCGCCCTAACAAATCCCTACGGTGTCATAGGAAACAAGTCATTCATTTTATTACTTCAAATCAGGGAGTTTTTGGCGGGAACTGAAAGGAGACGTTGTGCTGTGCAGTTTTATTTTCTAAAAATGTGTAAAATTACTCTAAAATGAACAATAGTTGTAGGATATTGATAGTTTTTGAGTAGTAATTATGTGTTTTGTGAGAAATATGAACTGTATAGTCAACTGTGGCCTTTTGAGTTGTCACAAGAACTCCGTTGAATGGCACTAGCTGATTACCTACAGTTCAGCTGTGCTACACAAAGGCTTAAAAAAATGAAGAAACTATATTGTAAACTAAGATCTGGCTTAAAGGCCTAGCTGCCAAGCCATAAACTTAAATAAAAAAATAAAATACTTCAAATCAGGTTGGCTTCGACTAAACTTCATCTTTACAGTTTGCTGGGCAGTTGTATAGACTATCTTTGTTATGTAGTGAAAGGTATATGAAACAAGTGCCCACCTGGTTCATATAGAAAGGTCTAGCTGAAAGGGTAATATGTATATATTAACCACACCCATTATCATATATAACCTTTATTACATATATGACGTCAGAGGTTTTTATCCGTGCAGGAACGGATAAAGAATACAATCTCCTGCGGCCGGGCGGCCTGTCGTAAGAGGCGACAAAACAACCCACAGCCAGGTGATAGGGCATTTGCCCGACTGGATGGCTACCACCCCTGGTCTACAGTATGTCGCCATAACAACCTTGAGTTGTGTTCCGGCATTAGTGACCAGGTTCCAGTCTCCCTTAAGAGAACAGCAGCGCATTTGTAGCACCTTTGGTGATGCAAATGTTTATAGGGGATGGAGGTGACGGAACCCTCCATCACCTCATGCTGTTGCGCTTCATAGCCTGGTTAATAAATATACTATAATTGTTAAAAGTATGATATTATATCAATCAAATATTTTTAACCAACTCTATGTCATATAACAGATAGAGAATAAATGATTGTAAGTGGTTTTTTTATATTACGAACAAGACACCAAAAACCCGAATAAATTATTATGAGTGAAAAGGAATTGTAGAAGAAATATTTATAATAGGTTAGTTAGTTATTTATAATATTACTGTGATGTAAAATACTATCATTTAGCGAATTAAATGATGTACTGCTAAGATTCTAGTCAGTTATCTCAAGTGCTTGTTATCAGTTAGTTATCAGACCGAAGCTAGCACTTAGCAGACTTAAGACTAATCTATAGGTAGAATTAATCCTTATGACGTCGTAATTTCTATTAAAAGATAATGATGAAACCACTATATTAGATTCGGATTGACGGCCTCTGTGGTTGAGCGGGCTAAGCCTGTGCCGGCCTACCTCGCTGCAACGTAGAGGCTCCGGGTTCGATTCCTGGTATAGTAAATTTCGGAAACGTATTTTCTCCGTTATTTCCTATGGTCTGGGTGTCTGGGATCGGCCCCAGAGTAGTCCGTTGTATATTACCCATAACACAAGCGTAACTTGCTTAATTTACAATACAATGTGTGTGTTTGTCTGCCGATTATTATTATTATTATTATAGATTCGACAAACCACAAATCCTCGTAAAAGAGAGATCATAACCAGAATGATGCGCTAGGCTGTTAAAATAAAAAAACACCCTGATTTTAATAGAGAAGATGGTTGGCAAGTACCGCTTGTTTGCGATACGATCATCAAAATTATTAAGACCCAAACCGAGCAAAAACAACTTCCAAACCTCAGGACATTGTGAGCTCTTTTGGCGTGGACTGCAACACACGCCAACTTTATTGACAACTAGCTGACCCGGCAAACTTCTTACCGCCTCAAAATCAATAAATAAAAAACTTTGATTTCTGAACGACGGGACGAACATCAAACGTTTGACATTCAAAACCAAAACAATGAAAAAAAAACACTTAAATTTAATTTTATTTCTGAACCACTTTTAAATTTAATTTGATTTCAAATGTTTGACAGGTAGGAATAATTTCATAAGAGAAAGCGAAATTGTTGTTTTTACTATATTACAAGCATTTTTTTCATATTTACTCACCTTTTAAACCTACCCTGGACTTCCACAAATCATTCAAAACAAAAATTAGTCAAATCAGTCCAGCCATTCTCGAGTTTTAGCGAGACTAACGAACAGCAATTGATCTTTATATATATATATATATATATTTTCGCTACTTATTTTACCTCCAACCCACTTAAATTTATATAAAATTACTAGCTGTCCCGGCAGACGTTGTTCTGCCCTGAACTAATAAAATTTAGAACCCGATTCCAGCGCCACCTACCGGGTCCAAATGTTAGCTATCCTATCTTTCAAGTCGGATCAAACTGCACACGGTGTGCAAATTTGATTAAAATCGGTCAAGTAGTTTAGGAGTCCATTGAGGACAAACATTGTGACACGAGATTTATATATATTAAGATTAGGATATGCCCGCGACTTCGTACACGCTTGACATGAAATTCCCGCGGGATTCTCGGGACACAGTGTTTAAACAAAGGATGTAAGCTATAATTATAGTGAAAACTATGACGGAATAAGCAAATTTTTATGTATCCCAACAACTTCAAACCGCTCCCAGAAAAATTCCTGTGGAACTCCCGATATAAAAAGTAGCGCCGAGTTTAAGTCTAAGAATTAGCTGTCGATCAACGAAAACTGCATCAAAATCGGCTCAATAGTTTTTACATAAATCCCGAACAAACAGATAAACATGCAAAAAAATCTAAAAGAAATGGATCGTGTTCTCCATCGTTTATATAATCTATTCAAGTTGATTTTTTTAAAATAGCTTTAATATACAGACAGCCCTGTCTGTATATTAAAGCTATTTAAAAAAAGCCTGTGTTTAGAATTTTATAATATTACAGATTAAAGCTAGGCATGTTGCTAAAGAGTTCCTTACACCGCGTCTTCTCTTCAAACTGCAACATGTTGCGAAACAGTAGTAAATTAGATTAGGCTACCGTAGAGTAAATAATAACCACAAACAAAAATTGATTATAATTAAATAATTAATAACTTGTTTTTTAAAAAGGTTTTTAAATACAAGCTTTTGAGATCCTGGATATCATGTAACTGCAGAGTGCTAGCCAAGACAAGTAAAACGAGCCCAAACACGACGGGTCTATCTTGTTTAGCACAGGAGTTCCTATGGCCTCCTTCCAACTCCATCATCAGATCAGCTCCATGGTACCATATTATTGCATTGTGACGCTATATACATATGCGTGCAAAATTTCAGCTCAATCGGAAACCAGGAAGTTGTTCAAATTTAATTTGCAAGATTCCTCCCGAACTTACTACATCCTTTGCAAGTTAAATAAAAGCTTGTAAAATGAACAAGTTGGGGGTAGGCTAAATAATATTACTTTAATGTTCACTTCTTTGTCTTCTGTAGTCACGGCTACTGAAGTGGCCGGAACATTGGTATAAAAATTAAATTAAATACATACATACATACATACATAACTTCACGCCAGTTCCCTTGCGGGGTAGGCACGAACAACAACATCCCATTCTTACACACCTCACTTGCTTCTTTGACATTCATAACTCTTGTCATGCACACTCGTCTGTTCTTAAGGCTCTTGACATCACCCTCCGCTAGTACACGATCAATTTGATCATGGAAGGTGTGTCGTGGCCTTCCACGACTTCTGCATCCATCCACTTTTGCATTGTATATCTGTTTAGTCATTCTTTCATCATGCATTCTTTTCACATGCTTTCGATGGTTCATCGGAGCATTCCTTTCCTTACCTTCACCCCGACACTCTCTTAAATTAAATACCATGATTAAAATCGTTAAAACATAGTTTTATTTTATTAACTTTATGTTAAATTTATTTATCTTAAAGAGGCGAGTTCCATATTGTTGAACGGCGAAAGAAAAATAGAATAGAAATGTATAGTGATATTCCGCGTTTTACTCCCTTTCCATTGAAATAAAGAAAACAGTTCTTTATTTATTTTGTAATATTTAAAGAGTTTTCCTTGTAGAATGAAACATATTACTCATTTAAGGGAATTTCCGGTATATGAAAACACATGAACCCATGACTATATGAATTCCAGCAATTATGAATGATGTTTTTTTTTATAAACTTAACTAAATTTTAATACTACATTCAACTATTTTCTTTCACACTAAGTTTCATATTTCATATATATTGTTGCGACCTAGACGCCGACAAAAGACAAATTCACACCTGCATACCTGTAGAAACACATTTGAGATTAAAAAAACAGCCCATTGTGTATTGTAATTTTTTACGGCCTATTGTTGTATGTGATCACTGCCAGGTGTCTCGGATTTAAAAGTACAAACTGACTCTAAGAAACTTGGTGTACGCGGCCGGGCAGACATATTGCATCTGTGCAGTATAAAGCAATGCCCCAATGGAGAGAGGAGGCAGTTGAGCGATAATCACAGCGAAGCAAGACTTGTGTACATTCGGTAATCTATTTAGTAACGGACTTTGCGCGTGTATTTGAATTACGGTCTACTGCATTACGTTTGGACTTATTGCGTTCGGTTATATTTGTACCAGTGTTATACGTGTTTGTATAGTTATAATAAACTCTATAATAATTCCAACGGCATTTTAATTCGAGTCCTGCAACTCGTAACAATATATATACATGCATAAATTCCTTTTTTATTTCATTAAAAATCTTGTTATTATTTGTTGACTGTTAAGTAGTAAAATATAATTCTACAAAGATCATTTGTTATGATTAAATGGAAATGAAAATAAATTAAAATTTAAAAATACAATACAATAATAATAAACATAAAACCCGCAGGGGGGCTTTGTGGCGGAGCCTTAGGTGAGTAACGACACCTCGGACCCGACTCCGGGGGCCAAGGCAAGGCCCCCACCTCCGTGCTTGCTTTAGCCAGCCGACACGGAGTGGAGATCGCTAGAGCTAAGTGTGTAGAGAAGTGATAAATGGTATCACGTCAGAAGTAGCTTCGGTGAACCTGCAGCCCACCTTTCTACACACCTTAGCCACTCACACCCATGTTGCCCCTGTCTTCTATGGCATTTTTTGGGGCATTGCGACTGGCAGACGCCATCGTCCGCATATTTCCAGACCCCTAGTACCACTAGCAGTTCACACAAATAGCCCGGTACTTTATGTTCTCATTTCCCACAACAGTCTTACACTGGCCGGGGCTTGTCCTTGGGTGCATTACTATATAGTGTAGACAGGGATAATAGCCGGTCAGTGTCACACCACATTTAGGTTAAATTTGTCAAGGGGCCTATAAGTGTTGGCCTTCCCATGGCCCCACGCAAGCCTTCCAAAAGTCCTGGGAAAATATCTAGACAATCTAGTATCAGAACGCTATCAATAGGTAATTGGTACAGTTCCCAAGACTGGCCGCACTGCCTCGTAGAATAACATCGCTAATGCGTTGCCGGAGGTATTATAGGCCAGCCTTTTGGTGGTGTGAGACATATATTAGAAATATTTGGCTTTGTGGCGAATGAAACCTGCTTTATGTGTGCCTACAGATCTTAATATATAAGCTACTATAATAAATCTGTAAATGGTTTGAGTTTGTACAAAGCGTTGAAAAATGTGAAAAAAATCATGGGGGCTAATTTGGACCAGCAGATTCCGAAAATATAATTTTTAGAATTTTTGTCTGTCTGTCTGTTAGAGTATCACGTGAAAACTACTGAACGGATTTATATGAAACTCGATATAGAGCTAGCTTATACTCAGGGGCATAACTTAGGATACCTTTTATCTCAATAAATAACGTTGTTTCCGTGGGATATTGTGAGATCACATCTTTTTGGAAACTACTGAATGTATATGAATGAAACTCGATATAGTGCTGGCTTATAATCCGAGTTAACTTAGGATACATTTTATTGCGATAAATGACACTGTTTCCTTAAAATAGACGGATGGTCACTAATGCCGAAACACAACATAAGGTTGTTATGGCGGCATACTCTAGACCAGGGGTGGTCGCCATCCAGTCGAGCAAATACCCTACCACCTGGCTGTGGGTTGTTTAGTCGCCTCTTACGACAGGCCGCCTGGCCGCAGGAAGTTGTATTCTTTCTCCGTTCCTGCACGGATAGAAATGACACTGTTTCCTTAAAATAGACGGATTATCAAAATAGATGGTGCTACAATCGCGTTTTTTTAAATTTAATATCAAATACCTACGTGGTCATAAACAACATGTCCATTCATTGTATTACTTCAAATTAGGTTGGCTTCGAATTGCCCTTGTGTTTTGCTGAGCAGTTGTGTAGACTGTATGGAATTAGTTTCTTTGTTATTATTACATACATACATACATACATACATAACTTCACGCCAGTTCCCTTGCGGGGTAGGCACGAACAACAGAGCGCCATTTAGGCTTATTCTTACACACCTCACTTGCTTCTTTCACATTCATAACCCTTGTCATGCACACTCGTCTGTTCTTAAGGCTCCTGACATCACCTTCTGCTAGTACACGATCAATTTGATCATGAAAGGTGTGTCGTGGCCTTCCACGACTTCTGCATCCATCCACTTTTGCATTGTATATCTGTTTAGTCATTCTTTCATCATGTATTCTTTCCACATGCCCGAACCACCGGAGCATTCCTTTCCTTACCTTCATCCCGACACTCTCTTTCAGACCAACTCTCTTTCTTACTTCGGTATTACGAACGCGGTCCGCGAGCGTCACTCCGCAGATTTTGCGCAGTGCTCGCATCTCGACCGCGTTTACTCTACTTTCATGCTCTCTCTTCCATACCCAACTCTCGCTTCCATACGTGAGCGTAGGTACCAGCACTGCGTTGTGTATGGCAAGCTGGGCCTTCTGGCTGAGGTTCTTAGCGCCTAGAAGTTTACCTAACCTAACGTTTGTTATTATTATATGTAATAAACCGAATTAAGTTTTTGTATGAGTAAAATAAATTAGTAAACATAGATCTACTACCTAGGGTTTTTCACGCGGCGTCGCCGCCGGGAAAACTCTAGTCTATATATAATAAATATGTTGAATGTGCCGAAATAGACGAAAATGACCCATCACTGCATACAAAATAATTTAATATGTATATACATATATTATGTGTAACCTCTGTGTGTATGTTAAGTAATATTAAAACACAATTCTATAATTAATATTTTTGGTCTTGTCATTTTTTTATACGTAACTAAGATTCCCCACATATTTGTTGTCTTATATGTATTATTTAAATTTTTTCAAGATAATAATGATGACGTGTAAAGGCAGATCGTTGCACAGCTGTACTCACAAAAATTTAATACATATTTGTTGTCCGTACTTGGATCTTTAATAGCGGTAAAGACAGATTTTGCTTTGTTTTATTAATGGTGCGTGACTCATGTTCTCTTGTTGTATCTAATACTAATCTGATTTTGAAATTTTAGTATGATTCCTTAGGTTCAAAAATTTGACAACTATAAACAAAACCTGGTCGTTATTTGAGGAATATAATACTTTAATATTCTTCCGCCTGAAATGCGACCTTAATGGGCTATTACAATTAAGACGATGACAGAGAGGGTAAAATTATGGATAGGATAATAATATCAACCTATTAAAGTCCCGCTGCTACATAATAATAAAATAGTAGAGAGAGAGACATAACACTTTATTGCACACCAAAATATACAATAACAAAACATACCATATTTACAATATTTTCTAAGCAATACAATAGGCGGCCTTATCGCTCAAAGAGATCTCTTCCAGGCAAACTAAATGAAAGAAATTTGAATCAGGCGATGTAGTTGGTGAAGGAAAAAGGCACTAGATACATACCTAAATACTCAAACAAATTCTAGAATTAAATATACAAATAGATACATTTAAACATAGTCATATATATATATATATATATATATATATATATATATATATATATTTTATTGCAGAAGACCAGTAGACAGGCAGACGGCCCACTTGATGGAAAGCGGTTACCATCGCCTATGGACATTTGCAACACCGAAGGTGCTACAAATGCGCCGCTGCTCTCTTAAGGGAAACTGGAACCTGGTCACTAATGCCGGAACACAACTCAAGATTGTTATGGCGACATACTTTAGACCAGGGGTGGTAGCCATCCAGTCGGGCAAATGCCCTACCACCTGGCTGTGGGTTGTTAAGTCGCTTCTTACGACAGGCCGCCCGGCTGCAGGAAATTGTATTCTTTCTCCGTTCCTGCACGGATAAGTCTTCGCGAGGTTTGCGTTGACTTAATTTGCCGCTTAGTTAACCAGCCATTGCTATTCAATGGTCATTACATGCTTTGGATAGGAATCTATGGCTTGCAATGGCGGAATGACACGGGATTGTCTTAAGAACATAATAATTAAAATAAATAAACAAAGATAAATAAGATGTTATAATGAATCTACCACAAAATGTTTATAGTTAAGGATAATACCGTGAAATGTCGATTTAATGACGTTAGAAATGAAACAATATTCATTACACGTTGCTTGGTTAAATCGTGACGATGATCTGAAAACCACAATGTAACCCCGTTTACCCATGAGTAAGCAATGATCATCGATCAAGTTGAGGAAAATAAACATATATGGCTATTAACTGTGAAGTGTCTCTTTTGTTATCATCATTCAGTTTGAAAAAACAATGGTCAGAATAAACACGTGACGTCATATCAAACTACAAAATTTATTTGACTTAAAAGACCTTTTAAAAAAAATTCAACCCTTGTCGAGGGTTGCAGACACGAAAATCTTTACACATTGTTTTTGTAAAGTTAAGCGCCAAAATTTTGATTTAAGACCTTATTTGACTGCATACATACACATACATAACTTCACGCCAGTGCCCTTGCGGGGTAGACACAACAGAGCGCCATTCAGGCTTATTCTTACACACCTCACTTGCTTCTTTGACATTCATAGCTCTTGTCATGCACGCTCGTCTGTCCTTAAGGCTCCTGACATCACCTTCTGCTATTACACGATCAATTTGATCATGGAAGGTGTGTCGTGGCCTTCCATGACTTCTGCATTCATCCACTTTTGCATTGTATATCTGTTTAGTCATTCTTTCATCATGCATTCTTTCCACATGCCCGAACCACCGGAGCATTTCTTGACTGACTCCTGACTTCTTAATTGACTGGATTATAATTATTTTACCTCCCACTTTAATATTATATAAAATTATTAGAGCCAGGCATGTTGCTGAAAAGCTTTTTGCGCCTCTTCTTCTCTTCAAGCCACAACATGCTGCAAAGCGCTGGTAAATTAGATTAGGTTCCCATAGAGTAAATAATAACCATAAACAAAATTAAAATGAACTAATGCCACTGAAACTAAAAGGTCAAATATATAAATCTGCTATACGACCAGTCATGCTATACGGGTCGGAATGTTGGGCCACTAAAGTGATAAACTACAAACGTCTCCACTCAGCTGAGATGAGAATGTTGAGATGGATGTGTGGTGTTACAAGAATGGATAAGGTGAGAAATGAGTACGTAAGGGGATCTTTGAAAGTTGCACCTGTGACTGAAAAATTGAGAGGAAGAAGATTAAGTTGGTATGGGCATATAATGAGGAGGGATAATAGTTACGTGAAAAAAAGAATGTTAAACTACAAGATGGATGGGTACAAATTTAAAGGTAGACCAAAAAAAAGATGGATGAATTGTGTGAAGGATGATATGATGATATGCGGTGTGACTGAAGAGGTATGTCAGAATAGAAGAGTGTGGAAGGAAAAGACATATTATGCGGACCCCAAGTAATTGGGATATGGTGAAAGAAAAGAAGAAGAAGCAAAATTAAAATGAACATGTTGGCGGTAGGTAAATGAAACTTTAACAATACTCATTGGCCTTTGTCATCTTTGTTTTTCGTAATCACGGCAACTGAAAAGTGCCGTGATTACGAATGAAATGAAAAATAAAAATTAATTACCGCACCTAAAACCGTTAAAATGTAGTTTTATTATTTAAAATAGTCTTCTGTCTAACCACTAGAGCATAGCGTGTAAACCATTTGATGTAGTTTTAGTGAGGATGAATATAGCTAAAAATATGGAGCTGTAGATAAGTTTTCTTGCTGCCATCATTGTAATTCACTAACAAACACGAAATCATGACAACGCGAACAAAGTTATTGTGTTATTGTATTATATATTTTTTTATATAATTACTTTTATATTTAACATGTATCACGGTTTTTTATTACATGATAATTATGACTTAAGAATGATATAGATAAATAGACATATTATATATAAGCCCGTTGTTACCTTAATAAACAACTTGTATTGCTCCGACTTTTGTCTCAAGACTACCCTCACATATTATAAATAATAAACTAAATTCATTCGAAAATATAATATTAATTAAATGTTACAATATTAAATGAACAGATGCGCAAATAGGGGTAAATGTAAATTAAATGTAACTAGTTATTTCTCTGTAAGTGAATTATATATTTTTTTGAAAAAGAAATGTCTTAAACCTTAAACCTTCGCATCGCATTGCATTACACGCACACTCCACAAACAAACCAAGACACACAAAGAGCCTAAAACTTAATAACCCAGGCACAGAAAAGAAAAAACAACACACATGGCACTAGATAGGACTATATATATAAGTATAGATATAAGGCCAACACTGCATATGCACTTCCTCACAACACCAGCATGTAACAGATACACTCTACATTAGTATAAGCTTAGTATTAAAATTAGAATAAATTAATGTAATAAGTTATTCTTAAGGTACACCACAACACAGGAATTACTAAAGTAATGTCACACACAGAAACAAGAATAAACAATAAGCGTGTATGAACTCAAAAAACTTTCGTAGAAATTAAGTTGTGAAAAAGGGTACGGAACTCGAGTCCGTAGAGATATTAATAATAATAAAAAAAAAACCTTAAACCGTTTTTTTTTGTGTGTGGTATTTTATTATTTAATTCCTTTATTTTAATTTTAAATCTAATTGTCCAATATTGCATCAAATATAAATATTATAATTTTTTATATTGGAATAAGCCAAATGCGTAACATGTTTTTTTTTAGTGGAAACTTAGCTGAGATGTATATGGTTATGTGTTTTATATTGTAAGAACGATTATTGTATGTTTCCCAAATAAATAATATAAATAAATAAATTGCGCATATATTTATAGTTAAAAAAACTAATAGAATATAAGAATGTATAAACTTAACCGAAACAACGAGATCCTACTTTATATTCCTTTTTTTGTCGGAAAGCTGTTTCTTTTTTACATTAGATTGTAAGCTGAGTCAACTCGTTCAACCGGTATTATATCTTAATATATTATATATATTAAGATTATATATATTTTTTGCTCTTTTCATATTATTATTCTTGTTGTTCTAGTTTTATAAAGAACTCTTGAATAAACAACGTCTCACATATCTGTACTAACATTTAAATCCGTTAAAACTGTTTGAAACAAACTGACATACATTTATTGACAACAAAATAGTAAATTACTAAGTATTATTATAAATACTAGCTTCTGCCCGCGACTTCATCTCCGTGGAATAGTTTAAAAAAAAAAGATTTCAAATTCCCGATTTTAAAACATTCTTCATTGGTGCTCCGCTCCTATTGGTGTTAGCGTAATGATACATAGCCTATGGCCTTCCTCAATAAATGGGCTATCCAACACTGAAATAAATTTTCAAGTAAAACAAATTCTTCAGCTTTATATATTCGTCTAGGGTTATTTAATATAAATAAATGGAGTGAATTTCGGTTATAAGGACGATGAAGGGACCACTAGTTCTGTCACTGTAAGCCGAAGGCGTTATAGCGAAATTATTTTTTATAATAGTGGGGCTTCATCTGCCTTAGTGTTAAAGATTTAGACTATGACCCAATGGGTCCTATGTACAGCGTTAGAACATAACGCATAGCCACTATAGTGTCTATATATGTGTGTTATCTGTCAATATTTAACGTCATTAACAATGTCGCATCTGAAGTAACGCATTAAACCTAACTCTTTAACACTAACGCAGATGAAGTCCCAACATTAAAGTACACTTTAAATTTAAGGGACTTCACTATAACCAAAAAGTCGTTCCAACCGAGATCTTTAAAAGTGAATATTTTGAAATTCCAGACAGACTAATTTTCAAATGCAACGTAAGCCAGAATAGAGGAGTATTCACCTATTATATTAATATACTCTATCAGGAGTATGGAAGGAAAAGATATTATGACGACCCCAAATGTTTGGGAAAAGGTAAAAGTCAAAGTCAAAGCCAAAGTCAGTCAAAGTCAAAAACAAAGTATTTTATTTGTTTGAAACATGGAAATTTTTGCAAATGTTATGCTAAATGGTATAAGTTACATGTTTCACCTTTGACTTTTTTGTAGTTTTGGTTGCAAGTAATACATTTGTGGTCCTTTTTTTATTGCAGGAGATCAGCAGACAGGCAGACGGCCCACTTGACGGAAAGCGGTTACCATCGCCTACGGACATTTGCAAAACCAAAGGTGCTACAAAGTGTGCTGGTGCCTTCTTAAGGTAGACTGGAACCTGGTCACTAATGCCGGAACACAAATCAAGGTTGTTATGGCGACATACTTTAGACCAGGGGTGGTGGCCATCCAGTCGGGCAAATACCCTACCACCTGGCTATGGGTTGTTAAGTCGCCTCTTACGACAGGCCGCCCCAACGCAGGAAATTGTATTCTTTCTCCGTTACTGCACGGATGAAATATATAACAACATATAGTTCCGTACATATTATATTATTGATTATAATATTATTATAATTACAATAAGTATTTATTATTAAATTTATAATGTCTCTATCAATTACATAATTATTATGTATAAAATAGTTAAATTAAGGCAATGTCATTAGTAATTATATGTAATTTAGTCAATTTATTATGATATTACGTTCTTATTATCCGTCCGTTTAAAATATTTCTTAATCGTATAAAATGGTATGCGTAAAAAAGAGAGGCAGACTGTTGTTGTAGATCTATAGATAGACTAGAGATTACCCCGCGGCTGCGCTGCGTGTCAAACCCTAGGCAACTAGGCAGTAGCTTTATTCTACTTATACAAAAACCTAATTCGCCTTTTACGTATAATAATGACAAACTGCCCCGCAAAATATAGAGGCGAGTCGAAGCCAACCTGATTTGAAGTAATACAAGCAATGACATGTTGTTTATGACAACATAGGTATTTGTTAGCGAATTGAAAATCGCAATTGCAGCGCCATCTTTTTTGCTAATCCATCTACTAAGGAAACGACTTCATCGGGATAAAATATATCATTACATTAACTCGGGTTATAAGCCAGCTCTATGTCGTGTTTCATTCATACACGTTTAGTAGTTTCCAAAACGATGAGATCGCAGCGCCATCTCTTTCGATATTTTCGTCTATAGCACGGAAACGACATCATTTATTGGGATATAAAGTACGCTAAGTTACGCTCTGAGATATAAGCTAACTCTATGTCGAGTTTCATTTAAATCCCTTCAGTAATTTTCCCGTTTCAGACTGATAAAAAGTCTGAAAATTGCATTTTCGGAATCTGGTGGTCCGAATTATCTCCCGTTAATTTTTGTCACATTTTTAAACGCATTGTACGAACTTGAACCCTTTACAGATTTATTATAATAGTAACTGATGCGCGCGACTTCGTCCGCGTCGTGTGGTTTTTTAACTACTTCCCAGGGAAACTCTTTAATTTTTCGGGATCAAACGTATCCCATATGTTGACCAGGGATACAAGCTATCAGTCGTTTCGGAGATTAGCCGGTACAAACAGACAGACAAACAGAGAAACAAAAATTAAAAAAATCTAAATTAGTTCTATTTCACTTGTTACATACCTCTGACTCGGTTTTTAGCATTTTTTTTCATTGTACAGAAAATCAACCTCTACAGTTTTATTATTAAATTTGTATAGATAGATGAATAGAAGATAGATAGATTTCTATAACGCATTTAGCAGTTTACGTAACGGTTCAGTTAACGTTGCCACAATGTCATTTTACGGTTTACCATTTGCTATTAGTCTTTGATTTCAACCGAGGTCACAAAGACATCTGTTGTGACATTGGGCCTATTATTAGCCTGTGAAATGGGATGCCATTGTAAAGTATAATAACCATACTTTTAAAATCAGTACTAATGTAACAGTTTGTCAGGGCGAGCGAAGCAAGCTCTAACATTATCTCACAATCTAAGCATTTTTGTGGTACACTTCACTGAGAACTACCACACTTTCTAATTTGGGCGTTGAGATAGTAATTTCAATTGATTTCTAAATACATACATACATACATAACTTCACGCCAGTTCCCTCGCGGGGTAGGCACGAACAACAGAGCGCCATTTAGGCCCATTCTTACACACCTCACTTGCTTCTTTGACATTCATAACTCTTGTCATGCACACTCGTCTGTTCTTAAGGCTCCTGACATCACCCTCCGCTAGTACACGATCAATTTGATGATGGAAGGTGTGTCGTGGCCTTCCACGACTTCTGCATCCATCCACTTTTGCATTGTATATCTGTTTAGTCATTCTTTCATCATGCATTCTTTCCACATGCCCGAACCACCGGAGCATTCCTTTCCTTACCTTCACCCCGACACTCTCTTTCAGACCAACTCTCTTTCTTACTTCGGTATTACGAACGCGGTCCGCGAGCGTCACTCCGCAGATTTTGCGCAGTGCTCGCATCTCAACCGCGTTTACTCTACTTTCATGCTCTCTCTTCCATACCCAACTCTCGCTTCCATACGTGAGCGTAGGTACCAGCACCGTGTTGTGTATGGCGAGCTGGGCCTTCTGGCTGAGGTTCTTAGCGCCTAGAAGTTTACCTAACGCTCCATTCAAACTATTCCCCAAATTTACTCTTCTTTCTATATCAGCGGTGTACCTTCCATCCCTGCTAAAAGCACATCGAAGATATACAAACTCATTCACTTGCTCCAGCATAACATCATCGACCATTATCCTTGCATTCGTTCTGGTTTCTTCTCTTTCAAACACCATAACCTTTGTTTTGGCGTTTTGTTTAATTTGGGCGTTGATATAGTAATTTCAATTTATTTCTAAATGTGTGATCTATATATATATTGTTTGTGGATAGTCTAGCATCTGTAAATGCAAATTAAATCAAAGTCTATTATAATTAGTTTCCCCGTCACAAACTTTTCATATTATTGTTCTGTACTTTTCTAAAATTATTGTATTTTATACCTTTTTTTTTATTTCCTTGCCATCTGTGGAGGTTTGTGAATAGCTGTTCTTTAGCTATCTCTGTAACTTTAGTTTGTATGACTACAGCTGTTAACCCCCCAAATAAAATAGAATAAAATATATGTGATTTTGTTTTTAAACTATCTTTAAAATTATTATTACTAGTTTTAGTATTTGTAAAAGAGTCGAGTTTGTACAATGAAAAAAGAAAAAAATTCCGAACATACAATTACTAGATTTTTGACTTTCTGGCTGGTAGATCATCACATGAAAATTACTGAACGGATACTATGTTGGATTTAAATGAAACACGACATAAAGCTAGCTAGCTTAGACATAATATATTTTTATCCTAATAAATGACATCAATTACGTGGAATAGACAAAATATAATAATATATATATAATATAATAATCGGCAGACAAACACACACATTGTATATCCCCAAATTAAGCAAGTTACGCTTGTGTTATGGGTAATATACAACGGACTACTCTGGGGCCGATCCCAGACACCCAGACCATAGTAAATAACGGAGAAAATACGCTTCCGAAATTGACTATACCAGGAATCGAACCCGGAACCTCTGCGTTGCAGTGAGGTACGCCGGCAAAGGCTTAGCCCGCTCAACCACAGAGGCCGTCAAAATACACTTATGGTATATAAGCAACAGCCCAGAAACATCGCACTATTGGGTTCTATTTTCCTATTTTAATAGAGGAACGCAGTGTACTCGCCACGCTTGTCCAAGGTGGTTTTGTGGGTTTGACACATCGGTCATGTCGATGTGCAGATTTTATCACAATGTTTTCCTTCATAGATAGAATGTGGTAATTATAAAAATTTGCACATTATGTCAGAACACTTCTTAAGTAGTGCATGCTTTCCATCCAGGATTCCAACTCGCGCCTTTTTCTACACTAATTAATTATGACTTAGTCAATTTAAGGAATTTATAAAGTTAGTGATTATAGTAAAAAATGATTTAAAAGTAGCCATCTAAACACCTAATGAACTAAAATTGTATTCAATAATTTATCTCTTATCAAAATCAATGTATGCTCGTACATAATATCAAACTTCATGTTATATGATCATAAATATATAAACGATAAAACGCTTCAACCCGAAAATGCTACCGCTTCATTATTAGGAGAGATAATAAGTTCCGTAACACCAAGGTAATAGGAAGGAAATTGGAAGTAAGGAAAATGTATTTTAAGTTTAAGGTCATCTCAAATGCTACGTTGTTTAGAGAATACAATGCTATCTAATAATTGGAACAAGACAGAGCTTCTTACATATTTAACATAAGAGTTTATTGTTTACCTTAAGTTCCTTGCCTAGAATGCCATGGACATGGAATAACCTTCTGTGCCCTAGGTATGGGAACCCTAATAAGGACGGCTTTTGACTTGCTGTATTAATTTATTTATATGTTTTTTCTCTTTATTTAGCGATACCGCTTAGCGGCTACTTCATCCCATCTCATTACATACACACACAAACGTATATATATATATTTCTTCTGTCCATGTGTATGTCACTCAACTCCTTCTAAACGGTTGGACTGAATATATCTATAGATTTAAAATTGAATCCGGAAGGTGTAGATGGAATCGAGTTTTAGATAGTCATTTGTTCTGAGCAAAACAACGTCTTCCGGGCCTGCTAGATTAATACACAAAAATTTGCACTAAAATCCGTCCAGCCCCACCAGACCACTTTGACTGTGCAGTGTACCTGGAAGGCTGGCAGCATTACCTCGCTAAATACATAGGCTAATCCGTTGAGCAAGGTATGCCAGCCTTACGGTCTCTTGATTGTTCGATGCGTACAATAAAAATACGTGTTAATGCAACGTGATGATCGGTTCGACCAATGGATAGAGATAATAGTACATTATGGTACTAGTGTGTAACATTGGTGATTACCGTCGAGGCGCCATTGAGACTCGAGCCGTAGGCGAGGGTCTTAAGAGAGCCGAGGACGGTAATCATCAATACACACGTATATCATACGACGTTTTTCAACACACTTGTGAATAAAATAACAACAAAAACTCATTTTATATAGTAGATAAAAAAAGTTATATATGAGTGAAAATTTTATTTATTAAACACGTACGAGTTAAAATTATCTATTTAAATAAGAAGTTGCATGAAATGAGCAAGCAATAGGAACATTAATTTATTTGTTCTATAGAAAACGATCTTTTTTTTGAATAAAAACTTTTTTAAGAACAAAGCAAGTCAACCAATAAAATTTAACAAAAAATCTATAACTCACTAGTGAGTTATAATGTTTTTTAGTCACAGTTTGATTATGGGTGTCATTATGTGCCTAATTGCGGTGACCATAGAGCCACTTTATGAGCAAGTGTGTTGAAAAATGATTTATTTGCCTCAAAAATAAATAACAAGCTTAATTATAATATGAAAGACATTACAAATTTGCGGTCTTAGGAACTACATTATTGTATGTGCTTCTATTAGCTCCAAAACTAGTATTAACTATATCTTTGGAGCTACTAGTGTTCTCTGCTGCATTGTCTACTTATACAATAACAAAGTTAGTCCTTACTAAAAATGTGCAAGTGTGTATGTTTGTTCGTGTATGTGTGTGTGTATGTGGTGCAGAGTGAATGGTGTGTTTACTCTCTAGAGTACTAGATATTGATCTAAGATCAGATGTTGTTGAACGGGTCTCAATCGAATGATATAATTTATATCCTCATAGAAATAGTATAATTTCTAAATATCAATATAATTGATATTAGCATTACATGATTAAATGAAGGAAGTGTTTTAAATCTAGTCTTAAATTTACATTAAAAATGTCAGTGGAACTGGTTATCAACTTGACAACGATCATGTAATTTTTATATATACTGTAGAAAGGCCCAACTTGTACAGTCGTGGTATGAAAATGTTCGTTAGTTTTCAAATTGATTCATTTATTTCCTCCGTGTAGGAACGGATAAAAGAATACTAATTCCTGCGGCCAGGCGGCCTGTCGTAGAGGCGACAAAACAACCCACAGCCAGGTGGTAGGGCATTTACCCGACTGGATGGCTACCACCCCTGGTCTAGAGTATGCTGCCATAACAGCTTTGAGTTGTTTTCCGGCATCAGTGGCCGGGTTCCAGTTTCTCCTTCAAGGCCGGCAGCACATTGGCAGCACCACTGGTATTGCTAATGTCTATAAGAAACGGTAACCACTTTCCATCACAGGTGGGCCGTTAGCCTGTTTGCTGTGCTTCAGCAATTTCAAAAAGAATTTAACGTTCCGCGAGCACTTGTTACCTTTTCAAAGTCACATTATTATTTATTTAGGTTTATGGCTTGGCAGCTAGGCCTTTAATCCAGATCTTAGTTTGCAATATAGTTTCTTCATTTTCTTAAGCCTATGTGTAGCACAGCTGAACTGTAGGTTACCAGCTGGTGCCATTCAACGGAGTTCTTGTGACAACTCAAAAGGCCACATTTGACTATACAGTTCACATTTCTCACAAAAACACATAATTACTACTCAAAAACTATCAATATCCTACAACTATTGTTCATTTTAGAGTATTTTTACACATTTTTAGAAAATAAAACTGCACAGCACAGTATCTCCTTTCAGTTCCCGCCAAAAACTCCTTCAAAGTCACAGATTAGACTGTTCCACAGAAAATTATCTTAACTATTTGACAATAAAGTTTAAAATTACTTAGATCAAAGTCGTCTGATTTTCTATCTTATCTTAGAAGATTGTTTAGACATGTAAACCCTTTTTATTGGTTTTAATAATTAAGTTAAGCGTATTGATTATATCCTCTTTGTTTCTTTATTGTTAATCTCAGCGTCTATTATTGTCAACATTACAGATATTTTTTATCATGTTTCTATATTTTATTGAAATGTTGGCAATGTTCTTTCTTGTACTCGTGCAAGCAAAAGTTGACTTTAAGGTAACTAACATTTTCATTCTGCGACTGTACATTATTATATCCACAACATCAAAGTCGCAGGCCCATTAATATTTTGCATAAATGTTAAATGTTTTTCTTGATCAACTGTTTGGTTGACCTTGATTATATTTTTAGCGAGTTATACAATATTTTAAATCGATGTAACCTTCTCTGGGGTCGCGAAATATTCAATTTATTTAATGACAAAGAATACCTACAACCTTATTTAATTTGAAGCTTTAACAACGGCGAGGGTGAATTGAATCACGCCCAAACATTTTATATTTAAGTGGTGTTTCTTATTTTGTAATATCTTAATATATATAAATTACGTGTCACGTTGTTTGTCCGCGATGGACTCCTAAACTACTTGACCGATTTTAATCAAATTTGCACACCTTGTGCACTTTGATCCGACTTAAAAGATAGGATAGCTTACATTTGGACCCGGTAGGTGGCGCTGGAATTGGGTTCTAAATTTTATTTCTTCAGGGCAGAACAACGTCTGCCGGGATAGCTAGTAAAATATAAATATTTAAAAAAATATTAATTAATTAATGGTATGAGAACATTAAATTATAAATTACATAGCCCAATAGAACGACGGAAACTTAACTTATCTATACTAATATATAAAGCTGACAAGTTTGTTTGCTTGAACGCGCTAATCTCAGCAATTACTGGTCTGATTTGAAAAAGTCTTTCAGTGTTAGATAGCTCATTTATCGAGGAAGGCTATTATAGGCTATATATCATCACGTTAAGACCAATAGGAGCGGAGCATCGATGAAGAATGTTTCAAAATCGGGGTTTTTTTCCGTCTTGAGAACTGCCGCTACGCAAACGATTAAAGTTTCGCAAAAATCATGTATGACAGAAGTTAGGGTTATAGCAAAATAAACAAAAGAAGTCCAAATTCCGAAAAGGTAATAAAATGTGTACAGGTATGCAGGTGTGAATTTGTCTTTTGTCGGCACCTAGGTCGTAACAATACTATGAGCATCCGAGATTAATAATGTCGCAGTCATGGTGTGGCCACCTGCTTAATATTCCCACTTGAATATACTACACATCCATCTCTTTCTTGGTTCACCTTTACATTTGTACCCGTCAATATTGCAGTTTAACATTCTTTTTGTCACTTGATTTTCATCCCTCCTCATTTTTTTTTTATTGCAGGAGATCAGCAGACAGGCAAATGGCCCACTTGATGGAAAGCGGTTACCATCGCCTATGGACATTTGCAACACCAAAGGTGCTACAAATGCGCCGCTGCTCTCTTAAGGGAAACTGGAACCTGGTCACTAATGCCGGAACACAACTCGAAGTTTGTTACGGCGACATACTTTAGACCAGGGGTGGTAGCTATCCAGTCGGGCAAATGCCCTACCACCTGGCTTATTACATGCCCATAGGTACCACTTTAATCTTCTTTCTCTCAATTTTTCAGTCACGGGTGCAACTTTCAAAGAACTCCTCATGTACTTATTCCTCATATTATCCATCCTTGTAATGAAATTAAATGAAATTTATTCTTGCATAAATGTAGTTGTTTACAGGTGTTATTCCTAGAAGTACATGATTCAGTACATTTTACCACTTTCACTGGTGTGCAAGTAAGCAAGATCTTATTCGACATTATTTAAATAGTTAGTTCCTATTTATTTTATTAAGTATCTCTTATTTAACTTGGATAATATTTATTACCTTTATTTACCTGCTCCGGTGGTTCGGGCATGTGGAAAGAATGACTAAACAGATATACAATGCAAAAGTGGATGGATGCAGAAGTCGTGGAAGGCCACGACACACCTTCCATGATCAAATTGATCGTGTACTAGCAGAAGGTGATGTCAGGAGCCTTAAGAACAGACGAGCGTGCAAGACAAGAGCTATGAATGTCAAAGAAGTAAGTGAGGTGTGTAGGAATAAGCCTAAATGGCGCTTTGTTGTTCGTGCCTACCCCGCAAGGGAACTGGCGTGAAGTTATGTATGTATGTATGTATGTATACCTTTATTTATTAATTATATAGATGTCTGTTTTTTTATTATTATTACTCCCATCTGTCTATGTGAATTATTTAATGTCTTTAGTTAAAATATTATTATCTATTACTTTTTCTTACTAATATTATAAAGAGGTAAAGTTTCTGAGTTTGTGACGTTGTAGGGGGTAATCTCTGGGTCTACTAAACCGATTTTAACAATTCTTTTACTGTTGGAAAGCTTTAACCGGGAGTGTCATAGTCATAGTGTCATATAACATGACGCTACATACCACGGCAGCGGGACAGAGCGCGTGTGAATTCGCGCCGGGCCGCTAGTAATATTATAAAGAGGTAAAGTTTGTGAGTTTGTGACGTTGTAGGGGGTAATCTCTGGATGTACTAAACTGATTTTAAAAATTATTTTACTGTTCGAAAGCTACGTTAACAGGGAGTGTCATAGGCTATATAACATAACGCACCCACGGGAGTCGGACAGAGCGCGGGTGAAACGGCGCCGGGCCGCTAGTTAATTATATATTTATATTAAGTTTCAAATTTGTCATTAATAAATTAGAACAGTATGATTTGTCTATTAATAATTTCTTTAGTCTTGTTTTAAATATACTTAATGGTATTGTTTTTAACGATTGTTTATTAAATATTGCAGGTGCCATTTCGTAAACACACTTATCCAACAGTGCCGTATTATATCTATTAATACAGAATACATTTGATTCAATTTTTCTCAAAATTTGTTAGACCATACATTCACATCAACACTCTCATCTCAGCTGAGTGAAGACGTTTGTGCATGGATAAAAAAAGTCATGGTAAATGTAATATAATCACTATATTTGTAATCGCAATTATTTACCTCCATTACAAGAGGTGATCGTTTCGCCTTGTACTATATAACAGAAGGTTGCACCGTCACACTGCAGTGCACAGCAATTATTTCCAACAAGCCTGATATTGTATATAACGGCATATAAAATCGCACATTTTCGAAATTCAATTAATTTCAATCGTGAAATATTGGTTAAAGATAGATCAGCTCTAAAATTTCAAAACCTAGCAAGTGCTTTGTAAGAAATTTAACAATACATCATAAGAAATATTATTCAAAGGATCAAAATATGTAGACAGAGCCTCGAGCTCTCAGAGTGAAGCTGGTTAAAATAAGCCGATTTTGGAATTGGAAGCCGATAGTGTTGCCAGTACCTACGCTATAAGAATTTAATATTAAATAAGCGAATCGACTCGGATAATGGTGGAATAAATTCCAGTGGGTTTTTTTTTATTGCAGGAGTTTAGCAGACAGGCGGACGGACAGACGGCCCATTTGATGGAAAGCGGTTACCATCGCATATGGATATTTGCAACACCAAAGGTGCTACTGACTGGAAGACTGGAATCACTAATGCTGGAACACAACTCAAGGTTGTTATGGCGATATACTCTAAACCGAGGGTAGTAGCCATCCAGTTGGGCAAATGCCCTACCACCTGGCTGTGGGTTGTTTTGTCGCCTCTTACGATAGGCCGCCCGCAGGAAATTGTATTCTTTCTCCATTCCTGCACGGATGTGGATGCTTTACTGTTCATCACAGAGACGCAAACTATGTTATTGCTACATAGACGTTACGCACCCAAGTTTACAAAAATGCTTTACTTAATTTGCGCTTTTGTTCATGTAGACTCCGTCTATACTTTGATACTTTAGATACCTATCTATTAATATATTGTTTTTTGTCGCCTCTTGGCTTCTATAACGCGTTATCTTGAAAATAGAAATTTAAAAAAGAGGAGAGTTTTTTAACCTTAAAAAAACAATTATTTCGAATCGAATAACTTTTTATTGCCAATATGTAATTTATAAGAATAGACACCAGGTTTTTTCGTAAAAATAAAATAAGAAATGACAGTTTTAATTATGAAATAAAACAAAGTATATTTGAGCGCTACCATATTTTGATACAATTTTAGACGTTTTATCTAGCACAATACATGGTCAAATGTCTAGAAGACAATTACCGCAAAAACATAAAAAAAAATATTTCATTTGTTAGCTTTTGACATGGCACAGCTGAGATTATTACATACTTCATATATATAAATCTAATATATATAATTTTCGTGTCACAGTGTTAGTTACCATACTCCTCCAAAACGGCTTGACCGATTTTTGTGAAATTATATATGCATATGCAGTAGGTCTGAGAATCGGATACTATCAATTTTTCATATCCCTAAGTGATAAGGGTTGTCCGCCCCTAATATTTTTTTAAATGTTTTGGTCAATTTTTTTTGAATTTTTTTAGGATACATCATTAAAAATATATACAACCCTAAATTTTCACCCCTCTACGGTCAACTCCTATTTTTTATTTTTTTATTATAAACTTTAATTTTTTGCAAGATTTTTAATCTTATTTTGTCATAACTTAGAATTAAAAAAAATACATTACTCTTTTAGATTCACAATTAGAACCGGTAGGTGGCTCTGGGATCGGGTTCTAGAATTTTATTTTTTAAAGGCAGGACAACGTCTGCCGGGGCCGCTAGTATATATATATATATATATATATATATATATATATATATATATATATATATATATATATATATATATATACATATATATATATATATATATGTATATATATATATATATATATATATATATATATATATATATATATATATATATATATTATAGGGTTATAAGCTTGCCCTATGAGTAATAATGATTCTGCACTTTGGTGTAGAATCATTTATTTATATCATCTATATATATTTAAATTAAGCTTTTAAGCTTCATTTAAAAAAATATATATTTTGGTTTTCATACAAAAACCAAAAATTTATTATCCATTTTCGGAACGTACACCCCTAAAACAACGCGCGCGCATATGCAGCCTTACGCACATGCCAATGCCTTATAGTGTGCGTGGACGTGATCAATTATGGCGGTGGTCCACTTCCTTGCTCTGCCCTGTTATGGTATTATGACCTTTTGCCTTTGGAAATTTAGAATAGTAATATCTACCAATGGACTCAAAATGTTTGATTGCTATAGTCAGCAGTTTATCGATACTAATCAAATACTCAAACTCAAACCACTTTTGATAATTACTAACCAAATGTCGATCGACATCGATAAACATTTACACTCAATCAGCCTTCCCATTTGATGCGGATCAGACCTAGGGCCCAATTCTGCTATTACTATTCGTCAAAATCGCCGGACACTATCGTCTGAATTGTAGTTTTTCTGATTTTGGTATTCTGTTAATTCCAATGGCGTGCCCGTAGCACGCCACTCTGCCACATCTTTATAAATATTTTTAAGCGAAATGTTCGATTTTTTGGTAGCTTTTTAATATTAATTTCGGTTAATGCTGCTAATTTCTGCTAAGGGTATTACCAATTTTTTTCTACCATTATTCCTCGTGAAACGATACCAAGAATTTATTGTGGATTTAGAAGAATACGAATTTTTGACATAATCGCAATGGATTCGTGCTTTGAATATCTTCGCAACACCAGGATATTGAAATAGTATAGAATTGGGCCCCTGATCCATTTCATACTTTAACGATTGTTATGATTGTATGACATAGTGTGTAACCACCTTAACGCGCCTACTGTTTTCGTGACCCCAAATAACCTCGCAGATATTTGCCAGGGTTGCGCGACTAATCTTTTAATGAAATCTTTGAACCTCCATATCTCAAAAACTATTGGGTTTTTTAGAAAACTGTAAAAACAAAAGTTGTTTAGAATTATATGTACTTATACATATTATCGGCTTAGTAAAGGACAAGCTTATAATACGGTATAAGTTGTCCCGGAAACCATAGGCTAATTATCAATTTTAATAACATCAAAAATTAGCTTACATCCTTGACTTAAAAATATCTATTCGAAATCTATGAATATATTTTTGCGATCATTAAACTTTATATGGACCTAGTTTAGTGTTGCTATTAGGTATTCTTTATTTTTGACAATGTTATATTAAAGCTGCAACTACGTATCTCATATCCATACGCACCGTCTCGATAACGGTTTGATGATACATCGGTATTAATAAATTTAGAAAAAGAATTTTCATTAATTTTAAACTTTGATTAAAGAATTAAAGGATCTATTCGAAACCATTAACATAGTGTGCAGGATCCATTTCGTATCACAAACAACTGCTGTAGTATAATAATGTGTTGCAGTTGTTAGCGCCCACTTCCAGGCAACTCGTTTGTTATACAATTAAAAAAAAAAAAAAATGGAAATATATTTGGAGTAGACGAGCGTGTATGACAAGAGCTAATGTCAAAGAAGCGAGTGAGGTGTGTAAGAATAAGCGTGAATGGCGCTCTGTTGCTCGTGCCTACCCCGCAAGGGAACTGGCGTGAAGTTATGTATGTATGTATGTAAAACTGTGTAAACTAATTTTTATGCACACCACAAAAACACAACACAACTACAAACCGCCCCCAGGAAATTCCCGAGATAAAAAATATCACACATTTTATTGCATTAAATATACTATCGATCAGTAAAAAATCATATTGGAATTCGATTTTTTTAAATCCGGCCATTTTAAATAATCCCCAGAAAAATTCCAGCGGGATTCGCACGAAAAAGTAGCGCAGAGTTTAAGCCTAATTTTTTTTGTCCATCAGCCAAAACAGCATCTAAATCGGCCTAGTAGTTTTTACGTGAATCCCGAACAAACAGCCAGGAAGTCTAAAAAAAAGGCATCGTGCACTCCGTCATTTATATAGTGTGATCCAGTTTTTTTAAATAGCTTTAATGTACAGGCACGACATGTTTAGAATTTTATAATATTATAGGTAGCGGTGTGTCTCTATACATACATACATACATACATAACTTCACGTCAGTTCCCTTGCGGGGTAGGCACGAACAACAGAGCGCCATTTAGGCTTATTCTTACACACCTCACTTGCTTCTTTGACATTCATAACTCTTGTCATGCACGCTCGTCTGTTCTTAAGGCTCCTAACATCACCTTCTGCTAGTAAACGATCAATTTGATCATGGAAAGTGTGTCGTGGCCTTCCACGACTTCTGCATCCATCCACTTTCGCATTGTATATCTGTTTATTCATTCTTTCATCATGCATTCTTTCTACATGTCCGAACCACCGGGGCATTCCTTTCCTTACCTTCACCCCGACACTCTCTTTCAGACCAACTCTCTTTCTTACTTCGGTATTACGAACGCGGTCCGCAAGCGTCACTCCGCAGATTTTGCTCAGTGCTCGCATCTCGACCGCGTGTGTCTCTATATCTCTATAAATATTATAAACGCGAAAGTTTATAAGAAATCAATGGATGTATGTTTGTTAGGTACTCTTTCATGCAAAAACTACTGAATGGATTTTGATGAAAATTTACAATAATTTAGGTTACACGTTAAAATATCACATAGGCTGTAATTTATAAAGATATAGTGTGAATTATCCAAAATATAAAGATTTTCCATCACCACGCGGGTGAAACCGCGGGCGCAGCTAGTATTATATAAAAATCCTTCCAAAATTTTGGTACAGAACCCTAAAAGCTAATCATGGAATAAAATAGTCGTTTATTAGTAGAAAATGACAAACACACATTTGTATTTTTATGCGTTGTTCATTTTACTTGTACAAATATTGGTAGTCGGTGAAAATTTATGTTTGAATAGTATTTTTGCCTATTAAAAACTTTTTGTTAGGAATACAACACAATACTCTTTATTGTACACCAACATAATATTTAAAAAATCCACTTTATCTATATTATCAAATTCTAAACATGCCGTGTCTATTACATTGAAGCTATTTAAAAAAATCCAATTGGAGGAATCCTTTGAATATTATAAACGCGAAAATAACTCTGTCTGTTACATTTTCAAAAAGTAGTGGACCGATTTGGTTGAAACTCAGTATATATCTTAATATATGTAAATTACGTGTCATTTTGTTTGTCTGCGATGGACTCCTAAGCTACTTGGCGGATTTTAATCAAATTTGCACAACGTATGCAGTTTGATCCGACTTGAAAGATAGGATAGCTTATATTTGGACCCAGTAGGTGGCGCTGGAATCGGGTTCTAAGTTTTATTTCTTCAGGGCAATACAATGTCTGCCGGTACAGCTAGTATATATATACTCGGCGAAGCACCCATGCCCGGCAAGTATCTGCGTTATCCTATTGGTTAGGGTCTCATGTTTTCGCGGGACCCATCTGAACAGGTGGGGAAGGATGGTTTCCACCATCTCCACTGCAGCTTCAGGACTCCAAAAGTACCCTAAATTATCAGAACGCTTGTGCCAATTTCAGATAACGGATCAGTATGACGATCCAGCGAGGTAATGTAGCCAGTCTTGCTCATAGGTGATCTCTTTATTCATATTAGTTACACGAGATTTATATAGGCTTTTTTAAAAAGTGTTTATTATAAGTGTTTTTAATAATCACAAAATGAATACGATTATGTATAAAGAGCCTATAAACCTCATGTAACTATTATGAATAAGTTGTCTAGAGATTATACTTAGAATACATAACTTATGTAAATTAAGATAAGTTTTTCTTTGTATTTAATTATGAAATTGAACTATTAGTAAAAACTGAATAATATGTTCATAAATATTGACTACAATGACAAAGTATAATGCAACAAAGAGCTAAATTACCATAAATTTAATATCATCTACATAAATATACGACTTAAGTACCGAATTTGGTTTTATGAAAATTCAATTTTAAAAACAAAACTGCTACCAATGTAATCCGTTCTCTTAAGGGGGACTGAAACCTGGTCACTAATGCCGGAACACAACTCAGGGATGTTATGGCGGCATACTCTAATATAGGGGTGGTAGCCATCCAGACGCGCAAATGTCCACCACCTGGCTGTGGGTTGTTTAGTCGCCTCTTACGACAGGCCGCCCGGCCGCAGTAACTTGTATTCTTTCTCCGTTCCCACACAGGTAAAGTCTAAACGGGTTATAAGTATAATTCAATACAACTAATATTAATTAATTAGGTTTAGTTAATTTTTCTCCTTTGTTGTTGTTTACAATAGACTTAATTACATTTTAATTACTGGGACATTTCCATATTCTTCGCTTCCGATCTTTTGTATTGTTACAACCTAGGCGTCGACAAAGATAAATTCCACGTACAGATTTGTAGAAGCACATTTATTACCTGTCGGCATTTGAACTAATTGTAATTCTTTTATGGTCGTCTTCTTTTGTTTACTCATTGATTGGCATACGTTTCTAGAGAATAGCTCATTGTTTTATTGTACTCATTTATGGCCGCTTGCAGCCGACTTATTAGCCAAGTGTTTCGGATTATGTCGACTACGATACGCGCACATTGCATTTGTGCAGTATAAAATGATGGCCTTATTGAGGGAGAGGGAGTCGAGCGAGAATCACGATCAAAGCGAGACGTATGTACTACAATCGGGAATCTAATAGTGACGGACTTTGCGCGTTTTATTGAATTACGTTTGGACTTGTTGTGTTCGGTTATATTTGTACCTGTGTTATACGTGTTTGTATAGTTCTAATAAACTGTATATTAATTCTAACGGCATTTTAATTCGAGTAACAGTATTATCCGTAACAAAAATATTCTCAGTTAATTTCTTTTTTTATATCCAAAAAGACCTCATTTCCAAAGACATGAGAAAGAACAATTATTCTCCCATTTGAACAAAACTCACTTTCACGTCGTATGTGTAATTAAAGTATCATATTTCTATTATTTACTATGACAAGACCACGGTCATATATTATTTAGTATAATATATGAAAGAAACTGTTTTCACGTACAGAGGGTTCCGTAGAGTTGAGAAAATTCTAATATTTTAGTCTCTATACTTCGGAACGGAATAAAATTATAGTTAACTATTCTCTGGAAATCATTATATTAATAAGTGAAGCAAAAAAAATTTTCCATTTTTACAAAAATTGCGCATACGGAGGAGTATGAAATTTCGCACACTTATAGTTTATACAGAGAAGGAGTGCAGAATGCTTAATTTTTTTTTAAATTATGCATAAAAAATACATAAAATTAATTTAAAAAAAACATTACACACACTACCATGTATTTGACACACACACGCATATATACTCTTTTGTTTATTGTTAAAGTCAAATTAACAGTGTGCCTTGGCGATATCTGTGATTATAGAGGTCTTTGACAATAGAACCTTAATAATGTCCAAACTTATAATTTATATTAAATATGGTCGAATTTCGACCACTGGGCGACCACTAGTCCCTATTAATATTATAAATACGAAAGGAACTTTGTCTGTCTGTGTGTTACGCTTTCGCGGAAAAACTACTGCACCGATTTGGCTGGCACTCAGTATATATATATATTTGATGCCGAGGATGACCATAGGATACTTTTTATACCGAAAAATGGTATAGTATCCGGGATAAAAGTATATTGTTCTGTTTGGCTGTTATGCTTTTACGGAAAACTATTGGACTGGTTTGGCTGAAATTCGGTATATAGGTAATTTTAATACCGAGGATGGACAAGGGATACTTTTCGTCCCGGATGATGGGATAGATTTTAGGATAGAATTATATAAAGGTTATCCCAGACAGTGGAATAGGATAGGATTTTTTTGTGATTTGTCATTTTCCTCATTGTGGTAATTTGGTCATTTTTGTCATTTGTATAGTTTATAGATAGATAGACGGGGGATAGATATATAAAAAGGCAGAAAGTTTAAATGGCAGACCAATAATTTCTCAAGTTTATAAATATAAAAATTTGTCATCTATAAAAAAATGCGATAGTAACTCGATTTATCTGAATGTTAAGCTTTCACGGAAAAAATACTAGCAGTACTAGATCGATTTTGATGTAATTTTGTTTAAATGTAGTTTTAAAGCCGAAAATGGACATAAATACTTTTCATCCCGGGAGATGGGATAATTTGCGATATAAAGTGAAGTGAATCTTCCGGGGGCAAATAGCACTAACATAAAAAATTTATACAATGTAACCTGTATTTATACAAACTAGAGATACGCACTATATAGTATAGTACTGTTACGAGTTGCAGGACTCGAATTAAAATGCCATTGGAATTATTATAGAGTTTATTAGAACTATACAAACACGTATAACACAGGTACAAATATAACCGAGCGCAATAAGTCCAAACGTAATGCAGAAGATCGTAATTCAAATACACGCGCAAAGTCCGTCACTAAATAGATTACCAAATGTACACAAGTCTTGCTTCGCTTTTGGTTATCGCTCGACTGACTCATCTCTCCATTGGGGTATTGCTTTATACTGCACAGATGCAATATGTCTGTCCGGCCGCGTGGACCGAATTTCTTAGAATCAGTTTGTACTTTTAAATCCGAGACACCTGGCAGTGATCACAATACAAGAATAGGCCGTAAAAGATTAAAATACATAATGGGCTGTTTTTTTGTCACAAATTTTAAACACAAAGTAAACAAAAGGAGTCCAAATGCCGAAAAGGTAATGAAATATTGTGTTTCTACAGGTATGCAGGTGTGAATTTGTCTTTGTCGGCACCTAGGTCGTAACAGTACACTATAATTCAAAATTTGACGTTCGGTTAGTTCGATGTGCATGGTTTAATCACAATGTATTTCGTCCACCGCCGCAGTAAGTGGTAATTGTTAAAATACGCACGTTAGGTTGGAAAAATGGCCAAGAGATCCATTCTTTTCTGTCCAAGATTGGAAACTAGGAATGTTATTTTATTTATTTATATAATATAATATTAATTTTTTATTCACTCTCACACTAACAATGGTTAAATAAGTAAGATTTTTTCCTTAAAAACTTGTAATATTTTTTTCCAAAGTTTCTCTTAAATACAATTAAATGTGTGTTGGGAACACGTCATATTTGTTTTTCACATCAGAATAGTGTAGCAGTATATAAAAGAATTATTTTCGAGATTTTATTGGACAGACGACCGGACATGACGAATTTATAATGGTTATATGCATAATAATGTTTTCTAAACAGGTTAAAGTTTTAATTGCCACTAATTAAATAATTAAAAGACTAAACGCTGTCTATTATTTTTTACATATTATTTGCGATTTTCAAGAATAATAGCCGTATTATGTTATGCTACATCTGTTATCTATATTATTATAAAATTGTAGAAGTTTTCTTTCTTCTATTTGTTTATTCGAGATTCACGTAAAAACTATTGGGCAAATTTCGATGCGGTTTTCGCTGATCGATAGTAAATTCCTGGACTTAAAATTTGCAGTACTTTACATTCCAAGAATCCTAAGGAATTTCTCTTGGGAGAGGTTTAAAGTGAAAAGTGAAAAAATTGATTCCGATACGAAGTTTATACTGGTCGATGAAACCTTTAGGCCTTTCGACTTACTTCACTGCAACCCAGAGGCTTCGGGTTCGATTTCTGGTATGGTAAATTTTGGAAACGAATTTTCTTTGTTATTTACTATGGTCTGGGGGCCTGGCATCGACTCAACAGTAGTTCGTTGTATATATGTAGTCTGAAGTCTTAGACCTGCCTTTCATTAAATTTAAAACTAAATTGAAAAGTAGCTTGCTTAATAAGAGGTACTACACTATTGAAGAATATTTAAATGACAAAATTTCATTTACATAACTGCTCGCTCCAGCCTTTTATACAATTTTTTGTATAACGTTTATATTTTGCATAATATGTAAGGAATCTATGATGATTTATCGCAGTATGAATTCTTAGTGTGTAATTATAGCGACGGTAACAATATTTTTTGTTTGTTACAACATCTTTCATTCTTTGAAGAGTAATTGTAATAATACAACTTCTATATGTATTTAAAAAACAGAGAACTTGAGATAATCTTATATATAACCTTCAAACGGGCGCGCGTAGTCGAATCGACCGCGCTTAGTACATTTTCGTTCATATTACTATTATTACCCATTACATTACATTTATTTGTCACTTCTAGTAGCCTGTCGCTATGTCATTGGGAGTAAAACAAAGAATAAACCATCGCTCGGGGCGCTCCCCCCACTTAAAAAAATGGCAATTGTTTTAGTCCCGGTGCAGTCGTCGAAAAGACTACACGCGCCTGTCGTCGAAAAGGTTACGCGCGACGCTCAACGCGACATACCCTCGTTCACGCTCCTAGTAGTTCTTCGGCCATCATTCAGTATTATCAAATTAAGTTTGGATTTTTTATATAAAATGAGTCGTGGACGGTTATCACAAAGTATAATACTTGAGGAATTACTAAAAGAAGACGAAGAAGAGAGTGAATCGGAGCTTAGCGACCAAGGCTCTGAAACTTCCGACCACATCGTTGCAGAGGAACCTCTATCTGCTGAGGAATCGAACTGCTCGGACTCAGAAGAGGATGATCTGCAACTTTATGCTGGCAAGCAGCCTGAAGGCCTGTATCAGTTGACTAAGGCTGCGTCGTACGTTGTGAAGAGGCTAATTACACCAATTTCTGGCACTGGAAGAAACCTTACCATCGACAATTGGTATACCAGTGTGCCGCTGACGAACGACTGACGAAATAAGATCAACGATGGCAGGCCTTCCAAGAAAACTAAAAAGAAACATAAGCGAGCATTTGAATATGGACGTTGGTGCTGCTGATACAGAAGCAGTTAGTTCTGGCACATGCAGAGGAACCTGTAAAATATGTCCAGCCAAAAAGAGGAGCCAATTAAAAACGCAATGTAACTTATGTATGAAAAATATTTGCAGAAGTCATACAACATTTATTTGCAATCAATGTTATATGGACAAAGAAACTGATTCTGATGAAAACTAAACCAAAGTTAATTCATTTTTATTCTTATTTTGTATTTTTTATAATTACACTAGGTATATATACTAGTCTGAGATATGTAAAAGGGTTTTGTGTTCCTAATTTTTGTTTTGATCCAAAGAATATTTGAGTCATGTGAATTAATTTAATAATTGTTTCTTTTTCATAATTTTAATTACTTTTTTTGACAAATTAGACTTTAAAGACAATGATAATATATTTGAGTACAAATAAATAAATAATTATTAAATAATTAGTGCTTTATTTCTTTTATTCGTCCCATACATCTTTTCGGTTACGCGCGCCCGCTCGCGTTACAAATGACCGCGCGCCCGCTTGAAGGTTAAAAATGAATCGCAAAATGTGTTGGTAAGCGCATAACTTGAGAACGACTTTACCGATTTTGATGAAATTTTGTGGGTGTGTTTGAGTGGGTCCTGGGATGGTTTAGATCCACAATTGGAACCGGTAGGTAACGCTGAGATCGGGTTCTACAATCCTCCTAATCACCTGGAGCGATTTTGGTGATTTTGTTTTTGTGTGTTTGAGTCGGTTCCCGGATGGTTTAGATTCGCAATTAGAACCAGCAGGTGGCGCTGAGATTGGGTTCTAGAATCCTCCTAATCACCTGGACTGATTATGGTGATTTTGTTTTTGTGTCATGAAACAAAGTCTTTTAGGAATTCAGAAAATATGGCGGTACGAAGTTCGCCGGGTCAGCTAGTATATAAATAATTATGATGAAAAAATATTTTTTAGCTACACGTGTGTTCTTTCTCAGCGTTAAAAACAGCGATAACACGTTGCGAATCGGTATATATAGAATAGGAAGTAGATTTAAACTTTAACTAGAACTTACGTAAGTACCTAATTTGGGGATATACAATATATGTGTTTGTCTGCCGATTATCTGTCTGCCTTTAGTAACATTACCTATCCCGAGTGTTTACGGGAATTTCCGGGAACAATCTATTTTCATACTGAAAAATCGATTGCCCTACTGAAAATAACATTTCATTTTATATTTAGTAAAATAACTGTTCAACGTGGACAATGTCGCGGGCAAACGCTAGTTTAATATAAAATATTCCGCGTTACGGTCTTATTTATATTAAGTTAAGTAATTTTGAAGGCTCTTTTATGGTTCTTAAAGAAGCTTTAAAACTTATTCTAAGTCAATATGAATAAGACCGTTACTCTTTATTGCTAAACTAAGGTCTTATATGTACCGTGTTGTTAGCCGTCGTCCGGTTACGCATGTGACTGGGGAGCCTGATCCCAGTGTCTCCCCTATTGAAGGCATGCCTTGAGGTGTAAGGGACGGTGGTAGTTAGTGGACAGTCCAACGGCAGGCATCTCATAATTCCTTCTTCAAGGAAGGTATGTATAAAGCCGGCCATCGGGAGTTCCATATACGGTGAGCCTCCCTGAAGCTCGAGGGGATACGCAAAAGCTTTACCCCATTACTATAAAAAGCCCTCAAATTGAAAGAAAGAAAGAAAGAAAAAACATTTATTTAGAACTACAATACAAATGAGAATACAATACACAACATAAATAAATAAATGTACAATGTAACATGCATTAAAAAAAAACCAAGCAAGTGTAGCTCCAAATTGGTCCTAGCTCAGCATGTTGCTGGTTAAGTTAACCAGCGCTGATCTTCCGCTAGGGCCATTCAAGTGACATATACAGACAGACACTGAAGCATTGACTAGTTCTTTACATGGTCGGGAGCAGCTTTGCAATAGACTCCGTCTCATCCTTATAAGAGGGTCATGGTCGCCAAGGAGGAGGCGGATCGGGAGCGCGAGCGTAACCATTCAGACGTGTTGGGTGTCGGGCCCGACAAAAAATCGGCTGCTTACCCGACACCGCTTTTCTGTCGACGCCGACAAAAAATATTGGGTGTCCTGCCAGCCCTCTACGTCCGTAAAAAAATCGTATCGGATCTCGTACGCCTATGAGTAAGTATGACGCTGTGCATACTAGTCGGATATCGGGCCCGGCAACCCTCTCCCCGCTCTCCCTTCTTCTACTCGTCACTAGCTACTCTCTGCCGCAGATCGCGCATACACATATAGTAGAGTGAACAATTGGCGCCAGCTTTGTTCGGGTCCGACAACGGACTAATGTGAATAAAGGCGCCGAAACCCGTTAAGAAGAAACAAACTGTAACAGCCTGCTCCGCTCCCGCCAAAGCAGGACTCGTTAACGCCGGAGGTCGTCAATCTATGCCGTTAAGATAGGGACGCGTGTAATAAGGCAAGTTATAAACTACTCTACGCAGGAGAAAGAAAAATGACGTCGGGTCTTGGTTCTCTTCGGTAGTGAAGGAGATCAATGGACCACCATCCGTCAAGACCCACGAAGTCGTCAAGCTGTATCGTGTCCCAGTTATAAGACGAAGGAAGGAACACCGAGGGATTTCAATGCGTATCCTTGTCTTGGATGGTTATATAATGTCCTTCTATGAGCATCTGCCCACAACGCGTTTGTCTGCGGTGGCAAGTTCCTAATCAAATTTCTCATATTTAAAAAAGACATTATTCGATATAGCCAGTGCACGGTAGAATTTGCGGTCAGCCGGATTCATACAGTTAATAGAATAGGTTAGGGATTCCATGACTGAGGTGATAGAAGACTGGCTACTTCACCTCGCCAAATCGCTACACTGATTCGTTTTCCGATGTAGACATTAGCAGTCATTCATAATGAAGTTAAAGTAAATTTGAACGATTTTTTAAGAGCCTTAAAGAAGCGCTCAGACTTACTCCAACTGAATATAAATGAGTCCGTGGGTAGGTATTGAATTTACTCATTAAATATCAAAAACAAGTTTAGGCAGTTGCAAAAAAAACTTGAAAACCAAAAATTAACACAAAGTTTGTTAATTACTGAAGCAAGTTTTCCAACAATTGAAAGGATGTCTAATGTTTATACCTATATAATAATATTGATAGCATTGGACCATAATATAGAGAAGATCTTGCTAGACTGCTGGGTAGAGAGCTACATACAGAAGGCAGAGCACACTTAGTCGCGGTATGAATTATAAGGGGGAATTGAATTGCCCTGTCTCTAGATCCACTAGCAACTCGACAAATTTCATCTACGACTAGGATATGCCTCTGACTTCGCCTACGCTTGACTTGAAATTCCCGGGACACAAGATACCGCAGCATTTGAAAAAGATTGACAATTGCCACAATACGAGTACGCTGGGTCCAAGCTAACTTGGATCGTGTCAACGCTACTTAAAGATCTTAAATTCGCAATAGACTATCTATTAATGTTTTTAAATGTCAATTCACAGTTTATAAAAGAAATCAGACAGTAAACACTGGTTTACCGTCCTACCTTACACTGGTAAGCTATCGTTTTAGCAGCCGAACAACTACAATTCGCCCCCGAAAAAAATCCCGCATGATTCCCGGGATAAAAAATATCAAACATTTTATTACATAAAATTTGCTATCGATAAGTAAAAAAATCACATTGGAATTAGATTTTTTTCAATCTGTCCATTTTAAACATTCCCAGAAAAATTCCCGCGGGATTCCCAGGATAAAAATTAGTTTAAGTCTAAGAAGTAGCTGTCGATCAGTGAAACCGGACCAATAGTATCTATGTGAATCCCAGACAAACAGAGAAATAGACAAACCGAAAATTAGACAAGAAATAGAAACAAATTGCATCGTGTTCTCCATGGTTTATATAGTCTATTCCAGTTGTTTTTTTTTAATAGCTTCTACTTACAATTTTTTAATATTATAGACATGTGAAAATAACAATATCGCGTCATTTCTTCATAAAAAATAGTTTACTACATGAAATATATCTCCGCTTGTTTATACCAGGCATTATTTTCAGAAAGTACTGGATTTCTTTGAAAGAAATATGACAGGAAAAGATATCATATTTGCCATTACACGAGAGTGTACTAAAAATAGTGAAATGGTGTATTTCGTACGTTAGTTTTAGACAATCATTGTGCGTATAACTTACTAGCTTTTGCTCACAACTTCGTTCGCGTGGAATAGTAAAAAAAAAAAGTTTGGTCTTAGCGTAATGATAAATATAAAGAATTTTTTTAAACCAGACCAGTATAGTTCCTGAGATTAGCGCGTTCAAGCAAACAAACTCTTCAGCTTTATCTTATATCTTATAATAATATATAAAGCTGAAGAGTTTGTTTGTTTGAACGCGCTAATCTCAGGAACTACTGGTCTGATTTGCAAAATTCTTTCAGTTTTAGATAGCCCATTTATTGAGGAAGGCTATAGGTTACATATCATCTCGCTAAGATTAATAGGAGCGGAGCACCAATGAAGAATGTTTCAAAATCGGGGGGTCTTGAAAACAAATTCCACACGAACGACGTCGCGGGCACAGCTAGTATTTTAGATAAGATTTTTCGTCGCGCGCGCACGTCTCCCGTTCCGCCTCGGCAGTCCGTTATTCGTGTTCGTTGTGTTCGTTCGTTCACCCGGTCGATCTGTATTTTTTCTGTGACAGTGCAGTGAAAAGTGCGTCATCAGGTGGTTTTTCCACCAAATCGTTCGTCCCCCTCAGGGACAATGGACGGCGTGGAGCCCTCCCCATCGTTGCTAGAGGGTTTGCTGTCGTTTTTACGACAGCAATTCCCTCAAGCTCTCGACCAATTTTTGAGGACTCCGGAGTCCCAATCAATGGTGCCCGTTATTTCGGAACTTAATTCCGAGAAACCTGTGTCCCGCGAGTCACACGTGCAAAGGGCCCCCGCGCAGGCCCCCCTCCCCGCACCCGCATCTGCCGCGACCATCGCACCTGCCGCGACTAGCGCACGCCCCGCAACCCCCGCCGCCGCGCTTACCGCGGTCCACCTGCACTCTGCCGTAGCGCCCGCGCCCCCCGCATCCATACCCGCCGCGTTACCAGTGCGCCCGCCGCCCGCACCCCCGCTCAACGATGCCCATCGTGTGGCACCAAAGTCGCGCGCCTCGTTTTCTCGCGGTTCCGCATCGACAAAACCGCGTTCGAGCTCTGCGAGTTCGACGACATCGCGTTCACGTTCGCCCATCCATCGCGTAATCGATTCTCGTCGAGAAATCGATTTATCCTCTGAAGGTCCGCAAAACCTCAGGGATGCCCCTCTTCCACCGGCCGATGAAATTACTCCTATGGATGTCGCGCCTCCCGCGAACATCCCCTTAGACCGCGAAGACGATGACGGTTTTATAACCGTTAATCGTACTAAAAAACGTAAGACCCAGAGGGAGGTCCCCCCCAACCCCGCCCCAACAGCGGGCACAACACCGACAGCGGCACCTTCCAGCCGCCCTGGGCCACCTTCACAACGCCCGCCGCCACCCCTGACCATCCGCGAGAAAGCCCATTGGCTTCAACTCGCTAAAGAACTGCCAGGTAAGGCAATCTCCATAAAAGAAGCCCGTGATACTCAACACGGCATCAAAGTTATGGTCACGTCTTCAAGTGACCACCGCGCCCTAACTACTTTATTATGTGACCGTAAAATCGGTTACTACACTTACGCCCTGCCAGAAGAAAAACGCCTTCGGGCTGTAATCCGCGGACTTCCTCAGGAAATTGAAAGTTCCTATATTCTAGAGGACCTTAAGTCCCAAGCCCTACCAGTGCACGAAGTGCACCGTATGCACAGAGGCGACGCCACAAAGTCCCCTCTAAACCTAGTATTGGTTGTCCTCGACCTCTCCCCAGAGGGGAAAAAGATCTTCGATCTTGAGAAGGTCTGTGGCCTCTCTGGCCTTCGTGTGGAACGTCCACACGAAAAACATACACTGCGGCAGTGTCATCGCTGCCAACTTTATGGGCACTCTGCCCTACATTGTCAATCCCGTCCCAGGTGCGTCAAGTGCCTGGGCGACCACGGGACCTCGGAGTGCACTCGCACCCGGGACTCCCCGGAGCCACCGAGCTGCATCCTCTGCGGCCAAGCGGGTCACCCCGCTAACTACAGAGGCTGCCCTGCCGCCCCCCGACCCAAACGTAAGGTCGGAAAGGGCAATGCCCAAAAAGGCACTAGAAAAGTGCCGAACAAACCCGCATTCGTGGCGGCCCCCCCCCCCAGTGGTAAACCACTGGACGGGTCTTCCCACGACGGAAGCGTTCCCTCCGCTAAGGACGCGTGCCCCAGTTATGGCCGGCCTACCCTCGGCCACCCCCGCCCCCGCCCTCGCCCCCATTTCTAAGGGACCTTCAGGGCCATCGGCCCACCACTCTATAGCGGAGGACTTAGCTTTGGCGACTAAATTCGCCAAGAACTTGCCCTTCGACCTGCAAGAGGTCCAACTCTTGGCTCGGAAACTGAGGCAAGTTTCAGAGTCAACACAACCCTCCCTCCGGGATCAACTCGTGATCGAAATGGATCACGCGTACCTCCTCCAAATACTTAGATCGTTGTAACTAAACAACCTAGTCAAATTATTGTTACCGGTAACAAATGGCGCATGTAGGTAGAAATAAACCACGCTCATTGACTCTGGCGACTTATAACGCCAATGGCCTTCGAAACCAGCGCGACTTGGTCCATGACTTCCTGGTTACCAATCAAGTAGATATACTACTAGTACAGGAGACCTTCCTGAAACCGAGTAATAGAGATCCAAAGATCTCTAACTATCGGATCACTAGACATGACAGGGTAGGCCGTGGTGGCGGCACCCTGATCTATTTCAGAAGATCCCTACACTGCATGCCTGTAGTCACCCCCCCACTAGACGGTATGGAGGTATCCGCCTGCAGACTAGCAATGACTGGCCACCAACCTCTAGTCATAGTTTCAGCATACCTCGCATGCCAAAAAACCCTTATTAAGAAAGACCTAGAAACCCTATTCAACTTAGGCCCGGCTGTTATTATAGCCGGAGATCTGAATTGCAAACACGAGCAGTGGAATTGCAATACCACTAACCCCAATGGCAGAGCCCTAATAAATATATCAGACAATCTTTTGTTTGATATACTAACTCCCATGACCCCCACAAGATACCCCCCCAACCGCGACTGGGGGACCCCAAACACTCTCGACCTAGCATTACTGAGGGGCGTAACCCTTCAGTTCCATTCGATCGAAACGATGGACGATATCGACTCGGACCATCGTCCGGTTATCCTCAGATTAGGACCACAGACAGACCAGACATCTGAAACTAGGACCTCTGTGGATTGGTTGAGACTTGAGACCCTCCTCAAGGCAACCAGCTCACAAGACCTGGACCGCATCCCGGACCACATCGTGTCCCGCCATGACACGGAGACGGCAATCGAGGCCCTCACCAGCCACCTTCAATCCGCAGTGCGGAACTCGTCCAGGCAGGTGCCAGTGGAGGATGACCGCCACTTATGCCTGCCGGACGAGGTGAGGGTACTGCTGAGGGAAAAGAGAGCCGCCTCCAGAGCTCACGACAGATATCCCACCGAGGATAACAGAGTCCGACTCCGCGAACTAGAGCGCGAGGTCAAACTACGTATCCGGGAAGTCAGGGAACAACGTTGGGACAGAACGTTGAGGGATATCGAGCCAACTCACCAGGCATACTGGAAGCTGGCTAGAGCTCTCAAATCAGACACCCTTACTGTCATACCCGCGCTAGAAAGAGCCGACAACACCGAGGCGTTCGATGACGAGGAGAAGGCCGAGTGCCTTGCTCAGAGTCTAGAGCTTCAATGCTCCCCCACTACGCAAAACGTCGACCAGTCACACCTGACGGAGGTAGACTCCGAGGTCGAACGTAGATCCTCCTTACCAGCGGAAACCACACTCGACACGGTCACGGTCGAAGAAGTGCAAGATCTGATCAAGTCTCTCAAACCGCGAAAGGCCCCAGGGACCGATGGCATCAACAATCGCGTTTTAAAACTCCTACCCGCCCATCTAATTATAATTCTAGTGAGCATCTTCAATGCCGCCATAACAAACTGCTCCTTTCCCGCGATCTGGAAGGAAGCAGATGTCATCGGTATTCACAAGCCGGGAAAACCGGCTAATAAACCGTCTAGCTACCGTCCAATCAGCCTACTGAGCGCACTCAGCAAGCTTTACGAGAGGGTCATCCTCTCTCGACTTAGAGATTTTGCCTTCAGCAAACATCTAATACCCGATGAGCAATTTGGCTTCCGTGCCAGACACTCATGCGTCCAACAGGTGCACCGCATCACGGAGCACATATTATCTCACTTTGCCCATCGCCCCCGCCCTATAGGAACAGCCGCACTGTTTCTAGACGTAGCAAAAGCCTTCGACAAGGTCTGGCACAACGGCTTGATTTACAAGCTGTACCAGTTCGGTATGCCAGACAGACTCGTGCTCATCTTGCGAGACTTCCTCCTAGGTCGTAGCTTCCGTTTTCGAGTGGAGGGAACGCGCTCGTCCCCTCACCCACTCACAGCCGGTGTACCACAGGGCTCGGCCCTGTCGCCACTACTCTTCACGCTGTACACCAGCGACATCCCAAAAACTCCAGATGTGGAGTTGGCCCTCTTTGCGGATGACACCGCACTCTATACATCAGATCAAAACCGACAAATGGCTTGCATCCGGCTGCAGACAGCTGTCACAGAACTAGGCGAATGGTTTCGCAAATGGAGGATAGAGGTAAACCCGGAGAAAAGCGCAGCAATGTTCTTTTCCCCGGGCACGCTTCGCTCCCCCAAACGCGCTAGCCTTCGCCTAAAAACCATTTCGCTCTATGACCAACAAATCCCCTGGGCAAAGTACACCAAATATCTTGGTGTCACCCTAGATCGGAACTTGCGCTTCAACGAGCATATCACTATAGTCCGAAATAGAGCGCGATTTGTGATGGGTCGTTTAGCACCCATGATAGACAAACGAAGCAAAATGTCCCTCAGACACAAGCTTACTCTGTATAAAACATGCATCCTCCCGATCATGACATACGCGAGAGCTTCCCTCCATCAAAAACTACATTACGTCGCTCTCGCGTAAGTATTTCGATCTCGCGCCGCACCATCGAAATCCGCTCGTCGTGTCCGCGTCCGATTATAAGCCTCGTCGAAAGGCTCTTGTGCGACGACCGCGTAACGTCCTGACGGACAGAGTCGACGTTATTACGAAACGGCTGGCCCGGATCAGTCCGCCCACGGTTAGAACAGTAGGCTGGCAGGCACCGACAGACAGACACAGACGGCGGCGTCTCAGACGCCGCCAATCAAGATCTCTCCACGTCCCCGCGACGGACGCTAGGCTATGGTGGGCATCATTAAATTCATTCCCCATTCATGGCAACAGTCCAGCCGAGGTAAAACTCCTTAGGGAGCTCCCTCGAGCAAGTTGCCCCCCGGGCTCGAGCGCCTTCGCTTCGCGAAGGCACTCGCCCCAAAGACCCCGGTAAAGTTGTAAGGTCTTCGGACCAACAACATAAAGTCAAGTCCAATAAAAAAAAAAAAAAACCTTAACTTGTATTAGGAAAGTTTGTGAAACATGTGGGTTTGTAATATGATATAGAAGTAGATAGTCATAAATAAAAAGAAACACATTTAAAACGGGTAGTAAAAAGTATAATAAAAATAAACATTAATGTATATAAAATTGTTTTGTACTAATAATGTATAAGTAATATTTTCTAAAAAATTTTGGATATTCGACACACATACTTACTGTTTGAAATGAAACCTCTGTTTTATTCTGTTTGTTCGTAATACCGAAGTAAGAAAGAGAGTTGGTCTGAAAGAGAGTGTCGGGGTGAAGGTAAGGAAAGGAATGCTCCGGTGGTTCGGGCATGTGGAAAAAATGCATGATGAAAGAATGACTAAACAGATATACAATGCAAAAGTAGATGGATGCAGAAGTCGTGGAAGGCCACGACACACCTTCCATGATCAAATTGATCGTGTACTAGCAGAAGGTGATGTCAGGAGCCTTAAGAACAGACGAGCGTACATGACAAGAGTTATGAATGTCAAAGAGGCCAGTGAGATGTGTAAGAATAAGCCTAAATGGCACTCTGTTGTTCGTGCCTACCCCGCAAGGGAACTGGCGTGAAGTTATGTACGTATGTATTTGAAAATATGTTGTCAGAATATAGATGTATAAAATAAAGGAAGATTTTTTCCTCTCTTTAAAATTATATCAAATTATCAATAATTAAAGCTCCTAAAGATATTGTTGAGTCGATTTTTTAAAATGGCGACTGTGTAGTTGAATCCAAAAAAGAAAGAAATCCGTTATGCAGAGATTATTTTCAAAAAATGCCAACTGTTTGGAAGGGCTTCTAGAAAGCCCGCAAACGGACTTCTTCGAAGTAGAATCTGCAAAAAAGCAGTTAAAGCAATACCATGAAGCTTTACAAATACTTGTCGGAAAGATAAAAGACGTTTTTTTCCTCTCTTTAAAAATTATATCAATTTATCAAGAGTTAAAGCTTCTAAAGATATTGTCGAGTCGATTTTTTAACACTTACTATAATTCATAGATGAAGATAAAACGTAATTAAAAATACAATTAAAAATAAACTAAGTTATAAATAGTACAAGCGATTATAGATTATGTAACAAGTTGCTGCCAGATGGGAGCGTGCCCAGAAGGCTGGCTGCATTGCCGCGCTGTATGGCGATGCTTATTTGTTGGGCGAAATATGAGCCAGCTTTCTGATCACGGGTGGCGTCAAAGAGTTTCTTGCAAATTTCTTTGACCCACGGACCTAATATTTCAACTCCAAACTGCACAAATATGTAAACCCTTCCTAAGGTTCCATATTTGCGCCGTTTGAGAGCTTCAGCTTTTGAAGCAGCAATGCCAGCCTCTAACTCAGTCATTGGAAGATGTGACGGCGCTAGTGTCTACACATGTCGCGTCCCAAACAAGCGGCCGTCGCATCTTCCAAGGAATAAGTGACATACCATCCGGTCTCTTGCCATCGTCGCGTACCAAGTCATTCGGTTTTAATTTTGTAGTATAAACATAGAGAATTCAGAAATATTGGAAATAAATAAAGATTTATTTATTTATTTTTATTTCAATTGCAATGTCATAACAGTCATACAACTAAAGCGGCAATGTAAGCACCTTATCCTTAGCCTATTGTGTTAGTAATACACTTCAATGCACTTTCTTTGAACTTCCCTAGGGGACACGTATGTCTAAATCTGCGTTCATTTCACAAATGTGGTTCAATATCCGAAGAGCCATGGTTAGAGGTGCTTGTAGCAGCACATTAGTCCTACTGGCCGGTACTGCAAACAACTTGTGTTGTCTACCGCGGGTATAGTTGTCAGGTATATAGAAGTTTATACTCCTCAAAAGAATATTATAATATGTTCATGCAAGAACGGAAAAAGAATACAGTTTCCTACAGACGGGCGGCCTGTCGTAAGAGGCGACAAAACAACCTTCAGCCAGATGGTAGGGTATTTGTCCGTCTGGATAGCTACCACCCCTGGTCTAGAGTATGGCGCCATATCAACCTTGAGTTCTGTCCCCGTTTAGAGAGCGGCAGCGCATTGGTATTGGCATCTTTGGTGTTACAAATGTCCATATGCGATGGTAACTGCTTACCATCAGGTGGGCCGTCTGCCTGTCTGCTGAACTCATACAATAAAAGAATAAATAAAGATAATAAAATTAATACTTTTAAGTAATAATCCCTCACGACTTATTTATTTAACTTGATACGGGAAACAGAATAATTAATATTCTTAAATACAAAAATATTATATATGTCATCAAGTTTCCATTAAAAATCATTTATGTAATACATTTGACTCAAGCAATTACAAGAAAATCTATATATAAATATATATATTAATTGCTGTTCGTTAGTCTCGCTAAAACTCGAAAACGGCTGGACTGATTTGGCTAATTTTGGTTTTGAATTATTTGTTGAAGTCCAGGGAAGGTTTAAAAAGTGAGTAAGTATGAAAAAAATGCTTGGAATATAGTAAAAACAACAATTTTGCTTTCCTTTAGAATTCCTATTCCTACATGTCAAATATTTGATGTTCGTCCCGTCGTTCAGAAATCAAACTTTTTTTATTTATTGATTCTGAGGCTGTACGAAGTTTGCCAGGTCAACTAGAAAATTATAAAAATTATATATAAATAAAATCGTGTCTATATCTTGTACATTATAAAAGGTATTTAATTAACACTTATTGATTTAAATAAAATAAAATCTATTAAAAAATATTGCTTAGATTTTTTTGAGATCTGATTATTGATATTGCTACAATACTGCACTGAAAAAAAATTTAACTGTCAGTATTTATCTACTATATGAAGTAGAGTAATCATGGCAGCCATTCCTAAAGTTTACTTTTCCACGTTATCATTTCAGCATTGTGTAGCGTAAGATATAAATCATTTTTTTGTATAAATTTTTTATCTATGTACATGCAATAATTTACACAAAAACGATTGTGGTACATAAAGACAGAAGGACGTACATGACCAAAACGTAAAGAAAAAACTGCTTTTAATTACTTAAAAGCAGTCACTGTAGTTTTCAATAGCTTCCGTGATAACGGATAGTAAAAAGTGGCCGAAACGTCGGAATAAAAATCAAATAAACTGCCGCAGTTAAAACTGTTAAAATGTATTTTTATGTGGGGATACTAGTCGCGAAAATTTAAGAAAAGACTACCTTATAAGGTATACAATATACTTTCAATTATTTTAATTAACAATATAGGCACATTACTACTTACTTTTAATTTTTAAATGTAAAATTCACTAATTAAAAAAAAACAAGATCACTATGTTCAAATAAATTCCAATAGACACACACTGTACATAAAAAATATTTAAATATGGATTTTCAAATTAAGAACTCGCGATTTAATGCCGCGGAGTCGTGCGCGCGCGCAAACCGAATAAAGAGCATTGATGCCGAGTCAAACAATGTTAAGAACAATTCGTTTTGGTACAATTGTTTGCTTTGCTAACCAAGGTGATAGGTAAATATATTTATTTCTCAATCAGTCGTAAATCTCATTGACTACATAGAGGCGCGTGTCTATACCAAACATTCTTTTATAAAATATTGTTGGTAGAAAATTGTCATTAGTTATATGGTTTTATTTTTTTATTGCAGAAGTTCAGCAGAGAGCCAGTGGCCCATTTAATTGAAAGGCGGTTACCATCGCCTATGGACATTTGCATCACCGAAGGTGCTGCAAATGCGCTGCTGCTCTCTTAAAGGGGACTGGAACCTGATCACTAATGCCGGAACACAACTCAAGGTTGTTATGGCGACATACTTTAGACCAGGGGTGGTAGGGATCCAGTCGGGAAAATGCCCTACCACCTGGCTGTGGGTTGTTTTGTCGCCTCTTACGACAGGCCGCCCGGCCGCAGGAAATTGTATCCTTTCTCCGTTCCTGCACGGATAGAAGATTAAGATGGTGATGATGATAAGGTTATAGATGTTTCAAAAAGTCGTGGTAGCGTAATCGCTAGCGCACGCATCCGAAACTCAAAGGGCGCGGTTTCGAATCCTGGCTGGATCGCGCGCACCACTTAGGCAGTATACTGACCTAATGTGCATATTGTGACCATTACTATGCCCTAAAAACGATAAAGGAAAACATCCTGATGAAACCTGCACATCGAAATAACTGATTTGTCAAATCTGACGAGCTGCCTTGGATAAGTGTGGCAGGTGTCTGTTCCCATATAATGGGAGGTCCGAGTCCAGCAGTGAGACGATTATGTGCTGTTATTATATATTGTGATTTCGGTGTTTTTTTATCGCGAAGCTGGCAAACTGCTGAGTCATGGAAAATGGTTATCACTGTCTATAAACATTTGCAATAGCAGAGGTGAAGCCAACGCATTGGCAGCCTTTAGGACAGGATAAAGAGGATGGCATAGAGGTACGAAATAAAGGGATTATATAGGACAATGGATCAAAGCATGGGATATGGGTTTTTGTTCTTCAATTTAACTTCTTTCACGGTTTAAGAAAAAGGGAACTATGGATCTTTTTTTTTTATCGCAGGAGTTCAGCAGACTGGCAGACAGCCCACTTGATGGAAAGCGGTTACCATCGCCTATGGATATTTGCAACACCAAAGGTGCTACAAATGCGCTGCTGCTTTCTTAAGCGAGAGTGGAACCTGGTCACTAATGCCGGAACACAACTCAAGGTTGTTATGGCGACAAGATGGATCTAGAATAATTCTACTGATGCTATATAATAAAAATGTCTTACTCTCTAATACAGTGTTTATTAATACTACGTTATATACTGATCCGTGTTATATTATATTTATATACATTTAAAAATATATACTTCAAATATTTGTCATGTTGGGATATATTGGATTTCGTTGGCAAGGTTTTTTTGCAAAATATTTTTAAAAATGTTGCATCTATATATATAAAATAAAGTCGCGTTAGTTACACTATTTATAACTCAAGAACGGCTGTACCGATTTGGCTGAAAATTTGTGGGGGGCTAGCTTAGAACCAGGAGATGGATATAGGATACTTTTTATCCTGTTCGAATGTAGGTAGGTGTACGTAGGTGGCGCTGAGATCGGGTTCTAGAATCCTCTTAATCATCTGGACCGATTTTGGTGATTTTGTTTTTGTGTGTTTGAGTGGGTTCTCGGATGGTTTAAATTCGCAATTAGAACCGGTAGGTGGCGCTGAGATCGGGTTCTAGAATCCTCCTAATCACCTGGACCGATTTCGGTGATTTTGTTTTTGTGTGTTTGAGTGGGTCCCCAAATGGTTTAAATCCACAATTGGAACCGATAGGAGGCGCTGGGATCGGGTCCTAGATTTTTATTTTTTCAGAGCAGGGCAACGTCTGCCGGGGCCGCTAGTATTATATTTTTATATTATTATACAAATATACATATAGATTTTTATACACATGTACATTAACTAAATACGTGTATAACTATATTTAAAAAAATCAATATCATTTATTTGCAGGAAATATGGGGATATAAGATGTTTATGAATGTGAGTTTGTTCGTTTCCTATGCTTTCACGCCTAAACTGCTCAACCAATTACTATGAAATTTTGAAAACACGTTCAGGGGTACCGTGAAATATGGCAACTTAACCAACGGTTGACAATTTTGACATCATAGGTCATCGACTTTCGTTTACAAGTTTACAATTACCTGTAACAAAATTACTTTTTTGAGCATATACTCAACGTCACATATGAGTCATATACTCGAAAAAGACATTTTGTGAGTAGTAATATTACATACATACATACATACATAACTTCACGCCAGTTCCCTTGCGGGGTAGGCACGAACAACAGAGTGCCATTTAGGCTTATTCTTACACACCTCACTTGCCTCTTTGACATTCATAACTCTTGTCATGCAAGCTCGTCTGTTCTTAAGGCTCCTGACATCACCTTCTGCTAGTACACGATCAATTTGATCATGGAAGGTGTGGCATAGAGGTACGAAATAGAGGGATTATATAGGACAATGGATCAAAGCATGGGATATGGGTTTTTGTTCTTCAATTTAACTTCTTTCACGGTTTAAGAAAAAGGGAACTATGGATCTTTTTTTTATCGCAGGAGTTCAAGGAAGAAGTAATATTAATACACGGAAACATATAATGGCAAAATTGACAAACATTGGTTAAGTTGCCAGCTTTCACAGTACTGAAAAGGGCCTAGAGTACCTTTAATCTAGAAAAAATACTCTCTCTTAGGGATAGAAAAATAACATTTAGAGTTGTATGTCTAGTTGTAGTATACATAGTTATTTTATTGTAATTGAATTATTAAATATGTACCTATCAAAACAAGCAAAGCCACTGGCAAAAGCTAGTATCATATAAAACCGAAACAAGTATCAGTTGCACTCATAAGGTCCATTCTGTAGTATTCTGCAATAATACGTGGTTTAATGTAAGGCCCTTTCATTGATTGACCTTCATAGAGGCCTTGCATTACGGAGTTGATAGCAAGAGTAAATGGCCAACCACGGCAAATTCATGATTGGACAGAAACAGAGATAAAATTGAATTTAAAAATATTGGCTAATACTACTGCTCCACCTGGGATAATGTTATGACCGCTCCGAGCAGATAAAGCGATGGTTATAACGCGTTATTGTTATTATTTTTTAATGACGTATTAATTTTGATAGACAACGTATATACACTAGGGTAGCTATTAGTTAACGGCGTTACTTTTAGCGCTATAAACAAGACGCATTTGGACACAGTCAATAACTATAATATTATCCCAGATTGAGCCCGAGCATAAGTGTATCACTTGGGTCTTGCTAATTCTTCTTCTTGCAACATTAAAAACGATTTACATAGAGTTGACTTATTTTTTTAACTTATATGACTTTCAAAAAATAGTTTTAGCACAACTTAATTTGAATGAATGAATGAATGAAAACTCTTTATTGTTCACTGTAACTTAAACCTAGATATTTAATATAAATACATTTCCATTAGAACAATGGGCGGCCTTATCGCTTATAGCGATCTCTTACAGGCAACCTGATGTCCAAAGAGACATTACAAGAAAAAGTAAATAATATTTGGTGGTTTAACTAAATTAAAAGACTAATTCAATCGTACATACATACATACATAACTTCACGCCAGTTCCCTTGCAGGGGTAGGCACGAACAACAGAGCGCCACTCAGGCTTATTCTTACACACCTCACTTGCTTCTTTGACATTCATAACTCTTGTCATGCACGCTCGTCTGTTCTTAAGGCTCCTGACATCACCTTCTGCTAGTACACGATCAATTTGATCATGGAAGGTGTGTCGTGGCCTTCCACGACTTCTGCATCCATCCACTTTTGCTAATTCAATCGTAATAAAGAAAAAAAAAATAACAATAATAAACTAATATATATAATCCGTGGCTGGCCTGAATATTTTGACATGTACAAAATGTCAATTTTACAGGGGCGCAATTTTAAAGTAATGACTAGTAATGAAAAATCTTAAAAAGTTATGAATATTTCGGACTGTAAATTTTTTTCCTATAAAAACACAGGCGTAGGAAGCGTCTAAACGAATAAAAAAAAAGATGTATGTCGAGATATCAATGTACTCCCGCCAGCCACGGAAATTACATATACTTGAATTTGAATATTATTTTTCAATTAATGCTTATGTTCCTATATGAATATTACATTCAGGATTCAATTGTTCTTTTTCTATTACTGAGATACATGAATGACTTGGAAATCGGTCGCATAAGATAAATTAATAGTTGATGAAGCAGAGAAGATTGTGGATTTTGAGGCCTGTGGAGTTTCAACACAACATCAATGATTAATATTCCAAGCCGAGAATGAAACTTATTGAATTGTAAGCTTACTATACAAATGCCAAATCCGATAAAGTAGCTAGCCATAATAAATTGTGGCAGCGAATTCTCCCAATTCTAAGTCACTCAGTGAGCTATAGACAAGTCTATGTATGTTTGGGATGTCTTGTGGATAATATCCGAAATGAGAGTTTTTATTACTTGAGTTCAGCAGACAAGCAGACGGCCCATCTGATGGAAAATGGTTTCCATCGTCTATGGACATTTGCAACACCAAAGGTGCTACAAATGCGCTGCTGCTCTTAACGAACATTGGAACACACAATTCAATATTGTTATGGCGAACACCCTACCACCTGGCACTGGTTAAGATGGACCATCTTATGGAGGGTAGTTCCTGTCGCTTATGGGAATTCGCAACACCTGAGGCGTTATCAATGTGCTGCAGTATCGAAAGCAAGACTGGAACCTGGCCATTAATGCAGGAACACAACTCAAGATTGCTGACAGGGGTTATAACCATCTTTGTACCAGACCAGCGCTTAAGTATCTGAAAAAGGTAGCAAGCATTACTTACACCAGATGTATTTGCCTTACGTAACAACACTACATGCAATATTTTACAAAAAGATATAAAATACCATAAAGATAAATCTTATACTAATATATAAACCTGAACAGTTTGTTTGTTTGTATAAATGCGCTAATCTCAGGAACTACAGGTCTGATTTGAAAAATTCTTTCACTGTTGGATAGCCCATTTATCGAGAAAAGCTATAGGCCATATATCATTACGCTAAGACAAATAGGAGCGGAGCAGCAATGAAAAATGTTTCAAAATCGGGGGGGCTTCGAAAACAAATTCCACGCGGACGGCGTCGCGGGCACAGCTAATGATATAATAAAAGTGAAAGTGTACAAATGATTATTTAATAGTGTTGTAGAATGCATTAGATGTTTCACAGCCACAGTTCTTATGTGTGGTGATTATTTCGTGCGTTGAAATTTGCATACATACATACATACATAACTTCACGCCAGTTCCCTTGCGGGGATGGCACGAACAACAGAGCGCCATTTAGGCTTATTCTTACACACCTCACTTGCTTCATGAAATTTGCATATAAATATAAGATACAATGGAAAACAAAACCTGGATATTATTTTATTATAAATACCAGAATTTTTAGTAAGAAATTCATTAAATTTTAATTGCTAAATATATATATCTTTATTCATAAAATAATTATAAAATTACATATAATCGAATACAATAAAAGAAAACTTAACTTATTTGTATTGTATTCTACCCATAGGCCCTCAATACTATAAGTAGAATACTGAGCCTAGATCACCGTCTTCTATGGGTAAGGTACCCAGAAGGCTGACTACGTTTCCTCGCTGGATCGCCATACTGATCCGTTGCCCGAGGTAAGCACCAATCTGATCTGATCACCTAAGCTTCATTAAATTAATACCTGTAGTGTAAATTATGTTACAAATAATTAAATTACATATTATTGACATTCTATAAAAAAATCTGTAAAAATAATACGCTTGTATAAAATTAATGAAAGTATTCGGCTTTACTTATAAAAATCTCGTTAAGAAACGATTAAGCATCTCTTAAGGAAGAGAATCAGAATCACACCCTAATCAATTAATTTTTTTTTTTTCACTTATAAACGTGTATTACCTATTGTTTACCTAAAAGGAACACAGATAAACGAAATTTGAACGATTAACGTAGGTTGTACCCAAAATATTCGACTAAAGAGGAGTTTATGGGTAAGATTTTCACTAATCAGTAATCAGTAAATAAGTAAGGCCCATAGTGATTAATTAACCTATGACATAATTATTAATTGTAATTATGTAGCTAACAAATGTTATTTGTACGCTTTCATTTGGCCAACTGTTTCTTTTTCATTCTATATATACCACCTTTATGTACACAATTTAACAATAAAGTATTCTATTCATTGTTGGGCATTTTAAACGTTTGGAAATTAACATTTATTTGGCCTACTGGGGGGTTACCTAAAAGTAGTCCGAATCGGCGTAAATGATTCTCGTAAAGTACCTGCATTTGTTTAGAATGTATACAACAACAAATACATATGTATACATTACACATTGTATACATTTGTTATGTCAAAATTCATATTTTTTTTAAATAAAAAAATAGAATACCGAATCCCAAGTCGCTTTATACTCTTATGAGTATAGTTCGAGCCACGTAAAAAGAACGCTGACTCTGAACCTGCGCAGTGAGCGTTTTATCGATCAAATTGGTGGTATGAAGGGGGCGAGACGGGATGACACCCCACCGATTCTACAGAGATTCTACAATAAAACAATTAGTCGTAAAACATTAGCCTAGTACTTTAGGATACGACTGTACACCTGCGCAGACACATCCCCTCCACTACCGCTCAGCGTTCTTTTTACGTGGCGGGACCTATATAAAGTTTTACTCATTTAGAAAAATACTTTGAATTTCCCATCCGCGAACATGAATAATTTTATTCATGTTTGCGGGTGGGAATTTTGACAACAAATGCATACAATATATAATGTATACGTTTGTATTTGTTGTTGTAAACATTCTAAACAATACTTTTAACAATACTCATTGACACCTTTGTCTTCCATGATCACGGCTACTGAAAAGTGGCCGAAACGTCAGAATAGTAAAAATCAAATAAATTACAGCGTTTACATACATACATAACTTCACGCCAGTTCCCTTGCGGGGTAGGCACGGACAAAAGAGCGTCATTTAGGCCCATTCTTACACACCTCACTTGCTTCTTTGACATTCATAACTCTTGTCATGCACGCTCGTCTGTTCTTAAGGCTCCTGACATCACCCTCCGCTAGTACACGATCAATTTGATCATGGAACGGTGTGTCGTGGCCTTCCACGACTTCTGCATCCATCCACTTTTGCATTGTATATCTGTTTATTCATTCTTTCATCATGCATTCTTTCCACATGCCCGAACCACCGGAGCATTCCTTTCCTTACCTTTACCCCGACACTTTCTTTCAGACCAACTCTCTTTCTTACTTCGTTTCTTTCTTACTTACAGCGTTTAAAACTGTTAAAACTTAGTTTTATTATAAAATGTATACCAGTGCCAAATAATTTCAATATATTAAAAATCTATCATTTAACAACGTTGAAAAGGGCTCAGCTCATAGTATGTAATGTAAGATTATAGTCGATGATGTTGAAGAGCATGGGCCACAAAAATAGCCCGGGCTTTTGTGGGGGCTTGTTGAGGGTTTTAATGAGAATTTAATGTAAATGTGACGTGACTCTGAGTGGCATTTATATCCCTATGTACGTACACCTTATAAAAATACCCTTAAAGACAAGACCGGTCAGTAGAAAAGTAGGACTGTTGTAGAAAATAAGAACAAAAGGTACTGGGCTATTGGGATGAACTGCTAATGGAAGTAAGGATTTAGGATTATGGGCATTCGTATTCGTATTCCCAAACATGAATAAATAATTATTCTTATTATGGGGTGGGAATTTTAAAGTATTTTTCAAAATTAGTAAAGCTTTAAATAACAACGTCACTTGCATGTTTAGTTCCAAGGTTCAAGAGACCGTTTCTCGAAAATTACGATCCAAGAGTTTTCAAGTCTCATGTGAATAGGTATTTTCTAGGTGAGCGTGATCCATCTTCGGTCGCATCATCATTTAATATTAATCGTGTTCGTGGTCAATAGTGAAACTCTTTATCATACAACAACGCTCTCACAGAATATCGGCGTGAAACGGTTAATTTTGAATTAATCGTGCTTCATGTATGACAAGTGAAAGTTCGCATGATGAATGTAAATGTGTCTGCGCCATATGAAAATGTACACAAGGACAAGCCCCGGCCAGTGTAGGGCTATTGTAGAATATGAGAACAAAAGATTCCGGGCTATTGGGGTGAACTGCTAATGGACCTGGGTATCTGAGACTATGTTATGGACTATGACGTCCACCCGTCGCAATGTTTGGTGAACTTGGAAGAATGGGCAGACGGTGAGTCGCTACTCCCTACATGAACGTCTAAAAATGCCGTACAAGATTGGCGAGGGGCAACATGAATGTGAGTCGCTAAGGGGTGTGGAGAGGTTGGCTGCAGGTTCACTGAAGTTATTTTTTTTTTTATTTTTTTTTTATTGCTGGAGTTCAGCAAACAGGCAGACGGCCCACTCGATGGAAAGCGGTTACCATCGCCTATGGACATTTGCAACACCAAAGGTGCTACAAATGCGCTGCTGCTCTCTTAAGGGAAACTGGAACCTGGTCACTAATGCCGGAACACAACTCAAGGTTGTTATGGCGACATACTTTAGACCAGGGGTGGTAGCCATCCAGTCGGGCAAATGCCCTACCACCTGGCTGTGGGTTGTTTTATCGCCTCTTACGACAGGCCGCCCGGCCGCAGGAAATTGTATTCTTTCTCCGTTCCTGCACGGATAGAATTCCGACGTTAGGCAATTAATCACATTCACCCCTGGAGCTTGAGCTTTAAGACTTGTACTTACGACATACTTGTATATCACAAAAATCTTAGCAAGATATTTTTGGAAGAGAAGTTTGACAAAAAATACCACCGTATCGTGACAGTTCTTTATTTAAATACAGAGGTACTCTGTGCTTTCCATCGCGAAAGCAATGAAGAAGACATGCTTTCTGAGATTGCGAAACGTACACCGTTGCCTTCAGTGCCAAGCTCGTCCCAGCTTATTACTGTTTCACGTCTGAACTGTATGACACACGATAGGTACAATACTGACCTGATAAATACTAACCGTCTAGCCTTCGCTTAAAGTAGGAAGAATATATTCCCAGCTTACGTTATGGACTTGGATGGAGGCTTCACCAATAAATAGGTGGGCCAACCGGATTTTGATAATGCCTATAACAATTAAATTTGTTTCAATATTTGCTTTGACAGTAGGATGTCAACAGCACAAGGCTAGTTAATCTTCAATCGTCCTTGGTTAATTGTTGAGAAATAATTTGACTACCTAATTATGTATTTACCGAAACATTATTAAATCAAATAGCTTGATATCCTGTATTTTTTAATTTTTTTTTATTGTAGGAGTTCAGCAGACAGGCAGACGGCCCACTTGATGGATAGGGGTTACCATCGCCTATGGACATTTGCAACACCAAAGGTGCTAGAAATGCGCTGCTGCCCTCTTAAGGGTGACTGGAACCTGGTCACAAATGCCGGAACACAACACAAGGTTGTTATAGCGACATACTTTAGACCATGGGTGGTAGCCATCCAGTCGGACAAATGCCCTACCACCTGTATAAGAAATATAAAGAAAACTTCGCCCAGGTACGATGCTGACAACGTACAATTAAGGTTCCCGTAGCGACATGAATATCAAATGTCTAGTTTTAATTATTTGACTACGGAACCTTAAAAATATTTTATTGAAATACACACCTTATCTTTAAAATTCTTTAAGCTCGACCATCTTAATTTTTTATTGAATATTCCATATTGTAAATCAGGGCAGTCTTTACCCAGGGGTGTAACGTGTGCGTGGCATACTAGCGTAGGGACCTAAGGGCGAGCCGATTGAATTCAATACAAGATTTCTTAAAGAACATTATGATTTTTCAAGATTTCTTTTTATTCTAATACACTTGCATATACTGTACCCATGTATAGTGCCATATAGACTATATTTTGCTGTCAAATTTCATCAACTTAGCAGTTTTAGTGGAGAAAAATCACAGGGACATAGAGACAGACAGACGGACATAACGAAGGTATAGATAAGTATTCCATTTTTGTCAAATGGCTAGGGATCCTTAAAAATGAGACAAAAATTAAATACAATATTTATATTGCTTGAGCGCAAACTGTTTTTGGATCCCGGCGCCCAAAAGCCTATACATCTCTGTTCTAAGTAGTTGGAAAGTTAAAGTGGGAGATTTTTTTTTTATTAATTTGGAAGCGAATATCTCTTTGACTATGTTTCTTAGATTATTATGTGTTTTGAAGATCTAACTAGCAATACTCTATACGGCTATGTACACTGAAAAACACCGAAACCTCATCTTCGTCAGGTCTTCAGCTCCTTTGGGTGGAATTGGTTGGGTTATCGAGTTTAATATTCTTTGCCCCGGCTTCTACTCGGAGGGCAACAGCCCTCCGGTGACGTGACTTTGAAGCTGCTAGATGCTTCCCAACTGGCGCCTATACAGCAACTCTCGGTGGCCGATCTGTGGCTTCCGGTCGCTTTTCCGGGCTTCGTTTAGACTGCATCGGTGGCTTCTGTTGGCCTCTCTGGGGCTTTGGGGCATTCGCAACTTCTCTGCATCGATCGGTCACAAGATTCCTCGATGTTCCAGGGGCCGAGCGTAGAGGGGGCAATTCTATGAAGGTGTGTCTGATGCCCGTTGTCGACACGGTCGAACATTCGCCGAGCTGACATTGCCTCAAATTCCTTCACACTAGTAATATCCATTTTGCGGGCGATAACGTCGGTCCTGACATTCCAACCCGCGCCTGTACACACTCTTAGGGTGATACTTTGTTGGGCTTCAATGTTTTTCCGATTTGTCATCCTCGAGCGGAGATAGGTTATATAGACCCCAATCTTTGTCCTCAGAGGCAACTTGGAATCAAGGACCTGTCGAAACTACGCCCTAGCGGCACGCGTTTGTGATATCGCATGCTGTACTTGGGGCCCCATACTCAATGACCTGCCGATATACACTTCGAGGTATTTGGCCGAAGTTTGGCACCCAATCTCCTCACATCGAACTTTAAGTTGATGCGGAATATGGGGCCGTCGGGCGAGGAGCAAGGCGGCGATCTTCCCCACGTTAAGCTCCATCCACCGCTTATCGAGCCACATTAGGTGTTTTAATCTTATTGTCATCTACGTACAACGTCAGCGTTAAATCATTAATATCATCTATGTAAAAATAGTATAACGCTGGCGAGAGACGGCTGCCTTAGGGAACACCAGCAGTGATTATCCGCTTTCGAGAAGTCATTTGATCAATTGAAACATAGAGTCGTCTAGCAGCTAGCAGCACAAGCATAGGTGGAGTATTGGTATTGAGAAGCTTAAACACAACGCCTGCATGCCAGATCAAAACTCAGTTACAATATGGCGGCTTCCCCTAATTTTTAGTAGTTCCAGTTCAGTTTTAATAAAACATAATGCAATACTTGATAGTTTTTATTTAACTTTTAAATATAATATTTAAAATTACATATCACATGTCAATCTCTCAATTATACTTACAAACTAGTTTGCTGAAAAAATATTTCAAAAATTTACTTAGTCAAATACAACCGTACAATATGTTCGAAGGCGGTTCTAAAGTAGATTAAATGTATTACGACAAAGTAATTAATAAAATTTATACACATCTTGTTTTTATTACAAGATTTTTTTGATAAAATTTTACTTAAATTTTGTGTTTAAAACATTTCCTACTTTATTATAATATAACGTTAGATATTCCTAAAGTTGACTAAAATGCCTGGTTTCTGAGGTATTTTTACTTTTGTTTATCAGTTCATTAGCGCTATCGGCTCAATCTTGTATATAAAAATGTATTGCTGTTTGTTAGTCTCGCGAGAACGGCTGGACTGATTTGGCTAATTTTGATTTTGAATTATTTGTTGGAAGTTTTATTGGAAGACCAGGGAAGGTTTAGAAGGTGAGTAAATATGAAAAAAATGATTCTGAGGCGGTACGAAGTTTGCCGGATCAGCTAGTAACTTATAAAATTGCGTTTTTGAACACAGCATTGTACGATAGTTAAACTAAGCTCAACTTAACTGACCAATATTAGGCGTTTATCTATTCCATATCTTTTGTTTGATGTTTTGTTGTTGACGGTTTTGTTTGATGTAAATAAGTATTAGATATTCCTAATTAAATAGATCTAGTGTCGAATTTTGGTACTTGTTGTAGGTTAACAGTTAACCTAAGTTTATCTGTTACATAACTTTATAGAATCAATTGTTATTGAACTCATAACTGGTAACCTCAGAAATCGGGCATAATACATTTAAACATGTTGTAAATAGGGTTGCCACCCGTACTTTAATGTAATATAGTATCGTATTTTAACCAATTGTACTACATATAATAGAAAAATAATATATTACAAGTTGTACTATATTTACATCACTAATTCATTTTTTGCGCTATTTGTTCAGATTCTTGTCTTTATTTTAAAAATAATAGATCTTTGCTGGCGAAAGCAAATCTTGTAATAAATTCTCATGGAAAATTCAATGATGAAATAAATAAAATATATGATACGTAATGAAAAATAAATGTATACTATTTTTACCTACAATTCCTAAAAGTTCTATACTTTTGCAGCTTAAAAACAAAAAATACTATATTCACTTCAAATAAAGGTGGCAACCCTAGTTGCAAAAGTCGTGTGTACCATAATAATCTTCATCATTCATCCTAAGATTGATTTCATCAACGAAATTAAATCAATTTCATTATATTGACCACTTTGGCCGATTCATCAAATTGAAAGGTACAAATGAACCGTCTAATATCGGTTGAAATTTAATTACGGTTTAACAACAATGTATATCTACATATAAGGGTAAGTATTACAAAAATTAAGTGCAGCCAATGTACACTCATTCAAGGATTCCGTCTACTGTTTTGACATATAACTGGACAGATTATACATAGTTCCCTAAAACATCTATTGCGTTAAACACTAGATAAAGCGAAGTTTGTAATATATATAATAAGAACATGTTGTAAAGTTTTAAAAAGAATTAAAGATAACAAGGAAAGAGAAAAAATAAAATAAAAATACAAGAAAGATAAAAAAAACAAAAAGGCAATAAGCTCGGACATATCAAGTTCGTCCGGAAAGAGGATTTAATAAAGAAAAAAACATTTATTACGGCATATAAGTTCGATTCCAATAAAGCAATCACTTAAGAATTCAGCTGTATAGGCAATCTCAAAACCTAGCCACTGTCACTGTTTTTTTAATCAATGTTTTTGCATTTATTGTCTGGATTTTTTTTTATTGCATGAGTTCAGCAGACAGGCAGACGGCCCACTTGATGAAAAGCGGTTACTATCGCCTATTTACATTTGCCACACCAAAGGTGCTACAAATGCGCTGCTGCTCTCTTAAGGAGACTGGAACCTGGTCACTAATGCCGGAACACAACTCAAGGTTGATTTTTTTTTATTGCAGGAGCTCAGCAGACAGGCAGACCGCCCACTTGATGCAAAGCGGTTACTATCGCCTATGGACATTTGCAACACTAAAGTTGCTACAAATGCGCTGCTGCTCTCTTAAAGGAGACTGGAACCTGGTCACTAATGCCGGAACACAACTCAAGGTTGTTATGGCGGCATACTCTAGACCAGGGGTGGTAGCTATCAAGTCGGGCAAATGCCCTACCACCTGACTGTGGGTTGTTTGGTCGCCTCTTACGACAGGCCGCCCGGCCGCAGGAAATTGTATTCTTTCTCCGTTCCTGCACGGATAAAAACCGGATAGATTTGCTGAAAAACATGTGAAAACTGCATTAAAATCTGATATTACTCCCAATATATTAATAATAGTTTTAAATGGCATATTTCCGAAGTTGTTGACATTTTATGTGCTGTGTTTTTAAATTGCATAACAAAATGCTTGAAATAAATAGCTGCGGAGCTCCAAAATACATTGTTGTAACATAGTAACAATTTTTCAACACAGTTAATAGTAGAATTAAGATAATTTTTCTTATCGCTATAGACGGCACGTTTTGTATTGACAGTCCAGATACACAAACTTATTTATCATAGATAACTTCAAAACGTGAGATTTGACGAATTGTGTACGCACATGTAATATATACGTGCATTCTTGTCATGTATGACGTTTTAGTCATGGTTTTTTAAAGCGGCAGAAATGAAATATTTTTGTATACAAGTATTGCTGCAAAATATTCCGCTATCAAAAATGGCTACATATTTGTGGCTTTTGGGGTCGAGACCCTGGGACCATGGGGGCCTGAGGCGCACAAACTTTATCGAGACAGCGAAACGCCTGGTAGATGTCTCACGTGACCAAAAGACTGGTATATACTTCGTGCAACGCATTAGGGTTGCTATTCAGCGAGGTAATGTCAGGCCAGACTTTTGGGCACGTTTCCAACTGACAGCGGTTTGGCACTAGATTTTTTTAAGTTGAATTTTACATACATACATACATAACTTCACGCTAGTTCCCTTGCGGGGTAGGCACGAACAACAGAGCGCCATTCAGGCTTATTCTTACACACCTCACTTGCTTCTTTGACATTCATAACTTTTGTCATGTACGCTCGTCTGTTCTTAAGGCTCCTGACATCACCTTCTGCTAGTACACGATCAATTTGATCATGGAAGGTGTGTCGTGGCCTTCCACGACTTCTGCATCCATCCACTTTTGCATTGTATATCTGTTTAGTCATTCTTTCATCATGCATTCTTTCCACATGCCCGAACCACCGGAGCATTCCTTTCCTTACCTTCACCCCGACACTCTCTTTCAGACCAACTCTCTTTCTTACTTCGGTATTACGAACGCGGTCCGCGAGCGTCACTCCGCAGATTTTCTGCAGTGCTCGCATCTCGACCGCGTTTACTCTACTTTCATGCTCTCTCTTCCATACCCAACTCTCGCTTCCAAAGTTGAATTTTAATTTGTATATATATTTTTATTTAGTTTAATTTATAATAAACTTTTAACAAGGGATAAATCTAATGTTCGCATACAAGTTGTATACAGACAGCACATTTCCGTTATTCCGCGTCAGGCATCTAGCAGGGACCACTGCATTTTCATAATAAATATTCTCGATCCTATAACGCCTGTAACAGAACAAGGCCTTTACGCGCGTCAAAATAACTATTAAAATTTTCTCCCTTTAATTTTGTACTTTCTTTACTATTCTCATCAGAGTATAAAGAAGTTTTAATTAACTTAGTTAACTAAGTAATAACACATTAACTAAAGCAAGGCTTTTAGAAAAGATAACAAGACCTTTAAAATAGATCACAACCTTATTAAGTTCATTTTATAGTCTGTGAGACTGCTCAACACATTTAATGTTTACATTAACTGGAATGTTTTAATTGCATAACTTAGACGTTATTACTACAAAATACATTTAATTTACGTCTAATTTTCATACAATTACAGTTAACTATTTGTTTGTTCTTATCAGTTTAAATTAGCAACAATTAATGATTAGGTTAACATTCCTTCCGTCTCATCATACCTACATCTCTGTTCTTTATAGTGAAACTGGTTTATTTTTATTTAATTATGTAACGCCTGTAGGAATTATAATCCATTGGTTCAGATAGAGTTGTTGCTTGTTAACTTATATCAGTAAGTTTCTTTTTCCAATGTTATCACTTGAAAATTTAACTTTATATAAGTAATTGTATATATTAATCTTTAAAAAATATACATTATCGATTATTCAAAATACAATAACTTTGTGATTGGCTAGGATTTGATTCGCTTAGCGAATTTAACAGGCTTAAACATATTGATTGGTGTAAGATATAGCATAAAGTTCCACTTTTTGATACTTGACATATTCATAATACAAATCTACAAAAGCTACTTTAGGCTCGTGATCTTTTCTCACGACTGAGTGAATCGATTGTAAGGTTAAATAAAATTTTGCTTACCATAGTGTACTGAATTTCCTTTTAAAGGCATCATAAAAATATTTCTTACATTAAAATTAAATAATTTGATAAATTTTAACTTAAAATCTCGTCTACGACAAGCTTGGAGGATATGGCACACTTGGCGACTGATCGCTAATCCTATTAAATGTATTATTATGTATAAACCAGATAATTTAGAAGTTAACGTTTGATAGAATATATTTTTGCTGAAGAACGCCTGATGAAATGTGATGAACAATGATCACTAGAGAAGTGCGACGTGTTGTCAGCCTTGAAAAAACCTTATTACGTGCATCTTTCTTCAAAGAAATATCTAATCATAATGCTGTAAAAATCTTCGAACCGCAGCTCATTCCAAATCCATTACAATTTTATACAACTTATCCGATCGATAACTTTCGTTTGTGCAGAAAAGTGCTGACCGGTTACCGACATTTAAGTAAATTATATTGAATTTTATTCGGTAGGATATTGCTTCCTAATCATTCTTAGCTCTGTTCCGCTTACATGATTCGTACACTGTCACGCGCTACTAAAATTGGTCCACTGCGCAGGTTTATAAGGAGGTATTATTAGTTATGTAAATTTGTCACTGGGCAGATGACACACCGATTTTGATATTCTTATCTTACTTTTAAAATGTCATTATCATAATAGAAACAATTTTAATTACTGTTTACAGAATAATAATGTGTCATTTGACTCGCTTGTACAAAATTGTAACGTCATAATTTTATACACAGACAGAAAGGGTCTTAATTGATTTTACTGTCATCTATTTATACTTCCCGGTACGGGTCTTGAGCTGTCGGCGGAACAGTAGGGATCGCTTTGCGCATTGATCGTAGCGAATGTAATGAGATTTATGGACAGTATTATGTTTTTGTCTTTGTACCCGAAAAGGACAATACCTCACACTTCGAAAAAGGATTGAAATTTCACTGTTTGTAGGAAAGAGTGACCGCTCAAGAATTATGGCGAGGCTATATCTATAAGAGAAATTCTTGAAAACCTTTGTGTACAAGAGCGTGTCGGTTCGAGGAAGTTGGGGTGAATTTGACACAACAATAAATTTCTATTGAAAAAAAATGTGATTTATCTATGCTTGTATAGTCAGTCGACAACGAATCTTGGACTGTAATTAGTTGCGACCACTCGCCTTATGTGTATTAACTTAATATTATTGTCACACAATTCTTCGTTGCTTTGTGTTACATGTTAACAGTTTAACTGCAATACTCATAATCAGATAATTTTAGTATATAATAATACAATGGTTCTTAAATATACGTTTTTAACTGGGCGATTGTATTTTTTACATAATATCTCTTTCGTATAAATTTTTTATAGAAATACTGAAACAGGGAATGATAATCGTCCAGTAAAGAAACGAAACTAGTAACACAATTTGCAATCATTTGACAGGCTTCAGACTTTATAGAAAACATCAATTAATAGTACCAATCAAGATTTTATTCTTTAAAATACTTTTTTGGAACCTAAAGCGGTCACAAATTTTTATAGCCCGATTTAATTTTGTATCCAGATTTATGAAATTTACAACTTTGAAAAGGAGTTAATTCGGGCTTTCAATTCATAACTGTTTTAAATTTAAAACATATGTATATGGCCCATTCCTACATCTTATCGACCATTAATTTGCCTTACGATATGTTAAAATGTCACTTAAACTCCATAAAAGTAATATCAAAAATCAACCGATGGTAAAGTATATGAATGAATAGTAAGATAAGGAATCTGAAAGGTTTGATTGAGATTTCTATAAAAACTATAACGGACTGGTGACACCAATGGGATTGTTTCGTTTTTTACTGGGCGATTGTGATTCCTTAAGAAGCCCATTCACTACTCCACAGAACCGTACAGCGGTGGACTGAGCTTGCAGATCTCAAGAGACATCCTGCTCCGGGTTGCCGGACGCAATGCAAGCTGCAACAAAATTCTCAATCCTGCATTACGCGGCGGACTGCCATGCAAGATAGTGAATGAGATCCTTGTCTACTCTTCTTCCATGATATTATGTACAATAATTATTATTTTTCAAAAAAAAATATATAAATTAAATATTCCCCATTGTACTCCATATTATGGGTTATTACATAAATTACCTTAAAATTAAATATTCGATTATAAATCGTTCTTAACGAGACAGTGAGTCAGAATATCAATAATTGTCATGATCTATATAAGAAACTTAAACACAAATCATAGTACTAATGTATCGTTAGTATTACTCGTTCCATTTACTGCCATTTGTAAAACTGGTGTTTGTCCAAACTTCTGTAACATACTTTGTATTGACAAGGTAGAACCCGCGAATAGTGCTATAAGTGAGATGATGGAAATGAAGATATTCTTGTAAAGGACCCAGTTAAACCGGCCCAAGCCTCGGTCCCATTTGTGAACGGTGTCCACGATCGCAGGAGTCAAGAGACCAAGGGTTGAGAGGAAGATGGCGCCGCAAAGACTGATGAAGAGCTCCAAGTCCGGGAAGGCAGCAGCTATGGCCACTGTAAAACAAAAATATTTTTATTTATTTAATTATTAACCTTTGAATATTAACAGCTCATAAAGGTCCCACTGTTGGACTTGGCTTTCCAATTTTTAGGAAAATTACAGTACACCCGCCACGCAAGTCCAAAGCAATTTAGCAGCAGGTTAACTCGATGTGCAGGTTTCATCTTAATGTTTCTTCTTCATCTTTGTGACTTTTTATTTAAATCTGAAGGCGAGGAGATCTTCACTCTCAACGTTGTGAAAAGTGTAAATTATATGGTGACATTTCTGAAATAATTTAAGAAGTGCTTTTAACAAAAATTAGTTTGAACAAAACAGGTTAAATGGTTTTTGAGATATGGTGGGTATTTTCGATTACATGCTTTTAAAGGTTTTGTAATCAGCCGAAAAAAACAAATCATGTTCATCATTTTTATATGATATTCTACTCTTACCCTTACTCTTGCAACTGCCTTTACTCTTACCCTTGCAATTGCCCTTATTCTTATCCGTTCAACTGCTTTTACGTTTACTCTTACCCTTGTAATTGCCCTTACTTTTATCATTGCAACAGCCTTTACTATTACTCTTACCCTTACCCGTGCATCGACCCTTCTACTACATTGTGCGTGGAAAGACTTTTTTTTTTTTTATCGCAGCAGATCAGCAGACAGGCAGACGGCCCACTTGATGGAAAGCGGTTACCATCGCCTATGGACATTTGCAACACCAAGTTGCTGCAAATGCGCTGCTGCTCTCTTAAGGGAAACTGGAACCTGGTCACTAATGCCGGAACACAAGTCAAGGTTGTTATGGCGACATACTTTAGACCAGGGGTGGTAGCCATCCAGTCGGGCGAATGCCCTACCACCTGGCTGTGGGTTGTTAAGTCGCCTCTTACGACAGGCCGCCCGGCCGCAGCAAATTGTATTCTTTCTCCGTTCCTGCACGGATAAAGACTTAGAAGGTTTTGACCATCTGCAGCTACAACATGTAAGTGGACTAACCTGATCCAACAACAGCAACAGTTCTGATCGTAATTTGGGTGATGTTGTGATATCTCACTGAGATTTTTGTGTGGATTTGTCTCCATATCATCTCCATTGGCACGTAGAATTGAAGACTGTACGTGAAAAGAATGGCGAGGGCCATCAAGATCTTCGCGCTTTGGGCAAGCCTGAAAGGAAGAAGTATGATTAATGGTAATTAAAGTGCTTAGATCAGCTTTTACAGATTTATACAATCAAACTGCTCCGATGGTTTGGGCATGTGGAAAGAATGCATGATGAAAGAATGACTAAACAGATATACAATGCAAAAGTGGATGGATGCAGAAGTCGTGGAAGGCCACGACACACCTTCCATGATCAAATAGATCGTGTACTAGCAGAAGGTGATGTCAGGAGCCTTAAAAACAGACGAGCGTGCATGATAGGAGCTATGAATGTCAAAGAAACGTTTGTTCGTGCCTACCCCGCAAGGGAACTGGCGTGAAGTTATGTATGTATGTATGTATAGAATCAAAGAAGTATAATATAAATGTCCAGTAACCGAACTCCGAAAACCTTCTAAATCTGACATGACTCACTTTAAGGTGTTTTATTATATAAAACATTCTTTTAAGACTCACCAGTCAAATTCTTAAAAGAAGAATTAAAAAGCACTATCTGTGTTCACACTCATACACATATACAGACGAACGAACATACACACATTCACGTATGCCTGTGTGTGTGTGAGAGACAGAGAGTGGGTGTGTGTGTGTGTGTCTGTGTGTGAGAGAGAGTGTGTGAGTGTGTGTGCATGTACTCTGGTTTCAAAAAATGTTTTCTAGTAAAACTTAAAATATAAAAATAATAATTTCAATAAGCAATCAACTTTACTTACTGGCCCTATATCATAAAATCACTATTTTATTGTTTAGAACCGTTAATTACGCTTAAAAATACAATCTAATTATTGAATAGATTCAAATAGACTCAAGAGCTAGATTGTATTTTTAAGCGTAATTAATATACATGTCATGATTGACATACATGTCATGATTGACATAGATGTCATGATTGACATAGATGTCGTGATTGACATAGATGTCATGATTGACATAGATGTCGTGATTGACATAGATGTCATGATTGACATAGATGTCACGATTAACTGATTATATTAATAGCTTGTTTCCTGCTGTGTAAAATATTTTATAAAAACTTTACTGTTACTTACAATTCATCTTGTGGTAAGTTCAATGTGACACTTCCTCTAACTTCGTCGCCGTATTTGATGTATCCAAAGAATCCAACCAATCCATACAAAGAGATGACTATCGTCATGGCAATGTTCAGAACTCCAGGGCATCCCAAGAACTGTTCCGGCTTAGCCATCTCGTTTTCTACCGGCATGACTACACCAATGCCTTCCATTGCGAATATTACTGTGCTACAAAGTGAATTAATATTAATAATTGCCCTTTTTATTGCTTGAAGTAGGCTGAGAATTCCACTTTCGCAGATTCGTATAACATGCATGATAAGTATTAAAATAAAATGGAACTTTGTAATATACCAACTGTGCCCCCGGCTTCGTCCGCGTGGATTTTATTTTTCGCGGAATCCTAAAAAAATGTAGCTTCAGTTACTCCTTATAACTTCAGCTACCTGCCAGTGAAAGTACCGACAATCGGTACAGCCGTTTCAAAGATTAGCCGTAACGTCCAGACAGACTAAAATTTTAAAAATTGCATTTACGCCATCTTCTGGTTCGAATTTATATCCCCTGATTTTTTCACATTTTTATTTTGACGTTACAAACAGACACTTTAATTTTATTTATCTCTATACATATATATATATATATATATATATATATATATATATATATATATATATATATATATATATATATATATATATATATATATATATATATATATATATATATATATATATATATATATATATATATATATATATTTGTAGCACTAAGGGTGTCGCCAGCGTGTTGCTAGTCTCTAAGAAATTTTAAAACAACATTCTTTAACAACCCCATGTCGTAGCGTAGAGGGAAAATTTTGGCGAGAAGTTCACTCCAAATCATTGTTTTACGCGGAATAAATAAACAACGCACTTTCGCGGTTGTAGTGGAACACTTTAAAGCCAATAGCTGGCGCTGTACAATAATTGAGGTCGCAAACGATTCCCGAAACGTACAAAGAATATATACAAATTTTTAGCAGTAACAGATGGGCCTAAACGTGCGAAAAACAACAGTAGCCTCTTTGGAAAATCTGCCTTTGATACGGAGGAGCATTCCATCATTTCCATCTCGCTCCTCCACCATATACGGGGCACTGTTTTCGAATTCTTTACATATATGGCTTCCTGCTCTGATTTTTGTTCTTTTTAGCAATTTCTACTATAGCATTGTGTTATTTGCATCTTTCTAACTTTCATGTAACATAGGCGGGTGATAGACTTGCAAGTAACTACGCGTACTTATAGCACGAAAGTGTTCTTCGATTCTGAAATTCCTGTACTTAATGAACGTGAAACACGGGTGAAATATCGTCGAGCTATATGTACGCAAACTTACTCACAAGTCACACCGCTATACAATATAAATATTGCCAGTTCCTATATCGTACTGAGCGTTCATGTGTCTTATTATCGGCTAAATTTAACATAAGCTCCATACAAGTAATGTCAAAATTCAACCGATGGTAAGACGAGGGTATGAATTATAAGATAACGGAATCAGCCAATAGACAAACAGACCCGCGAACATAAATAACGATTGTGAAATAGCAATTTAAGAAACACAGCGAAAACAGTTTTATGTTACGACCAAACCTATATGATGAAAACAGACGGTAAATCGTAACTTTCACTAAAAGCACGTCGTCACCAGTCAAAACAAACGTAAAATTCTCGTGACAAACAACTTAATATACTTCGCGCATTCAAATTGGGTTTTCCAAGCGTTTTTCGCGTCCAATGTCGAATTATGACCGCAAACCTCTTTGCAATGTCTTTTGTTACAACTTGGGAATAAATTTACAATATTAGTACGCGCTTGATGTTAATAATGAACACGACTGACAAATTATGATGTAACTTGTACATCTTTTAGGTCGTAATGGAGTCCTTATATATCAATGTACAGTATATAGTGTAAATTCTATATAACGACACTGAAGGGATTGTGTATTTTATATGGTGTTATATAGAGTTGTCGTTAAATGGAGATATGTCTGTTATTTTTGTCTGACGTCTTGCACCAGTAATCTTGTGGTATTTTTTTACTTATTAATATCTTGCGAAATTGAGGCATCTTAGTGATAAAGGAAGTACTTAGAAATTTGGGTATATCAGAATTTATTAGAAATTTCGGTATGCATGATGCCGATAGTCGAGTTTATTACGGGCTAGAACGTAGACAGTTGCGCACTCTTTACTAATTTTGGCAACTTAAAAGGTACTTTTTATTACTTAATTGTTGTCGTTATAGAGACTGCTATATGCTATATGGAGTATATCATTGTATGGAAGACAAGCTAAAGTCAAGTGATTTCGACGCTTAAGGGAGTTTATCGTTAAATCGAGTGACGTTATATGGAGTTTTACACTGTATTGCTATGTTCTATTTTGGTGTCCAACTGTTCAGTCTACAAGATAGTATAAGGCTCGACTCGGACTATGATGCCGTTTACGGTCCAATCTCGCTCCGGTCGTGGTCCGATTAAATCTCGCTGCGTCTACACTACTAGTTTCGTCAAATATTCTTTCCGACAAACCGGTGCGATATCGGATAGTGATGGAAATTAGAGTTAATTTAATATATCGATCACTGACGTGAAGCAATTTCATTTTGTCACTGCTATTTCACCGGTTGAAAAATCTCCACCCGATATTTTAGAAATGACGATAAAATACAAGTACCGCGACGTGTCAGGGTGACGACTACAACTGCAAGTGATTATTGGAATTATAAAATGAAATAATACGTCGCACTCTTAACGTCACTTTACGTCGTTATAAATAACTCAAGCAAATGAATGCCTAACGTTTTAAAGAATAAGGTTTAATTTTACTCAAACGAGTACACTCCTTTGTCGTTTTGACTTTAGCTTCTCTGTTTGATCTGATTCCACCTACACCATTTCATCTTCGGACCACAAGGCGCTCTGGTCTACGCCATCGTTTCATAGTGGAAACGCCACCAGTGCGAACGAAACTTTTCGCCTCCACGTTCATTCTACGTACGGCTGAGTTATGGAAAGTAAAACTAGAATCCGTGTTTCCCGAAAAGTACAATCCGGGTATCTTCAAGTCTCGAGTAAATAGGTATTATCTAGGTAAGCGTGCTTCATCTTGGACCGCATTATCGTCGACATCAAGCGTGATCGTGGGTAAACCCGAACCTATTCATCATTAAAAAATAACTTTTTCGTACTACTTACATGACGCTTTAACGATTTGTCACACGTGAAATAACGCTCTGGTGAAATTTATCAGTCGTTTCCTAATCTTGTAACTGGAGTGAAAAGTGATTGATTTGATATCATCGTTATTTAACCGGTGATCAGTTAAAGTGCTATCATTAATATCGAATCGGAACTGATTCCTTCTTATTTAAGAATATTTTAATGGACCGGGAACCGTAAAAGGCATCACGGTGTGAATCGAGCCTAAATAGACTTGTAGTGAGGTCGGCCGGCAAAGGCTTAGCCCGCTCAACCAGAGGCAGAGGCAGAGTATTGAAGCATTGGAGATTTTTTCATTCAATATCCTTTCAACTGCACCATTTCCAATTACCTGATAAACACGGGCCACTGGGTTACGCTGGCAACCATCTCTCTTTCAGCAGGGCTGGGTAGTCCATTGAAGATGTAATACATTGTGATAGCGAAACAAATCACCAGTAACACATTGGCGATTGCTGAGAAGGGGACCAGCCATTTCAGGTTGCGTATTTGACAGATTAGAACCAACGGCACTAATGTCAATGCGCAATACGTTTCCACTGATAGCTTGTAGTCTGGCATATACTCATCTAGCACCTGTGGAAGTAAAAGGACAATCGTTTAGTGAATCTACCCGTCTAGATTGCTACCACCCCTCGTCTGGAGTATGCCGCTGTAACAAACTTAAGTTCCTGTACTAGTTACCGGGTTCCAGTTCTTTTATGAGGTTGCTAGCACATTTGCAGCTCTTCTGATATTGCAAATGTCCATAAGCAACGGTAGCTACTTTCCATTAGCAATAAAAAAAAGCTTTTTCTCAAGTCTTCGCGACTAGTACACACAGTAAAACTACATTTTTACGATCTTCAAACCATTATAACATACATACATAACTTCACGCCAGTACCCTTGCGGGGTAGGCAAGAACAACAGAGCGCCATTCAGGCTTATTCTTACACACCTCACTTGCTTCTTTGACATTCATAACTCTTGTCATGCACGCTCGTCTGTTCTTAAGGCTCCTGACATCACCTTCTGCTAATACACGATCAATTTGATCATGGAAGGTATGTCGTGGCCTCCCACGACTTCTACAGCCATCCACTTTTGCATTGTATATCTGTTTAGTCATTCTTTCATCATGCATTGTTTCCACATGCCCGAACCACCGGAGCATTCCTTTCCTTACCTTCACCCCGACACTCTCTTTGAGACCAACTCTCTTTCTTACTTCGGTATTACAAACCCGGTCCGCGAGCGTCACTCCGCAGATTTTGCGCAGTGCTCGCATCTCAACCGCGTTTACTCTACTTTCATGCTCTCTCTTCCATACCCAACTCTCGCTTCCACACGTGAGCGTAGGTACCAGCACCGCGTTGTGTATGGCAAGCTGGGCCTTCTGGCTGAGGTTCTTAGCGCCTAGAAGTTTACCTATTATAACGTAGTTTTATTAAATAAAGAAGAAAGAAGTTTATTTGCCAAATGCGACACAGACAAATTATAAAATAGACGAGACAAAATATGTTTGTAGTTGCCGCTATTCGACAAACGAGGTTGGCATTCAGTATATTGCTGTGTCTTAAGGCTCCTGACATCACCCTCCCACGATCAATTTGATCATGGAAGGTGTGTCGTGGCCTTCCACGACTTCTGCATCCATCCACTTTTGCATTGTATATCTGTTTAGTCATTCTTTCATCATGCATTCTTTCGACATGCCCGAACCACCGGAGCATTCCTTTCCTTACCTTTATTTTATGTTTTTATTTATTAAGATATTCCCTCGTCTACACGCTTCTCAAATTTAATAACTTCACTGAAATACTGCATATGACTACACATGTCTTATACGTAACTAGCTGTGCTGTTATACGTAACGACGTCGTCCGCGTGGAATTTGCTTTCAAAACCCTCCGATTTTGAGACATTATTCATTGGTGCTCCGCTACTATTGGTCTTAGCGTGATGATATATAGCCTATAGCCTTCCTCGATAAATGGGCTATCCAACACTGAAAGAATTTTTCGAATCAGACCAGTAGTTCCTGAGATTAGCGCGTTCAATCAAACAATCTATACTAATATTATAAAGCTGAAGAGTTTGTTTGTTTGTTTGAACGCGTTAATCTCAGGAACCGCTGGTGCGATTTGAAACATTCTTTCAGTGTTGAATAGTACATTTATCGAGGAAGGCTATAGGCTATATTATATTTTCAAAAAAATTAGGGATCCTTACTAAAAGTCCAATAATTTAACCCAAAGTGTGAAAAAATGAAACTATTGATTATAGAACAAAAAAAAGTACTACCACTTTGCAGAACATATAATTGTCTACAAAAAATATCGCGTAACCATATGTCTAACTATTGTAGTTATCTCACAATAAGTGTTTTCTTTTATTTTTTTAAATAATTAAAATGCCGTCACTTCAAAAAGTCTTTATTTTGTACCTTGGTATTAATCCTTGGTATTAATTCTATATTCAAGACGAATTCAATACCTTTCTAGAACTTTTTGAATTATTCAATTCGGACGTTTAATTCAAAAGATATCGCAATATTTAAAATGTAAGCAATCTCTTCTAGGTAACCTCACTTAGAGGATACTTTTAAAAACTTATGTCCCGGTATAACTAATTAAAAAAGTAAAATTCACTAGACTGTTCATTAGGAAAGCTATACAATAAATTAAACTAAAAATAAAGTAATATTCTACTTTAAAAAAAGTAAAATGGAAAAGGAAGAGCAGCACAATGTGGACAGTAAACAGGAAAGTTAAGAAGAGTAAAAAGAATAGAAAGATATATATTGTATTTATTATAAACAATTATTGTTTTGATAGATTTTTTGAATATGGCATGTGATTTAGCTTTTCTGATACTACGGGTAAACATAAATAGAGTATTTTCTTAAGTTTTCGCGATTAGTCTTTCGTGATCACCGCTACTGAAAAGTCGTCGACATGTCGAAATAACACTCAAATGAAATACCGCGCTTATAACCGTTAAAACATAGTTTTAATAAAATATGTATTGTTACGAGTGTGGGATTCGAATTAAAATGCCGTTGGAATTACTATAGAATTTATCAGAACTATACAAACACGTATAACACAGGTACAAATACAACTGGACGCAATCAGTACAAACTGCACGATTCAATAACACGCGCAAAGTCCGTCACTATATAGCTTATCGAGTGTACACGTCTTGCTTTGATCGTGGTTCTGGCTAGACTGCCGATCTCTCCATTCGGCCATTACTGCACCGATACAATATGGCTGCCAGCCCGCATAGATCGGATTTCTTAGAAACAGTTCGACACACCTGCCTAATGACTGCCATAAAATATGACAATACACAATGGACTGTTTTTCTAATTACGTATTTTACAAACACAAAGTAAACAAAAGAACTCCAAATGCGTGTGCATTCACATTTGTCGGCATGTAACAGTATTCTATTATTGTTAAATAAGATTACTACTAATATTGTATATTATTGTTATGTATGTTTGACCAACCACCGTGACTTAACTTGCTGGTACCAAGCGGAATAACAGCGCTGATCCTTGTTGGCTAGCATTATGCTGAGACTGCAGTGGCGTAGGCTTCATACAACTCGACTGCCTATAGCTTATCTTTAAGAAATTAGCGACCAAAATGTCGAAATCGTCATGCATTAATTAGCATTTACACGTTCTGTTCAAACTTATTATTACTAGTGAATTTATAAATTAAATAGCAACGAAAAGGTCGAAAGCGCCATAAATTTAATTTCGCTTACGTTTTATATTCGTGCATTTATATTATTACTCTATTACTATCTCTTACGCTCGGCGGCTTTTCACACGTATTGGATGAAATAGCAACCCATAACCCGATCGGGCACCGGCTTTTTAAAAATATGCGGTATGACTGTAAAATTACAAATACAAATTGACGTTATTTCAAGAGCGGTGTAGTCGGCGCTTGCATCTAGGGTAGGTTTTTTGCAACCGGCTTACCTTAGCGGACTTTCTACCCCGCGCCACTGTGAGACTAGGTCGAATTTAGGACTTACTTAGGTATTTTGTTTATATTGTCTTTTTTTTTGTCGTTGATAAAATATTTTTCTTTCTAATCTAATAGTGCCAGCGTGACATCGTTCGCATTGCTATAATGATGACGTATTTACGAGTGAATTGCAACAGTGCATGGCACCAAAGACACGTGACCACGACTACCTTTTTGGGTATACTCGTCTATGCCACAGAAATGACGTCATTGATTGAAATAAAGGTGGTAGGGTATTTGCCCGTCTGGATAGCTACTACTACCTGGTTTGGAGTATGCATTAGTGGTCAGGCTCCAGTCTCCCTTAAGAGAGCATCAGCGCATTTGTAGCACCTTTGGTGTTGCAAATGCCCATAGGCGATGGTAACCACCTTCCATACGGTTGGCCGTTTGGCTAGATAGGCAGGCCAGTTGCCTTATTTATTTATTTATTGCATGATTTCAGCAGACGCTAAAAAGTATCCTATGTATTGACCATAGATATAAGCTGACTCTATGGCCCGGTTCCTATAACTTACCGACCGTTCAATTGCCTTATATGCATAATCTCCTCAGCTTAGCTAGCTTAGTGTCATAATTCAACAGATAGTAGGAAAAGGATTGAATGGTAATACACGAACCGGCCATATGTCAAGGTTCATTGAAATCCGTTTATTAGTTTTCTCGTGACGCTCTAACAGACAGATCGACAGAAATCCTATAAGTTGCATTTCGAAATCCGAGCGATTTAGCTACCCTGATTTTTATTTTCATATATAAACTTAGTATACAAACTCAACACACTAACAGAATAAGGACCGATTTTCAATCATCAGATAACAGTTGTCAATTGAATACATTATAACCTGAGTGAATTCAAAAGTAAGACCATTCAACTGTTTTATTACACATAAAACTGGCATTTTTAATTTTTCCGTGTTATACTTTATTCTATGAATAACTTTTATCTGGTGATTGAAAAATCGGCCCTTATTATAGTATTCCTATAGATAAAAGATTACTCCAAATTTATGGGCATTAGGTCAAGAATGTAATTCAACTTGGATACAGCGAAAGGTATAAGCCGAGATAAGTACAGATCGATTGTTAGCCTCTAATCCGTATAGGTTACAATAGAAAGAAAAAAGAAAGAATTGTTTCATTTAGGACAAATACAGGTGTATTTGTCCTAAATGTTTTTTTTTTTTTATTGCAGGAGATCAGCAGACAGGCAAACGGCCCACTAGATGGAAACGGTTACCATCGCCTATGGACATTTGCAACAGCAAAGTTGCTACAAATGCGCTGCTGCTCTCTTAAGGGAAACTGGAACCTGGTCACTAATGCCGGAACACAACTCAAGCTTGTTATGGCGACATACTTTAGGCCAGGGGTGGTAGTCATCCAGTTGGGCAAATGCCCTACCACCTGGCCAGAAATAGTAACAATACTGAGGTAAATAATATAGAATTAAATAAAGGAAACAATATAAGTCTTAAATTGAACCCAGACTCAGCGTTCTTTCGCCTGGGACCAGGATTCACAGAGGACACATAACACAAATCATATAAAATCGGTTTAGTATGCCATTTTCGACATTTTGGTTTTATTTCACTAATTACCCTAAAAAAGCATTGTTTTTCTATAGCAGCAACAAAAAGGTAATTTTTCCTCGTAGTTTTTAAAATAGCCACATTAACAATGTCATATATGCCACCATCTCCTATTAACAATGACGAATGTTAACTCCCGACGTTATTAGCGGGGCGCGAGGGGGGTATGCGCACGCGGATGTGCCAGTACGGACTATGTTAGAGGAACATGCACTCGTCGCGAGCTAGTTTGGCGCAAATATTATTGCGTAAAGGTTTCTTGTTCTTTTTACAATATAAATGATGAGTAGATCAGCACGCTTAATTAAACTTGCAACAAAACATTATGAAGACAAGAATGGAGACAACGAAAACAGTATTGATAGAAATATTTCACCTAATCTAGGTGAACAGGACGTAACAGGTAAATTATTTTATTATTTACAATTATGAAGTCTTAGTAGTTGGTCGAATAACATTTTTTATTGTGATATTATTATAATATTATTATTAAATTACTTAATTGATAAAATATATTACATTTTCCGATTGATATTGTCGGATGTACCATATCCAACATTAATTACGGTCTTGTAGAATGTAAACTATGTCGGTAGTACCACATCCGACTTTCTTGTTGGTTGGAATATTTTCCCAATTTGTCGTATGTGATACTTCCTACATTGTTAATTGCCATTTGTGATATTATATATGACGGTAGTACCACATCCGGCTTTTTTGTTTGTTCCAATATAAATCTAACTTGTTGAAAGTGGTACTTCATACAATGTTAACAACTTTTTTGTTTTACTTTTTGTGGGATATGGTACATGTTGCATTGTTGCACGATAGATAATATATTTTATGTGACGGTTGTGGTATAAAAAAGGCTTAATTTAACAATTTTACATATTTAAATCTTGTATTTGCACTTCACTAACTTTATTTTATTGCCAAATGTGACACGGGCTTGATTTTACTGTCATATTTTCATGCTAATTAACCAAAAAACTGTTACTTAATGACAGATTATATTTTGTTTATTGCTTAAAGCTTAATTTTTTTCTTTTTTTTCCTAGTTAATAGAGAATCTCCAGCACCTAATAGTAATGAATTAATTCAGCTGCATGAGTTGCTTGGAGATGTACTTAATGAGAATGAGCCCTTCGATAACCACGAATACAATGAGCCTATTGCTTCTACCTCGTCTAATTCTGTTACACAATCCCAAAATAATATTGCTTGTGACTATGAAATTCATTTAGAAATAACTCCTATGCCATCACCTATGCATCAAACCTGCAATGAGGCTTTCTGTGTAACCCTTATTGAAAACGAAGACCCGCCAATCTTGACTAGTGATGACTTGTATGGAAACCTGCCTACACCTTCTATGACTTCTACCACAAGTGTTTACACACCTACCTCCACGAAAAGTGTTCAAACTCGCCAGTCCAGATTTAAAACGGATATAGGAAAGAAAAAACTTCAACATAAAGAGGATTGGGTGGTAACTAAGAGGAAAACTTTAAAGAATCAAGGAAAGGGTTTTACTAACCATAGAGGAAAACAAGTACAAGAAAAGCAGTTACAAGAAGTATGTAATGAAAAATGTCGTTTAAAATGTTCTACTAAATTTAGTGAAAGACAGCGCATGAACGTTTTTGAAAAGTTTTGGAAACTTGGTGATCGTCAAAGGCAATGGGAGTTTGTGATTCAATACACAGAAAAGGTACCAAAACGCCGTCAAACTACTGAGGTAACGAAACATGACCGGCAAAATACGTTCCGCTATTTTCTTCCAAATGAGGAGAAACAAAAAACAAAAGTATGCAAGACAATGTTTATAAATACAATATCTACAGGGGAGCGAATTATATCTACGGCATGGAAAAAGTACGACGGAGAAATAAATGTAAGGGAAGATAAACGTGGTAAATATGAACACAAGAAACGAATAATAGATGATGATATGATCAGAAGCGTGTGTGATCATGTAAACTCATTTCCTTTAGTGGAATCTCACTATGTTCGACAAAATTCAAATAAATTGTACTTGGAAGGGGTGAAAAGTGCATCTCGGATGTTTTCTTTGTATTGCGAATGGTTTGATGCTGATAAATATGGTAGCAAAGCATTAACTAAACGACAATATCGTGATATATTAAATGCTAATTTCAATATAGGCTTTCATAAACCTAAGAAAGATCTTTGTGATATTTGTCATATATATAATAATAAGAACATTCCGACAGAAGAAGAAAAGTCTGCGTTCTTAAAACATCAAACAGCTAAAAATGTTGCGCGTCATTTAAAACAACAGGATAAAAATGAAGCCCAGACAAACAAAGAAATTATTGCTGCTACTTTTGATTTCGAAAAAGTTTTAATTACACCACATGGAGACGTGAGTGTGTTTTATTATAAAAGAAAATTATCTACCCTAAATTTCACTTTATATGAGTTAGCTACAAAAGAAGCTACCTGCTTTATGTGGCATGAGGCCATCGCAAAACGTGGCGCAAATGAAGTCTCCAGTTGTATCTATCAATTCATAAAACAAAAAGCTTTACAAGGAGTGAAATCATTTAGATTCTGGTCTGATAACTGCGCCGGGCAAAATAGAAACCGAATTGTTTTTGCTCTGTACCTTTTAGCTGTGAAAGAATTTGGGGTAACTATCACACACCGATTTCTTGAGAAAGGACATACCCAGAACGAGGGGGACAGTGTACATTCCACTATTGAGCGGGCTAGTGATCGAAAGCTCATTTATGTACCAGAAGAATGGTATTGCCTCGTTCGTTGGGCTAAAGCTGAAGGTAGACCTTATATAGTAAAAGAAATGACAACTTCTGATATACTTGATTTTAAGTCTTTGTTAAGTAATAAAAATTGGAACAAAAACACAGACAATGAGAAAATACAGTGGACTCGTTTGAGAGAGGTAAAAGTACATGCACAGCACTATGATAGGATAGAATATAAATATAATTTTGAAGATGAACCAAAAACTGTAATCGTTTTGAGATCTGGTAACAGAAGTACAAACAGACTGTCTCGTGATTTTCAAATCAAGCAAGCCTATAATGGAGATCTTCTTATCAGTCGTGATAAACATAAAGATTTAATGAATTTGTGTCAAAATGGAATAATTCCGGAGAAGTACCATAGCTTTTATGAAAACTTAAAATTTTGTAACAATGCTCAAGAGATACTTTCAGAAGATGACTGATTAATATTAAAGACTGATTTTAATATGAATGAAACTTTTTGTTGTTCTTTAAACTTTTTAATTACTGTAGTAAAATGATTGTGATTGTTGATGTTTTAGAGAGATTATTTTGTGAACTGTTTTGTTTTGAGAGTAACAGCGTATTTTTTTTTGTTTTTGTTGATTTTTAGAAAACTTTTTCCAAGATTATTATTAAGAATATTTTCTATTTTTGTAAGAAAGCAATTACTAAGACTGATTATCTAAGCTAATGAAACCTGAAATGTGATTATTAAGTGCCATTCATACAGGTAGACTTTATAATTAATACTTTTACAAATTTTATGATAAAGATTGTTTTCATTTTGTTCCTAAATTGTCAATTATGTTTGATTGTTTGTTATTTGTGAAACAAATTTATTAAAAAATGTGTTTAATTTATAATATCAATTTAGATACGACATAAACTTAAACAGGATTTACTAATAACAATGTTGTATGTGGAACTTCTTACAAAGAATAAATATGTTTGTCCATGTAACTTTGTTGGATGTGACAGATCCGACAAATCATGATGAGCCATGTACGGATAACAAAGCCATTACTAGCTTTTCAAATATTTAGATAAGTAATAATGTCATTTAATTGCATTGCAAATAAGCTCTCGAACATATATTAATAAATAATATTTTTTTTGAAAATTTAATTCTTGTAGTAAAAAAAATATAAGCAATTCAAACTTCGGAGCGCTCTCCTGTAAAGTTGCTGATTTGCAGATCTGACTCTGTTAATAGGGACAGGCGACCTAGGTGTTTGCGCTTGAGGCGATCTATGATCATAAATCACCTATAAATTCAATCCCAATAATCTGTCTAAGCTTTCTCTTTACATAGAAGTTTAATGGTCTGAAATATCGTATACTTCAAACAAGGGGTAGTCAAACTTTTCAACAGTGTGACCCACCTGCTTATTAGTTATAGTCTGTGGTCTAATCAAATTCTATTTGTATGTATGTATAACTTCACGCCAGTTCCCTTGCGGGGTAGGCACGAAGAACAGAGCGCCATTTAGGCTTATTCTTACATACCTCACTTGCTTCTTTGACATTCATAACTCTTGTCATGCACGCTCGCCTGTTATGAAGGCTCCTGACATCACCTTCTGCTAGTACACGATCAATTTGATCATGGAAGGTGTGTCGTGGCCTTCCACGACTTCTGCTTCCATTCACTTTTGCATTATATATCTGTTTAGTCATTCTTTCATCATGCATTCTTTCCATATGCCCGAAACCACCGGACCACCATATTCTATTTGTTACGCAAATATATGAAAATTAACTTTATATAAAATAAACTTATATTTGGATATACAAATATGAATTATTCAAGTGTACCTTAAGGGCTAAGTCCTAAACTATACTAAATATCGAAAATAGTTACTTGATAAAACAAAAAGTTGTTTTTTAAAAAGGTTTTTAAATACAACCTTTTGAGATCCTGGATATCATGTAGCAGCAGAGTGCTAGTCAAGACAAGTAAAACGAGCCCAAACACGATGGGTCTATCTTGCTGAGTATAGAAGTTCCTATGGCCACCTTCCGACTCGATCATCAGATCAGCTCCATGGTACCATACTACTGTATTGTCACGCGATATACATATGCGTGCAAAATTTCAGCTCAATCAGAAACCGGGAAGTTGGTCAAATTTAACGTGCAAGATTCCACCCGAACTTACATACATAGGTACATCCTTTGTAAATTAAATAAAAGCTTGAAAAAATACTAAAAGATGTCTCGAGGCTGATTTTAACGAAAACTAATAATTTTATAAAAATCAGTTAGGATCAGTCAATCAATCAGTAATGAAATCGGCTGATTAAAAAAAAATGAACACATCATATATTATTACACTAATCCATAGTGTAGCTTATAAGGAATAATTCCGTGAAGGAATTTCAAACCTCAAAGTAAGGTAAAGGGTTCGTAAGTAGTTCGTGGTACACCTACTCCAGTTTTCTCACAAATAAAACAATATATGTGGGTATATCAAAGAGGCGGGGGATTAGAAATAGTTACGTGATTGACGTTTTGACTACCTCTGACTTCACGGGTCATCCCTTTGTGCCATGAACTTGACGATATTCGATCACTTTAAGGCTATTAGCTTTTGTAATCTTCGTTCAATATACAACTGTGAATTATTTTGTCTTATGAGATTAATAAAACATTTGAATAGCATTTTTTTAAATTTTGCGACTTGCATAATTAAAACTACGTTTTAATAATTTTAAGCGCAGCATTTGTTTGATTTTTATTTGTACGTTTCGACCAGTTTTCTTCAGTGATCACGGCTACTGAACAGTGGCTGAAACGTTGAAACGTCGTGTTTTAATTTTAAAAAATCGAGTTTTCTTTGTTATTTTATATAGAAAGAAAGAAAGAATAATATTTATTTTTCCAAATAAATGCACACACATAAAATACAAGGATTTTTGCTAATAAATAGATATAAAAATTTGTATATATATATTAATTTATTTATATGACAACACTTACATAATATACGAATATTGACATTTAAAAATTAATATAACTGATATTATTTTTTTTCATAATTATAATAAAATTTGCGCGTTGCTCTATAATAATGTCTAAAACTATAAATTAACATGAATCAAGAAGTGGAAGCAGTTTTTTGGAAAAACTAAAAGTGGCCGTTGTACTGTGCAGTTTTTTTTTCTAAAAATATGTGATTTTACTCTAAATTGAAAAGTAGTTCTAGAATATTGATAGTTTTTGATTAGGAATTATGTGTTTTTATAAGAAATATGAACTATGTAATCAAATGTGGCCTTTGGAGTTGTCGCAAGAATTCTGTTAATTGACTCAGGCGAAGCCATACATCAGAAGAGGCTGTATGGACTAAGTCCTTTTGCCTGACGTAGTGAAAAAAAATGATAGATATAATATATATATATATATATATATATATATATAGCAATATAAAGTTAGACGTTTAAGTATCATAATGGAAATCTAAAATGTAAATTTAATAAACCAAGTCAGTAAAAAACCAGAACAAAGAAAACGGTAGAGTCAAAATTTTAAAATCTTGACATCTCAAATCCCTTTGCCTTGTTATAGAACGTTTTTTTGAAAAAACATTTTCATGACAACCTTGAGTGTTTTTGTTTGAAGTGAAATAATTTGATCCGTGCAGGAACGAAGAAATAATACAATTTCTTGCGGCCGGGTGGCCTGTCGTAAAAGACGAAAAAAATAACCCACAGCCAGGTAGTAGACTATTTGCACATCTAGATGGCTACCACCCCTTGTTTGGAGTATGCCGCCATAACAACCTTGAATTGTATTCCAAAATGAAAGGCCAGATTCCAGTCTCCCTTTAGAGAGTGGTACCACACTTAGTCCAAAAAACGTCCATAGGCGGTGGTAACCGCTATCCGGCAGGCGTCTGCACCTTTCTGCTGAACTCATACAATCAAAAAAATTATATCGTAAATTATGGTGAAGTACCTCTTTGAAATTCTCAGCGATGAACACGATGTACACACAAAGAGCAGCCAGATACGTGCATGTCATTGCGTAGTCCACAAACGTCCTGCGAAAATATGTAAACAATATAAATAAGCTTTCCTGATCGTTTACGTAAACAAGTAAAGTACGACACGCGTAAAAAGTAACATTGGATAGTGCGGTTAATTTTATTGAAAGAAATACGATCTAAGCATAGCGATAGAAACCGAAGGCAATGCATGTCATTACACCGATAATAGAAGTTTCATATCTTTCTTTCAGGTAGGATGATTTAAACAAAGTGATCAATTAAATATAAATTGAAATAATTTAACGTCCATGATTACATACATTAGTACAAGTTTAGTATTATAATTAGAATAAATTAGTATAATAAGTTATTCCCAAGGTAAACCACAACACAAATATACATTCATTAAATGTCACACACAATAACAAAAATACTAAATAAGCGTGTATAATTTCTAAACTTTTTTCTAAATTAAATTGTAAAAAAGGGTTCTACTGTACTAGAGTCCGTAGAGTTGTTAAAAAAAAAAAAAAAACTCATTGATTAAACTTGTGTCCTTTCAGTACCTTAAGTAAAGAATGTCTTTAAAAGCGAAAGATCTATGACTTGCAGCACCACATAGTCAGATTTTAATACTTTTCAGAGATATATTTTTTATTTACAAGAAAAGCAAACTATAATTTTTTGTTTGTAGCTCAATCCAAAAAACCTATTAAAAATCCTTTTTTTTTGTTAAGGTTACCAAAATTGTTTTTTTTTTTCATTCCTTAGTTTTATGGCAATTTTTCGATATTTTCGAAATTTCGCTTAAGCATAGTGTTATTAATATTTCTTCATAAAATAAGCCCTGACTGATGTTATTAATATGGTATATATATAAGTATATGTAATTCAACAGCACTTTTCACAGTTTATTTCAGGACATGCTATAATAGTAATATTTTTCTTTTACCGCTTGTTAGCGGTGCAATTCACATGTAGTAAAATAAATAATAATGAAATATAAAATAAAAATAGAATTATGGTGGAGACGACGTATGTAAAAAAAAGAGCAACAGTTGAACATTGGTTTAAATAATATATAATTTATTGTAACACGTGTCGTCTACTGTTCGTCTGCTCCGTTCGTTCGTTCGTTCGTTCGTTCGTTCGTTCGTTCGTTCGTCTGCTCCCGTCTGTTCGTTCGTTCGTCTGCTCCGTTCGTTCGTTCGTTCGTTCGTTCGTTCGTTCGTTCGTTCGTTCGTTCGTTCGTTCGTTCGTTCGTTCGTCTGCCCGTTCGTTCGTTCGTTCGTTCGTTCGTTCGTTCGTTCGTTCGTTCGTTCGTTCGTCTGCTCCGTTCGTTCGTTCCCGTTCGTTCGTTCGTCTGCCCGTCTGCTCCGTTCGTTCGTTCGTTCGTTCGTTCGTTCGTTCGTTCGTTCGTTCGTTCGTCTGTTCGTCTGCCCGTTCGTCTGTCTCCGTTCGCCCGTCTGTTCGTTCGTTCGCCCGTTCGTTCGTCTGTCTGCCCGTTCGTTCGTTCGTTCGTTCGTTCGTTCGCCCGTTCGTTCGCCCGTTCTGCCCGCCCGTTCGTTCGTTCGTTCGTTCGTTCGTTCGTTCGCTCCGTTCGTTCGTTCGTTCGTTCGTCTGCTCCGTTCGTTCGTTCGTTCGTTCGTTCGTTCGTTCGTTCGTCTGTCTGCCCGTCTGTCTGCCCGTCTGCTCCGTTCGTCTGCCGTCTGCTCTGCCCGTTCGCTCCGTCTGTCTGTTCGTCTGCTCCGTCGTTCGTCTGTCTTCGTCTGTCTCGCCCGTTCGTCTGCTCCGTCTGCCCGTCTCGTTCGTTCTGCCCGTTCGTCTGCCCGTCTGTCTGTCTGTCTGTCTGCCCGTTCGTTCGTCTCGTTCGTTCGCCCGTTCGTTCGTTCTGCTCCGTTCGTTCGTCTGTTCGTCTGTCTGCCCGTTCTGTCTGTCTGTCTGCTCCGTTCGTCTGTTCTTCGTTCGTTCGTTCGTTCGTTCGTTCGTCTGTTCGTTCGTTCGTTCGTTCGTTCGTTCGTTCGTTCGTTCGTTCGTTCGCCTGTCTGTTCGTTCGTCTGCTCCGTCTGTCTGTTCGTTCGTTCGTTCGTTCGTTCGTTCGTTCGTTCGTTCGTTCGTTCGTTCGTTCGTTCGTTCGTTCGTTCGTTCGTCTGCTCCGTTCGTTCGTCTGCTCCGTTCGTTCGTTCGTTCGTCTGCCTGCCCGTTCGTTCGTTCGTTCGTTCGTTCCCGTTCGTTCGTTCGTTCGTTCGTTCGTTCGTTCGTTCGTTCGTCTGCTCCGTTCGTTCGTTCGTTCGTTCGTTCGTTCGTTCGTCTGTTCGTTCGTTCGTTCGTTCGTTCGTTCGTCTGCCCGTTCGTTCGTTCGTTCGTTCGTTCGTTCGTTCGTTCGTTCGTCTGCTCCGTTCGTTCGTCTGCTCCGTTCGTTCGTCTGCCCGTTCGTTCGTTCGTTCGTTCGTCTGCCCGTTCGTTCGTTCGTTCGTTCGTTCGTTCGTCTGCCCGTTCCGTTCGTTCGTTCGCTCCGTTCGTTCGTTCGTTCGTTCGTTCGTTCGTTCGTTCGTCTGCCCGTTCGTTCGTTCGTTCGTTCGTTCGTTCGTTCGTTCGTTCGTCTCGTCTGCTCCGCTCCGTCTGTTCGTTCGTTCGTTCGTCTGTCTGCCCGTTCGTTCGTCTGTCTGCTCGTTCGTTCGTTCGTTCGTTCGTCTGCTCCGTTCGTTCGTTCGTTCGTTCGTTCGTTCGTTCGTTCGTTCGTTCGTCTGCTCCGTTCGTTCGTTCGTTCGTCTGTTCGTTCGTTCGTTCGTTCGTTCGTTCGTTCGTTCGCTCCGTTCGTTCGTTCGTTCGTTCGCTCCGTTCGTTCTGCCTGTTCGTTCGTTCGTCTGCCCGTTCGTTCGCTCCGTTCGTTCCGTTCGTTCGTTCGTTCGTTCGTTCGTTCGTTCGCTCCGTTCGTTCCGTTCGCCCGTTCGTTCGTTCGTCTGCTCCGTTCGTTCGTTCGTTCGTTCGTTCGTTCGTTCGTCTGCCCGTTCGTTCGTTCGTTCGTTCGTCTGCTCTGCTCCGTTCGTTCGTTCGTTCGTTCGTCTGCTCCGTTCGTTCCGTTCGTTCGTTCGTTCGTTCGTTCGTTCGCCCGTTCGTTCGTCTGCCCGTTCGTTCGTTCGTTCGTCGAGTTCGCCTGTTCCGCTCGTTCGTTCGCTCCGTTCGTTCGTTCGTTCGTTCGTTGCCCGCTCCGTTCGTTCGCTCCGTTCGTTCGTTCGTTCGTTCGTCTGCCCGTTCTGCTCCGTTCGTTCGTTCGTTCGTTCTGTTCGTCTGCCCGTTCGTTCGTTCGCTGCCCGTTCGTCTGTTCGTTCGTTCGTTCGTCTGCTCCGTTCGCCGTCTGTTCGTTCGTTCGTCTGCTCCGTTGCTCGTTCGTTCGTTCGTTCGTTCGTTCGTTCGTTCGTTCGTTCGTTCGTCTGCCCGTTCGTTCGTTCGTTCGTTCCGTTCGTTCGTTCGCTCCGTTCGTCTGCTCCGTTCGTTCGTTCGTTCGTTCGTTCGTTCGTTCGTTCGTTCGTTCGTCTCGTTCGTTCGTTCGTTCGTTCGTTCGTTCGTTCGTTCGTTCGTTCGTTCGTTCGTTCGTTCGTTCGTTCGTTCGTTCGCTGTTCGTTCGTTCCCGTTCGTTCGTTCGTTCGTTCGTTCGTTCGTTCGTTCGTTCGTTCGTTCGTTCGTTCGTTCGTTCGTTCGTTCGTTCGTTCGTTCGTTCGCTCCGTTCGTTCGCCCGTTCGTTCGTTCGTTCGTTCGTTCGTTCGTTCGTTCGTTCGTTCGTTCGTTCGTTCGTCTGCTCCTGCCCGTTCGTTCGTTCGTTCGTTCCGTTCGTTCGTTCGTTCGTTCGTTCGTTCGTTCGTTCCGTCTGTTCGTTCGTTCGTTCGTTCGTTCGTTCGTTCGCTCCGTTCGTTCGTTCGTTCGTTCGTTCGTTCGCTCCGTTCGTTCGTTCGTTCGTTCGTTCGTTCCCTCGTCTGCCTGCTCCGTTCGTTCGTTCGTTCGTCTGCTCCGTCTGGTTCGTTCGTTCGTTCGTTCGTTCGTTCGTTCGTTCGTTCGTTCGTTCGTCTGTTCGTTCGTTCGTTCGTTCGTCTGCCCGTCTGTTCGTTCGCTCCGTTCGTTCGTCTGCTCCGTTCGTTCGTTCGCTCCGTTCGTTCGTCTGCTCGTTCGTTCGTCTGCGTTCGTTCGTCTGCCCGTCTGCCCGTCTGCCCGTTCCGCTCGTTCGTTCGTTCGTTCTGTCTGCCCGTTCGTTCGTTCGTCTGCTCCGTTCGTTCGTTCGTCTGCCCGTTCGTTCGCTCCGTTCGTTCGTTCGTTCGTTCGTTCGTTCGTTCGTTCGTTCGCCCGTTCGTTCGTTCGTTCGTTCGTTCGTTCGTTCGCTCGTTCGTTCGTTCGTTCGTTCGTTCGTTCGTTCGTCTGCCCGTTCGTTCGTTCGTTCGTTCGTTCGTTCGTTCGTTCGTCTGCCTGTCTGTCTGCTCCGTTCGTTCGTTCGTTCGTTCGTTCGTCTGTCTCGTTCGTTCGTTCGTCTGCTCCGTTCGTCTTCGTTCGTTCGTTCGTTCGTTCGTTCGTTCGTCTGCTCGTTCTGTCTGCCCGTTCGTTCGTTCGTTCGTTCGTTCGTTCGTTCGCTCCGTTCGTTCGTTCGTTCGTTCGTTCGTTCGTTCGTTCGTTCGTTCGTTCGTTCGTTCGTTCGCTCCGTTCGTTCGTTCGTTCGTTCGTTCGTCTGTTCGTTCGTTCGTCTGCTCCGTTCGTTCGTTCGTTCGTTCGTTCGTTCGTTCGTTCGTTCGTTCGTTCGTTCGTCTGCTCCGTCTGCCCGTTCGTCTGCCCGTTCGCTCCGTTCGTTCGTTCGCTCCGTTCGTTCGTTCGTTCGTTCGTCTGCTCCGTTCGTTCGTTCGTTCGTTCGTTCGTTCGTTCGTTCGTTCGTCTGCCCGTTCGTTCGTTCGTTCGTTCGTTCGTTCGTTCGTTCGTTCGTTCGTTCGTTCGTTCGTTCGTTCGTTCGTTCGTTCGTTCGTCTGTCTGCTCCGTTCGTTCGTTCGTTCGTTCGTTCGTTCGTTCGTTCGTTCGTTCGTTCGTTCGTTCGTTCGCTCCGTTCGTTCGTTCGTTCGTTCGTTCGTTCGTTCGTTCTGTCTGTTCGTCTGGTTCGCTTCGTTCGTTCGTTCGTTCGTTCGTCTGCTCCGTTCGTTCGTTCTGCTCCGTTCGTTCGTTCGTTCGTTCGTTCGTTCGTTCGTTCGCCCGTTCGTTCGTTCGTTCCGTTCGTTCGTTCGTTCGTTCGTTCTGTCTGCCCGTTCGTTCGTTCGTTCGTTCGTTCGTCTGCTCCGTTCGTTCGTTCGTTCGTTCGTTCGTTCGTCTGCTCCGTTCGTTCGTTCGTTCGTTCGCCCGTTCGTTCGTTCGTTCGTTCGTTCGTTCGTTCGTTCGTTCGTTCGTTCGTTCGTTCGTTCGTTCGTTCGTTCGTTCGTTCGTTCGTCTGCTCCGTTCGTTCGTTCGTTCGTTCGTTCGTTCGTTCGTTCGTTCGTTCGTTCGTTCGTTCGTTCGTTCGTTCGTCTGCTCCGTTCGTTCGTTCGTTCGTTCGTTCGTCTGTCTGCTCCGTTCGTTCGTTCGTCTGCCCGTTCCTGTTCGTTCGTTCGTTCGTTCGTTCGTTCGTTCGTTCGTTCGTTCGTTCGTTCGTTCGCGTTCGTTCTGTCTGCTCCGTTCGTTCGTTCGTTCGTTCGTTCGTTCGTTCGTTCGTTCGCTCGTTCGTTCGTTCGTTCGTCTGCTCCGTTCGTTCGTTCGTCTGTTCGTTCGTTCGTTCGTTCGCTCCGTTCGTTCGTTCGTTCGTTCGTTCGTTCGTTCGTTCGTTCGTTCGTTCGTTCGTTCGCTCCGTTCGTCTGCTCCGTTCGTTCGTTCGTTCGTTCGTTCGTTCGTCTGCTCGTTCGTTCGTTCGTTCGTTCGTTCGTTCGTTCGTTCGTTCGTTCGTTCGTCTGCTCGTTCGTTCGTTCGTTCGTTCGTTCGTTCGTTCGTTCGTTCGTTCCGTCTGCTCGTTCGTTCGTTCGTTCGTTCGTTCGTTCGTTCGTTCGTTCGTTCGTCTGCTCCGTTCGTTCGTTCGTTCGTTCGTTCGTTCGTTCGTTCGTTCGTTCGTTCGTTCGCTCCGTTCGTTCGTTCGTTCGTTCGTTCGTCTGCCCGTTCGTTCGTTCGTTCGCTCCGTTCGTTCGTTCGTTCGTTCGTTCGTTCGTTCGTTCGTTCGTTCGTTCGTTCGTTCGTTCGTTCGTTCGTCTGCTCCGTTCGTTCGTTCGTTCGTCTGCCCGTTCGTTCGTCTGCTCCGTTCGTTCGTTCGTTCGTTCGTTCGTTCGTTCGTTCGTTCGTTCGTTCGTTCGCTCCGTTCGTTCGTTCGTTCGTTCGTTCGTTCGTTCGTTCGTTCGTTCGTTCGTTCGTTCGTTCCGTTCGTTCGTTCGTTCGTTCGTTCGTTCGTTCGTTCGTCTGCTCGCCCGTTCGTTCGTTCGTTCGTTCGTTCGTTCGTTCTGCTCCGTTCGTTCGTCTGCTCCGTTCGCTCGTTCGTCTGCTCCGTTCGTTCGTTCGTTCGTTCGTCTGTTCGTTCGTTCGTCTGCTCCGTTCGTTCGTTCGTTCGTTCGTTCGTTCGTTCGTCTGTTCGTTCGTTCGTTCGTTCTGCTCCGTTCGTTCGTTCGTTCGTTCGTCTGCCTCGTTCGTTCGTTCGTTCGTTCGTTCGTTCGTTCGTTCGTTCGTTCGTTCGTTCGTTCGTTCGTTCGTCTGCCCGTTCGTCTGCTCCGTTCGTTCGTTCGTTCGTTCGTTCGTTCGTTCGTTCGTCTGTTCGTTCGTTCGCTCCGTCTGCCCGTTCGTTCGTTCGTTCGTTCGTTCGCTCCGTCTGCTCCGTTCGTTCGTTCGTTCGTTCGTCTGCTCCGTTCGTTCGTTCGTTCGTTCGTTCGTTCGTTCGTTCGTTCGTTCGTTCGTTCGTTCGTTCGTTCGCTCCGTTCGTTCGTTCGTTCGTTCGTTCGTTCGTTCGTTCGTGCCCGTTCGTTCGTTCGTCCGTTCGTTCGTTCGCTCCGTTCGTTCGTTCGTTCGTTCGTTCGTTCGTTCGTTCGTTCGTTCGCTCCGTTCGTTCGTTCGTTCGTTCGTTCGTTCGTTCGTCTGCTCCGTTCGTTCGTTCGTTCGTTCGTTCGTTCGTTCGTTCGTTCGTTCGTCTGCTCCGTTCGTTCGTTCGTCTGCTCCGTTCGTTCGTTCGTTCGTTCGTTCGTTCGTTCGTTCGTTCGTTCGTTCGTTCGTTCGTTCGTTCGTTCGTCTGCTCCGTTCGTTCGTTCGTTCGTTCGTCTGCTCCGTTCGTTCGTTCGTTCGTTCGCTCCGTCGTCCGTTCGTTCGTTCGTTCGTTCGTTCGTTCGTTCGTTCGTTCGTTCGTTCGTTCGTTCGTTCGTTCGTTCGTTCGTTCGTTCGTTCGTTCGTTCGTTCGTTCGTTCGTCTGCTCGTTCGTTCGTTCGTTCGTTCGTTCGTTCGTTCGTTCGTCTGCTCTGTTCCGTTCGTTCGTTCGTTCGTTCGTTCGTTCGTTCGTTCGTTCGTTCGTTCGTTCGTTCGTTCGTTCGTTCGTTCGTCTGCTCGTTCGTTCGTTCGCCCGTTCGTTCGTTCGTTCGTTCGCTCCGTTCGTTCGTTCGTTCGTTCGTTCGTTCGTTCGCTCCGTTCGTTCGTTCGCTCTGCTCCGTTCGTTCGTTCGTTCGTTCGTTCGTTCGTTCGTCTGCTCCGTTCGTTCGTTCGTTCGTTCGTTCGTTCGTTCGTTCGTTCGTTCGTTCGTTCGCTCCGTTCGTTCGTTCGTTCGTTCGTTCGTTCGTTCGTTCGTTCGTTCGTTCGTTCGTTCGTTCGTTCGTTCGTTCGTTCGTTCGTTCGTTCGTTCGTTCGTTCGTTCGCTCGTCTGCTCCGTTCGTTCGTTCGTTCGTTCGTTCGTTCGTTCGTTCGTTCGTTCGTTCGTTCGTTCGTTCGTTCGTTCGTTCGTTCGTTCGTTCGTTCGTTCGTTCGTTCGTTCGTTCGTTCGTTCGTTCGTTCGTTCGTTCGTTCGTTCGTTCGTTCGTCTGCTCCGTTCGCTCCGTTCGTTCGTTCGTTCGTTCGTTCGTTCGTTCGTTCGTTCGTTCGTTCGCTCCGTTCGTTCGTTCGTTCGTTCGCCCGTTCGTTCGTTCGTTCGTTCGTTCGTTCGTTCGTTCGTTCGTTCGTTCCGTTCGTTCGTCTGCTCGTTCGTTCGTTCGTTCGTTCGTTCGTTCGCTCCGTTCGTTCGTTCGTTCCGTTCGCGCTCCGTTCGTTCGTTCGTTCGTTCGTTCGTTCGTTCGTTCGTTCGTTCGTTCGTTCGTTCGTTCGTTCGTTCGTTCGTTCGTTCGTTCGTTCCGTTCGTTCGTTCGTTCGTTCGTTCGTCTGCTCCGTTCGTTCGTTCGTCTGCCCGTTCGTTCGTTCCGTTCGTTCGTTCGTTCGTTCGTCTGCTCCGTTCGTTCGTTCGTTCGTTCGTTCGTTCGTTCGTTCGTTCGTTCGTTCGTTCCGTTCGTTCGTTCGTTCGTTCGTTCGTTCGTTCGTTCGTTCGTTCGTTCGTTCGCTCCGTTCGTTCGTTCGTTCGTGCTCCGTTCGTTCGTTCGTTCGTTCGTTCGTTCGTTCGTTCGTTCGTTCGTTCGTTCGTTCGTTCGTTCGTTCGTTCGTTCGTTCGTTCGTTCGTTCGTTCGTTCGTTCGTTCGTTCGTTCGTCTGCTCCGTTCGTTCGTTCGTTCGTTCGTTCGTTCGTTCGTTCGTTCGTTCGTTCGTTCGTTCGTTCGTTCGTTCGTTCGTTCGTTCGTTCGTTCGTTCGTTCGCTCGTTCGTTCGTTCGTTCGTTCGTTCGTTCGTTCGCTCCGTTCGTTCGTTCGTTCGTTCGTTCGTTCGTTCGTTCGTTCGTTCGTTCGTCTGTTCGTTCGTTCGTTCGTTCGCTCCGTTCGTCTGCCCGTTCGTTCGTTCGTTCGTTCGTTCGTTCGTTCGTTCGTTCGTTCGTTCGTTCGTTCGCTCGTTCGTTCGTTCGTTCGTTCGTTCGTTCGTTCGTTCGTTCGTCTGCTCCGTTCGTTCGTCTGCTCCGTTCGTTCGTTCGTTCGTTCGTTCGTTCGTTCGTTCGTTCGTTCGTTCGTTCGTTCGTTCGTTCGTTCGTTCGTTCGTTCGTTCGTTCGTTCGTTCGTTCCGTTCGTTCGTTCGTTCGTTCGTTCGTTCGTTCGTTCGTTCGTTCGTTCGTCTGCTCCGTTCGTTCGTTCGCTCCGTTCGTTCGTTCGTTCGTTCGTTCGTTCGTTCGTTCGTTCGTTCGTTCGTTCGCTCCGTTCGTTCGTTCGTTCGTTCGCTCCGTTCGTTCGTTCGTTCGTTCGTTCGTTCGTCTGCTCCGTTCGTTCGTTCGTTCGTTCGTTCGTTCGTTCGTCTGCTCCGTTCGTTCGTTCGTTCGTTCGTCGTTCGTTCGTTCGTTCGTTCGTTCGTTCGTTCGTTCGTCTGCTCCGTTCGTTCGTTCGTTCGTTCGTTCGTTCGTTCGTTCGTTCGTTCGTTCGTTCGTTCGTTCGTTCGTTCGTTCGTTCGTTCGTTCGTTCGTTCGCTCCGTTCGTTCGTTCGTTCGTTCGTTCGTTCGTTCGTTCGTTCGTTCGTTCGTTCGTTCGTTCGTCTGCTCCGTTCGTTCGTTCGTTCGTTCGTTCGTTCGTTCGTTCGTTCGTTCGTTCGTTCGCCCGTTCGTTCGTTCGTTCGTTCGTTCGTTCGTTCGTTCGTTCGCTCCGTTCGTTCGTTCGTTCGTTCGTTCGTTCGCTCCGTTCGTTCGTTCGTTCGTTCGTTCGTTCGTTCGTTCGTTCGTTCGTTCGTTCGTTCGTCTGCTCCGTTCGTTCGTTCGTTCGCTCCGTTCGTTCGCCCGTTCGTTCGTTCGTTCGCCTGCTCCGTTCGTTCGTTCGTTCGTTCGTTCGTTCGTTCGTTCGTTCGTTCGTTCGTTCGTTCGTTCGTTCGTTCGTCTGCTCCGTTCGTTCGTTCGTTCGTTCGTTCGTTCGCTCCGTTCGTTCGTTCGTTCGTTCGTTCGTTCGTTCGTTCGTTCGTTCGCTCCGTTCGTTCGTTCGTTCGTCTGCCCGTTCGTTCGTTCGTTCGTTCGTTCGTTCGTTCGTTCGTTCGTTCGTTCGTTCGTTCGTTCGTCTGCTCCGTTCGTTCGTTCGTTCGTTCGTCTGCTCCGTTCGTTCGTTCGTCTGCTCCGTTCGTTCGTTCGTTCGTTCGTTCGTTCGTTCGTTCGTTCGTTCGTTCGTTCGTTCGTTCGTCTGCTCCGTTCGTTCGTTCGTTCGTTCGTTCGTTCGTTCGTTCGTTCGTTCGTTCGTTCGCTCCGTTCGTTCGTTCGTCTGTTCCGTTCGTTCGTTCGTTCGTCTGTTCCGTTCGTTCGTTCCGTTCGTTCGTTCGTTCCGTTCGTTCGTTCGTTCGTTCGTTCGTTCGTTCGTTCGTTCGTTCGTTCGTTCGTTCGTTCGTTCCGCTCTGTTCGTTCGTTCGTTCGTTCGTTCGTTCGTTCGTTCGCTCCGTTCGTTCGTTCGTTCGTTCGTTCGTTCGTTCGTTCGTTCGTTCGTTCGTTCGTTCGTTCGTTCGTTCGTCTGCCCGTTCGTTCGTTCGTTCGTTCGTTCGTTCGTTCGTTCGTTCGTTCCGTTCGTTCGTTCGTTCGTTCGTTCCGTTCGTTCGTTCGTTCGTTCGTTCGTTCCGTTCGTTCGTTCGTTCGTTCGTTCGTTCGTTCGTTCGCTCCGTTCGTTCGTTCGTTCGTTCGTTCGTTCGTTCGTTCGTTCGTTCGTTCGTTCGTTCGTTCGTTCGTTCGTTCGCTCCGTTCGTTCGTTCCGTTCGTTCGTTCGTTCGTTCCGTTCGCTCCGTTCGTTCGTTCGTTCGTTCGTTCGTTCGTTCGTTCGTTCGTTCGTTCGTTCGTCTGCCCGTTCGTCTGCCCGTTCGTTCGTTCGTTCGCCCGTTCGTTCGTCTGCTCCGTTCGTTCGTTCGTTCGTTCGTTCGTTCGTTCGTTCGTTCGTTCGTTCGTTCGTTCGTTCGTTCGTTCGTTCGTTCGTTCGTTCGTTCGTTCGTTCGTTCGTCCGTTCGTTCGTTCGTTCGTTCGTTCGTTCGTTCGTTCGTTCCGTTCGTTCGTTCGTTCGTTCGTTCGTTCGTTCGTTCGTTCGCTCCGTTCGTTCGTTCGTTCGTTCGTTCGTTCGTTCGTTCGCTCCGTTCGTTCGTTCGTTCGTTCGTTCGTTCGTTCGTTCGTTCGTTCGTTCGTTCGTTCGTTCGTTCGTTCGTTCGTTCGTTCGTTCGTTCGTTCGTTCGTTCGTTCGTTCGTTCGTTCGTTCGCTCGTTCGTTCGTTCGTTCGTTCGCTCCGTTCGTTCGTTCGTTCGTTCGTTCGTTCGTTCGTTCGTTCGTTCGTTCGTTCGTCTGCTCCGTTCGTTCGTTCGCTCCGTTCGTTCGTTCGTTCGTTCGTTCGTTCGTTCGTTCGCTCGTTCGTTCGTTCGTTCGTTCGTTCGTTCGTTCGTTCGTTCGCCCGTTCGTTCGTTCGTTCGTTCGTTCGTTCGCTCCGTTCGTTCGTTCGTTCGTTCGTTCGTTCGTTCGTTCGTTCGTTCGCTCCGTTCGTTCGTTCGTTCGTTCGTTCGTTCGTTCGTTCGTTCGTTCGTTCGTTCGTTCGTTCGTTCGTCTGCTCCGTTCGTTCGTTCGTTCGCTCGTTCGTTCGTTCGTTCGTTCGTTCGTTCGTTCGTTCGTTCGTTCGTTCGTTCGTTCGTTCGTTCGTTCGTTCGTTCGTTCGTTCGTTCGTTCGTTCGTTCGTTCGTTCGTTCGTTCGTTCGTTCGTTCGTTCGTTCGTTCGTTCGTTCGTTCGTTCGTTCGTTCGTCTGCTCCGTTCGTTCGTTCGTTCGTTCGTTCGTCTGCCCGTTCGTTCGTTCGTCTGCTCCGTTCGCTCCGTTCGTTCGTTCGTTCGTTCGTTCGCTCCGTTCGTTCGTTCGTTCGTTCGTTCGTTCGTTCGTTCGTTCGTTCGCTCCGTTCGTTCGTTCGTTCGTTCGTTCGTCTGCTCCGTTCGTTCGTTCGTTCGTTCGTTCGTTCGTTCGTTCGTCTGCTCCGTTCGTTCGTTCGTTCGTTCGTTCGTTCGTTCGTTCGTTCGTTCGTTCGTTCGTTCGTTCGTTCGTTCGTTCGTTCGTTCGTTCGTTCGTTCGTTCGTTCGTTCGTTCGTTCGTTCGTTCGCTCCGTTCGTTCGTTCGTTCGTTCGTTCGTTCGTTCGTTCCGTTCGTTCGTTCGTTCGTTCGTTCGTTCGTTCGTTCGTTCGTTCGTTCGTTCGTTCGTTCGTTCGTTCGTTCGCTCCGTTCGTTCGTTCGTTCGTTCGTTCGTTCGTTCGTTCGTTCGTTCGTTCGTTCGTCTGCCCGTTCGTTCGTTCGTTCGTTCGTTCGTTCGTTCGCTCCGTTCGTTCGTTCGTTCGTTCGTTCGTTCGTTCGTTCGTTCGTTCGTTCGTTCGTTCGTCTGCTCCGTTCGTTCGTTCGTTCGTTCGCTCCGTTCGTTCGTTCGTTCGTTCGTTCGTTCGTCTGCTCCGTTCGTTCGCTCCGTTCGTTCGTTCGTTCGTTCTTCGTTCGTTCGTTCGTTCGTTCGCCCGTTCTGCTCCGTTCTCTCCGTTCGTTCGCTCCGTTCGTTCGCTCCGTTCGTTCGTTCGTTCGTTCGTTCGTTCGTTCGTTCGTCTGCTCCGTTCGTTCGTTCGTCTGCTCCGTTCGTTCGTTCGTTCGCTCCGTTCGCTCCGTTCGTTCGTTCGTTCGTTCGTTCGTTCGTTCGCTCCGTTCGTTCGTTCGTTCGTTCCGTTCGTTCGTTCGTTCGTTCGTTCGTTCGTTCGTTCGTTCGCTCGTTCGTTCGTCTGCTCCGTTCGTTCGTTCGTTCGTTCGTTCGTTCGTTCGTTCGTTCGTTCGTTCGTTCGTTCGTTCGTTCGTTCGTTCGTTCGCTCCGTTCGTTCGTTCGTTCGTTCGTTCGTTCGTCTGCTCCGTTCGTTCGTTCGTTCGTTCGTTCGTTCGTTCGTTCGTTCGTTCGTTCGCTCCGTTCGTTCGTTCGTTCGTTCGTTCGTTCGTTCGTTCGTTCGTTCGTTCGTTCGTTCGTTCGTTCGTTCGTTCGTTCGTTCGTTCGTTCGTTCGTCTGCTCGTTCGTTCGTTCGTTCGTTCGTTCGTCTGTTCGTTCGTTCGTTCGTTCCGTTCGTTCGTTCGTTCGTTCGTTCTGCTCCGTTCGTTCGTTCGTTCGTTCGTTCGTTCGTTCGTTCGCTCCGTTCGTTCGTTCGTTCGTTCGTTCGTTCGTTCGTTCGTTCGTTCGTTCGTTCGTTCGTTCGTTCGCTCCGTTCGTTCGTTCGTTCGCTCCGTTCGTTCGTTCGTTCGTTCGTTCGTTCGTTCGTTCGTTCGCTCGTTCGTTCGTTCGTTCGTTCGTTCGTTCGTTCGTTCGTTCGTTCGTTCGTTCGTTCGTTCGCTCCGTTCGTTCGTTCGTTCGTTCGTTCGTTCGTTCGTTCGCTCGTTCGTTCGTTCGTTCGTTCGTTCGTTCGTCTGCTCCGTTCGTTCGTTCGTTCGTTCGTTCGTTCGTTCGTTCGTTCGTTCGTTCGCTCGTTCGTTCGTTCGTTCGTTCGTTCGTTCGTTCGCTCCGTTCGTTCGTTCGTTCGTTCGTTCGTTCGTTCGTTCGTTCGCTCCGTTCGTTCGCTCCGTTCGTTCGTTCGTTCGTTCGTTCGTTCGTCTGCCCGTTCGTTCGTTCGTTCGTTCGTTCGCTCCGTTCGTTCGTTCGTTCGTTCGTTCGTTCGTTCGTTCGTTCGTCTGCTCCGTTCGTTCGTTCGTTCGTTCGTTCGCTCCGTTCGTTCGTTCGTTCGCTCCGTTCGTTCGTTCGTTCGTTCGTTCGTTCGTTCGTCTGTTCCGTTCGCTCCGTTCGTTCGTTCGTTCGTTCGTTCGTTCGTTCGTTCGTTCGTTCGTTCGTTCGTTCGTTCGTTCGTTCGTTCGTTCGTTCGTTCGTTCGTTCGTTCGTTCGTTCGTTCGTTCGTTCGTTCGTTCGTTCGCTCCGTTCGTTCGTTCGTTCGTTCGTTCGTTCGTTCGTTCTGCTCCGTCTGCTCCGTTCGTTCGTTCGTTCGTCTCCGTCTGCCCGTTCGTTCGTTCGTTCGTTCGTTCGTCTGCTCCGTTCGTTCGTTCGTTCGTTCGTTCGTTCGTTCGTTCGTTCGTTCGTTCGTTCGTTCGTTCGTTCGTTCGTTCGTTCGTTCGTTCGTTCCGTTCGTTCGTTCGTTCGTTCGTTCGCTCCGTTCGTTCGTTCGTTCGTTCGTTCGTTCGTTCGTTCGCTCCGTTCGTTCGTTCGTTCGTTCGTTCCGTTCGTTCGTTCGTTCGTTCGTCTGCTCCGTTCGTTCGTTCGCCCGTTCGTTCGTTCGTTCGTTCGTTCGTTCGTTCGTTCGTTCGTTCGCTCCGTTCGTCTGCTCCGTTCGTTCGTTCGTTCCGTTCGTTCGCTCGTTCGCTCCGTTCGTTCGTTCGTTCGTTCGTTCGTTCGTTCGCTCCGTCTGCTCCGTTCGTTCGTTCGTTCGTTCGTTCGTTCGTTCGTTCGTTCGTTCGTTCGTTCGTTCGTTCGTTCGTTCGTTCGTTCGTTCGTTCGTTCGTTCGTTCGTTCGTTCGTTCGTTCCGCTCCGTTCGTTCGTTCGTTCGTCTGCTCCGTTCGTTCGTTCGTTCGTTCGTTCGTTCGTTCGTTCGTTCGTTCGTTCGCCCGTTCGTTCGTTCGTTCGTTCGTTCGTTCGTTCGTTCGTTCGTTCGTTCGTTCGCTCGTTCGTTCGTTCGTCTGCTCCGTTCGTTCGTTCGTTCGTTCGTTCGTTCGTTCGTTCGTTCGTTCGCTCCGTTCGTTCGTTCGTTCGTTCGTTCGTTCGTTCGCTCCGTTCGTTCGTTCGTTCGTTCGTTCGTTCGTTCGTTCGTTCGTTCGTTCGTTCGCTCCGTTCGTTCGTTCGTTCGTTCGTTCGTTCGTTCGTTCGTCTGCTCCGTCTGCTCCGTTCGTTCGTTCGTTCGTTCGTTCGTTCGTTCGTTCGCTCCGTTCGTTCGTTCGTTCGTTCGTTCGTTCGTTCGTTCGCTCCGTTCGTTCGTTCGTTCGTTCGTTCGTTCGTTCGTTCGCTCCGTTCGTTCGTTCGTTCGTTCGTTCGTTCGTTCGTTCGTTCGTTCGTTCGCTCCGTTCGTTCGTTCGTTCGTTCGTTCGTTCGTTCGTTCGTTCGTTCTGCTCCGTTCGTTCGTCTGCTCGTTCGTTCGTTCGTTCGTTCCGTTCGTTCGTTCGTTCGTTCGTTCGTTCGTTCGTTCGTTCGTTCGTTCGCTCCGTTCGTTCGTTCGTTCGTTCGTTCGTTCGTTCGTTCGTTCGTTCGTTCGTTCGCCCGTTCGTTCGTTCGTTCGTTCGTTCGTTCGTTCGCCCGTTCGTTCGTTCGTTCGTTCGTTCGTTCGTTCGTTCGTTCGTTCGTTCGTTCGTTCGTTCGTTCGCTCCGTTCGTTCGTCTGCTCCGTTCGTTCGTTCGTTCGTTCGTCTGCTCTGCCCGTTCGTTCGTTCGTTCCGTTCGTTCGTTCGTTCGTTCGTTCGTTCGTTCGTTCGTCTGCTCCGTTCGTTCGTTCGTTCGTTCGTTCGTTCGCTCCGTTCGTTCGTTCGTTCGTTCGTTCGTTCGTTCGTTCGTTCGTTCGTTCGTTCGTTCGTTCGTTCGTTCGTTCGTTCGTTCGTTCGTTCGTTCGTTCGTTCGTCTGCTCCGTTCGTTCGTTCGCTCCGTTCGTTCGCTCCGTTCGTTCGTTCGTTCGTTCGTTCGTCTCCGTTCGTTCGTTCGTTCGTTCGTTCGTTCGTCTGTTCGTTCCGTTCGTTCGTTCGTTCGTTCGTTCGTTCGCCCGTCTGCTCGTTCGTTCGTTCGTTCGTTCGTTCGTTCGTTCGTCTGCTCCGTTCGTTCGTTCGTTCGTTCGTTCGTTCGTCTGTTCGTTCGCTCCGTTCGTTCGTTCGTTCTGCTCCGTTCGTTCGTTCGTTCGTTCGTTCGTTCGTTCGTTCGTTCGTCTGCTCGTTCGTTCGTTCGTTCGTTCGTTCGTTCGTTCGTTCGTTCGTTCGTCTGCTCGTTCGTTCGTTCGTTCGTTCGTTCGTTCGTTCGTTCGTTCGTTCGTTCGTTCGTTCGTTCGTTCGTTCGTTCGTTCGTTCGCTCCGTTCGTTCGTTCGTTCGTTCGTTCGTTCGTTCGCCCGTTCGTTCGTTCGTTCGTTCGCTCCGTTCGTTCGTTCGTTCGTTCGCTCGTTCGTTCGTTCGTTCGTTCGTTCGTTCGTTCGTTCGTTCGTTCGTTCGTTCGTTCGTTCGTTCGTTCGTTCGTTCGTTCGTTCGTTCGTTCGTTCGTTCGTTCGTTCGTTCGTTCGTTCGTTCGTTCGTTCGTTCGTTCGTTCGTTCGTTCGTTCGTTCGTTCGTTCGTTCGTTCGTTCGTTCCGTTCGTTCGTTCGTTCGTTCGTTCGTTCGTTCGTTCGTTCGTTCGTTCGTTCGTTCGTTCGTTCGTTCGTTCGCTCCGTTCGTTCGTTCGTTCGTTCGTTCGTTCGTTCGTCTGCTCCGTTCGTTCGTTCGTTCGTTCGTTCGTTCGTTCGTCTGCCCGTTCGTTCGTTCGTTCGTTCGTTCGTTCGTTCGTTCGTTCGTTCGTCTGCTCCGTTCGTTCGTTCGTTCGTTCGTTCCGCCTGTTCGTTCGTTCGTTCGTCTGCTCCGTTCGTTCGTTCGTTCGTTCGTTCGTTCGTTCGTTCGCTCGTTCGTTCGTTCGTTCGTTCGCTCCGTTCTGCTCGTTCGTTCGTTCGTTCGTTCGTTCGTTCGTCTGCTCCGTTCGTTCGTTCGTTCGTTCGTTCGTTCGTTCGTTCGTTCGTTCGCCCGTTCGTTCGCTCCGTTCGTTCGTTCGTTCGTTCGTTCGTTCGTTCGTTCGTTCGTTCGCTCCGTTCGTTCGTTCGTTCGTTCGTTCGTTCGTTCGTTCGTTCGTTCGCTCCGTTCGTTCGTTCGTTCGTTCGTTCGTTCGTTCGTTCGTTCGTTCGTTCGTTCGCTCCGTCTGCCCGTTCGTTCGTTCGTTCGTTCGCTCCGTTCGTTCGTTCGTTCGTTCGTTCGTTCGTTTCGTTCGCTCCGTTCGTTCGTTCGTTCGTTCGTTCGTTCGCTCCGTTCGTTCGTTCGTTCGTTCGTTCGTTCGTTCGTTCGCTCGTTCGTTCGTTCGCTCCGTTCGTTCGTTCGTTCGTTCGCTCCGTTCGTTCGTTCGTCTGCTCCGTTCGTTCGTTCGTTCGTTCGTTCGTTCGTTCGTTCGTTCGTTCGTTCTGCTCCGTTCGTTCGTTCGTTCGCCCGTTCGTTCGTTCGTTCGTTCGTTCGTTCGTTCGTTCGTTCGTTCGTCTGCTCCGTTCGTTCGTTCGTTCGTTGCCGTTCGTTCGTTCGCTCCGTTCGTTCGTTCGTTCGTTCGTTCGTTCGTTCGTTCGTTCGTTCGTTCGTTCGTTCGTTCGTTCGTTCGTTCGTTCGTTCGTTCGTTCGTTCGTCTGCTCCGTTCGTTCGTTCGTTCGCTCGTTCGTTCGTTCGTTCGTTCGTTCGCTCCGTTCGTTCGTTCGTTCGTTCGTTCGTTCGTTCGTTCGCCCGTTCGTTCGTTCGTTCGTTCGTTCGTTCGTTCGTTCGTTCGTTCGTTCGTTCGTTCGTTCGTTCGTTCGTCTGCTCCGTTCGTTCGTTCGTTCGTTCGTCTGTTCGTTCGTTCGTTCGTTCGTTCGTTCGTTCGTTCGTCTGCTCCGTTCGTTCGTTCGTTCGTTCGTTCGTTCGTTCGTTCGTTCGCTCGTTCGTTCGTTCGTTCGCCCGTTCGTTCGTTCGTTCGTTCGCTCCGTTCGTTCGTTCGTTCGTTCGTTCGTTCGTTCGTTCGTTCGTTCGTTCGCTCCGTTCGTTCGTTCGTTCGTTCGTTCGTTCGTTCGTTCGTTCGTTCGTTCGTTCGTTCGTTCGTTCGTTCGTTCGTTCCGTTCGTTCGTTCCTGCTCCGTTCGTTCGTTCGTTCGTTCGTTCGTTCGTTCGTTCGTTCGTTCGTTCGTTCGTTCGTTCGTTCTGCCCGTTCGTTCGTTCGTTCGTTCGTTCGTTCGTCTGCTCCGTTCGTTCGTTCGTTCGTTCGTTCGTTCGTTCGTTCGTTCGTTCGTTCGTTCGTTCGTTCGTTCGCTCCGTTCGCTCGTTCGTTCGTTCGTTCGTTCGTTCGCTCCGTTCGTTCCGTTCGTTCGTTCGTTCGTTCGTTCGTTCGTTCGTTCGTTCGTTCGTCTGCTCCGTTCGTTCGTCTCCGTTCGTTCGTTCGTTCGTTCGTTCGTTCGTTCGTTCGTTCGTTCGTTCGTTCGTTCGTTCGTTCGTTCGTCTGCTCCGTTCGTTCGTTCGTCTGCTCCGTTCGTTCGTTCGTTCGTTCGTTCGTTCGTTCGCTCCGTTCGTTCGTTCGTTCGTTCGCTCCGTTCGTTCGTTCGTTCGTTCGTTCGTTCGTTCGTTCGTTCGTTCGTTCGTTCGTTCGTTCGTTCGTTCGCCTGTTCGTTCGTTCGTTCGTTCGTCTGCTCCGTTCGTTCGTTCGTTCGTTCGTTCGTTCGTTCGCTCTGCTCGTTCGTTCGTTCGTTCGTTCGTTCGTCTGCTCCGTTCGCTCCGTTCGTTCGTTCGTTCGTTCGTTCGTTCGTTCCGTCTGCTCCGTTCGTTCGTTCGTTCGTTCGTTCGTTCGTTCGTTCGTTCGTTCGTTCGCTCCGTTCGTTCGTTCGTTCGTTCGTTCCGTTCGTTCGTTCGTTCGTTCGTTCGTTCGCTCTGTTCGTTCGTTCGTTCGTTCGTTCGTCTGCTCCGTTCGTTCGCCTCGTTCGTTCGTTCGTTCGCCCGTTCGTTCGCCCGCCCGTTCGTTCTGTTCGTTCGTTCGTTCTGCTCCGTTCGTTCGTTCGTTCGTTCGTTCGTTCGTTCGTCTGCTCCGTTCGTTCGTTCGTTCGTTCGTTCGTTCGTCTGCTCCGTTCGTTCGCCCGTTCGTTCGTTCGTTCGTTCGTTCGTTCGTTCGTTCGTTCCGTTCGCCCGTTCGTTCGTTCGTTCGTTCGTTCGTTCGCTCCGTTCGTTCGTTCGTTCGTTCGTTCGTTCGTTCGTTCGTTCGCTCCGTTCGTTCGTTCGTTCGTTCGTTCGTTCGTCTGCTCCGTCTTTCGCTCCGTTCGTTCGCTCCGTTCGTTCGTTCGTTCGTTCGTTCGTTCGTTCGTTCGTTCGTTCCGTTCGCTCCGCTCGGTTCGTTCGCTCCGTTCGTCTGTTCGTTCGTTCGTTCGGTTCGTTCGTTCGTTCGTTCGTTCGTTCGTTCGTTCGTTCGTTCGTTCGTTCGTTCGTTCGTTCGTTCGTTCGTTCGTTCGTTCGTTCGTTCGTTCGTTCGTTCGTTCGTTCGTTCGTCTGCTCCGTTCGTTCGTTCGTTCGTTCGTTCGCTCCGTTCTGCTCCGTTCGTTCGTTCTGCCCGTTCGTTCGTTCGCCCGTTCGTTCGTTCGTTCGTTCGTTCGTCTGCTCCGTTCGTTCGTTCGCCCGTTCGTTCGTTCGTTCGCTCCGTCTGCTCCGTTGTCTGTCTGTCTGTCTGTCTGTCTGTCTGTCTGTCTGTCTGTCTGTCTGTCTGTCTGTCTGTCTGTCTGTCTGTCAGTCTGTCTGTCTGTCTGTCTGTCTGTCTGTCTGTCTGTCTGTCTGTCTGTCTGTCAACTCAGTATGTCTTTCTGTTAAGTTTTTGGAAAACACTGGATCGTTTCTATTGTAAGTTTGTTTAAATGTAGTTTTAATGCCGAAAATGGACATATATACTCATGCCAGGAGATCGGATAGTTTGCGATATAAAATTAAGTGAATTTTTCGGGTGCAAATGGCACTAACATAAAAATGTTGTACAATGTAACCTGTATCAACGCCTGTTCTTTAAACAAGAAGAAGGAACTAGAGGTTAACCCACGGCGTAGCCGCGGGGTAAACTCTAGTGAACTATAAATGTGCGAAATTCCATACTCCTCCATCCGCGCAATTTTCATAAAAGATTTTGCTTCGCGTATTATTATAATGATATCTCTAAAAAGCATTGAAATCTGATGATGTGATACTGCAGGTCGTTCATCTTTTGCTCTTAGTATATTCTTTACTTTTTTTTTCAAATGAGATGAAATCAGTAAAAAATTTCATAACAGCTCAGAGAATGGCTTTTATGATTTTACAATGATTCTCAAAATGGTTTCGGAAACCTAAAAACGTGAGTTATGAAAATATATCTAAATCGTTACTTTAGTCAAGTTTCAGACAGACAGAAAAGAGAGTACAATTAAACTTACAAATGCATCTAAACACAGTATTAGAAATGAATGATATGCCTAAGGAGCATCTATTTTATGTCATACTGGTATAATGTAAACAGACAAATATGGTTACATTATATAAAATGAAACAAGGAAAATTTCATGAATACGTTTTCTGTGGTATATTTTGGTTAAGTGTTTTCGTATAAGAAGACTTACATATTTCCAACATTTTATGTAGGTACTTAAATATTTGCTTGTTTTTACGCAGTTAATGGCTTATTCACAGTACACTAAACCGAAACATAGGTCGGGCCCAACGCCTTGTACATTTATTTTTATGCTTAGAGACGTAACACTGCTCTTGGAAATATCAGTATAAGAATATCTTTTTTTTTAATCGACAATAATCGATATTTATAAATACTAGTGGACGGCCGTGTTCGAAATTCGACAATAATAATTAATTTCAAAGACTATATACTTCTGTAATCACAGATTTCGCCAAGGCTACACTGTTAATTTGACATGATGAACAATAAGCAAAAGAGTATATATGCGTGTCTGTGTCAAATACATGGTAGTGTGTGTAATGTTTTTTTTATAGATTTAATGTATTTTTTATGAATAATTTAAAAAAAATATTAGCATTCGTCGCTTCTTCTCTATATGAACTATAAGTGTGCGAAATTTCATACTCCTCCGTCCGCGCAATTTTTTTAAAAAGGAGTACAAAGTTTTTGTTTCACGTATTAATATATAGATACATTGATATTTATTCGATATTTCAGTAAATATTTTTATTTAATTTTCCGATATTGAATTTAAAAACGTCGATTTTGACAACCGGGTCTATGGGACCTTTTCTTGCGTTATAGTATAGGACAACCGTTCATTTGGCACCAAAGCTTGCCACAACTTGCAAGTATTTTAGTTTCTGTAATATAGGTAAATAGAAACTACAATTGAAGGTGCTGTTTTAGTAATCAAACATCGTTTATATTTTGATGTTTTATCTGGATTCCATATTGCTGTAAGAATATAGATATTCGCATCTCTATGCTTATTTTGAAGGCTAGTTAGTATTCGTAAGATTATTTACGATGTAATATCATAATAATACTCGTATAATTACAGAGTGATGTTGTGTAATATATTTTCCACGTGCCTTGGTTATAAAATATGTTCTGTTTTATTATAAATATGTAATACGAATTAGTTTTAATGGGAATCTTATGTACATAATTAAATATATTGATAAACTGCTTGTAAATTTATATATTTAAGATAACTCATACTCAACTCAGTCTAACTACTAAAATTTGAGATAAGCTTTTTTTGACATGTAATGTAAACATTCAACCGGTGGTAAGGCAAGTGAATGAATAGTAAGATATAGAAATTAGCCATATGTGTTACAAAAAAGAGTTTTAGTAATCAGTTAGTTAACATTACACTGTGTTAAACTTATTTGTAAAAGTTAGTCTATTTCATTTTATGAAATAAGATCTATTTTTATAAGCTTTTATTTAACTTGCAATCGATGTATGTAGGTATGTATGTAAGTTCGGGTGGAATCTTGCAAGTTAAATTTGACCAACTTCCCGATTTCCGATTGAGCTGAAATTTTGCACGCATATGCATATCGCGTGACAAGGCAATAATATGGTACCATAAAGCTGATCTGATGACGGCGTCGGGAGATGGCCATAGAAACTCCTGTACTAAACAAGATAGACCCGTCGTGTTCGGGCTCGTTTTACTTGTTTTGGCTAGCACTCTGCTGCTACATGATATTCAGGATCTCAAACGCTTGTATTTAAAAATCTTTTTAAAAAAGCTTATTCTTGTTTGGGGTTACGTACACCTACGCTCGTACATGTACCGTAGCCTAAATTCCGTCTATACTTTTATTCGTGCATCTAAGCCATCATTTCTCAACCTGGTCGCGACCCATGTGCGAGTCGCGTTTGTTATTAAAGCGACCCCCTACAGTCAGTCAGTCAGACCCAGTCTGTTTTTTTTACAACTCTATGGACTCTGGTTCCGTACCCTTTTACAACTTAATTGAGATTTTTTTTTTTAGGATTTATACACTTTTATTTGTTATTGTGTGTGACATTTATTGATATTGATGTTTGTGCTGTGGTGTACCTTACGAATAACTTATTATATTAAATTATTCTAATTTTAATACTAAACTTATACTAACGTAGAGTGTATCTGTTATATGCTGGTGTTGTGAGGAAGTGCATGTGCAGTATGTGACTTATGTCTATATCTATATATATAACCTAAATTAACTAGTGCCGTATGTGTTGTATTTTCATTTCTGTGTTTGGGTTATTAATTTTTAGGCTCTTTGTGTGTCTTAATTTGTCCCAGTCTGTTAAAAATATAAGACCCATGTATAATCCAAACAATTAAATAAATACAATATTAATTTTAAAATATTATTGCAATCCTATAGTGAAGGGGTCTCAAGACTTTTTGCTTAAATTTTGGTTTAATTGTCGTGGGTTGCGACATAAAAATCTTTGAGAAACTATGGTCTAAGCTAATATATTAATTTTAAAATATCAACACATAAATAACTTTAATTACCGTTTCAACAATTATTCTGTCGTAATAAGCGGCAAAACAATCCACAGCTAGACTATTTATCCTTCTGGAGGGCAATGGATGACCATCCCCTGTCTAGACTACACCGCCATAACAACCTTGAGTTATCTTCCGGCATTTGTGGCTAGGTTCCAATCTCCCATTAGAGATTGGTAGCACATTGGTAATACTTTTGGTGTTACGAATGTCCATAGACGATGGTAACTGCTACCCATCAGGTGGGCCGTGCGTCTGCTGAATTGAAGTGATAATTTGGTACATTCATACAAAACTTGCTGACTACTGTGTTTTGCAAGATGATAAAAAGTGTTATCATATTTAGAAATGGTATAAATACTTGGGAGGCCCCACCTTGCAAAATTTGCCCATGGTCGTAATCTCTTTGGGCCAAACTCGAAAGCAGCACCACAGGTTTCAGCGAATCCCATTGATGGTTTTTTGGCCTCCACACATACCTCTTGTGATGTTTTTACCTGTAGACAATACAGAAACATTAGACAGTTATTCTGCATTATTGTTGGCAACATTATGTAGATAGATGTTACAATATATCATAATATCTATAATATTACATAATTCTAAATATGTCCTGTCCGTTCATTGAAGCTATTTTAAAAACCCAACTTGATTAGACTGTATAAAACAATGGAGAACTAGATGCATTTTTTTAGATTTCTTGTCTGTTTGTTCGAGATTCACGTAAATACTGTTTATTATGTTATGTATGTTAAGAATACAATTTCTTGCGGCCGGGCGGCCTGTCGTAAGAGGCGACAAAACAACCCACAGCCAGGTGTATGCTCAACTGGATGGCTACCACCCCTGGTCTAGAGTATGCCGCCATAACAACCTTGAGTTTTGTTCCGGCAATAGTGACCAAGATCCAGTCTTCCTTAAAAGAGCAGCAGCGCATTTGTAGCACCTTTGGTGTTGCAAATGTCTATAGGCGACAGTAACCGCTTTCCATCAAGTAGGCCGTCTGCCTGTCTGCTGAACTCCTGCAATAAAAAAATAGTACTGGGCCGATTTCGATGTGGTTTTTGCTGATCGGTGACAATTTTTTTATCCTGGGAATCCTGCCGGAATTTTTTTGATTATATTTAGAATTCATATATTTCTTCTATACTAAAAAATTCATTGCCCTGCTGGCAATAAACTTTCATTTTAAATATTCGCAAAGTAATTGTAATCTTTGTTACCTGTGTAATGTGGACTAAGTCGCGGTAAAATATTGGTTATTTATAAAAAAACATCATCTTCGTTTTGAAATGTCATGATAGAAATAATTTTAATTACAATTTAAGAAATAATATTTCATGGTCTACTTGATTCCTACTATATACTTTTATATAATGAAATTATTTGTAGGGATAAATAGAATCCTAAGTGTTAAACTGGGATATAATCTAGCTCTGTATCGAGTTTTATTGAAACCTGCTCAGTAGGTTCACGCGATGCTATAACACAGTGTTTTTCAATCTTTCTCAATACATGACCCCTTTACAGTTGAAAATTTTTGGCGACGCCCTTGGGTCATAGCCAGACCAAAAGTTAGTAATTTACAAGACTACGTTTATGTTTTACTCTATTTGTTCACTCATATTCATTATTAGGGCCTTATAATCTGCAAAAAGATGCTGAGCTTAAAAAGTACCTAAGTACGAGGTAGAAATTTAAATTGCCTGTTCCCTTTTGCCGACGACCCCCCAAGCAAGGCTCTGCGACCCCCCCCCCATGGGTCGCGACCCACAGATTGAAAAACACTGCTATAACATATTGACAATATTCTAAAACTTTCTTTTTCTAATTCTGCAGGTCCGAATTAGCCCCCTGAGATATTCCTTATTTTTAAATTCATTCTACAAACTCAACACCCCCAACAGATTTTTTACATGTATTATTCAGACAGATAGATCGTATTTGTGTTGTTGAATACCTGTTTTTTAAATATTATATTTACATATATTTTTTTTTATTTTTTTTATTGCAGGAGATCAGCAGACAGGCAGACGGCCCACTTGATGGAAAGCGGTTACCATCGCCTATGGACATTTGCAACACCAAAGTTGCTACAAATGCGCTGCTGCTCTCTTAAGGGAAACTGGAACCTGGTCACTAATGCCGGAACACAACTCAAGGTTGTTATGGCGACATACTTTAAATCAGGGGTGGTAGCCATCCAGTCGGGCAAATGCCCTACCACCTAGCAGATTTTTACAACTAATAATCTAATACAATAAAAGAAATCTTCCACAAGCTGCCATCAAAATTTCCGGCTTGTCAATTTTTTTTGCCTAGTTCATTAAAAATGCAGATAATTCAAAAACTATCCAATTAATGTATTTCAATTAAAAAGTAATCGATTCTGTGATAATCTATGCTTATATTGGATACAAATCCAATTAGACTATAATGTATCTGTGTTTCAAATTCTTATAAGAAAAACACACAAGGAAAAAAACACACACATGTTCACTTGGAGCATCATAAAAAATGTACAGAAAAGTTTTTTTTTTTTATTATAGATAGGTTTGCGTTTGACCACGATCACGTCCAGTACCGGACGATGATGCGGTCGAAGATGGAGCACGCTTACCTAGATAATACCTATTCACACGAGACTTGAAGATTCCCGGATTGTACTTTTCTGGAAACACGGACTCTGGTAGTGCATTCCACAATTCTGCCGTACGCAGAAGGAACGTGGAGGCGAAACATTTAGTACGCACTGGTGTGAAATAATATGTTATGCCCTTTATAGTTATGAAAAAGTAGTTAACAATACTAATTAAGTATTTTTAGTATTGTAATTTAATTTATACATTAAAAATGACTTTATTTCAAACCACCGCAGGGAAACGAAATTTTCCATGTCAAAATCGAGCTTGTTCGGTTGTCAAGCGTAACGTTTATTATATATCAAAACCAAGAGAATTATACCGTCTCTTTTATTCTAATACAAATTCTATGTAGTTAGAGGGAAAAAGCATCAGTTTCAACATTCGTTTCATTTATCTGTATTTGACCACAAATTTGTGGTGCTTCCCAATTAGCCGTGTGTCACAGTTCGGCAACAAATCTGTGGTGGTTCTGTCTTAAAGGTACTTATTTATATTGTATTCTACCCATAGTCCCTCAAGTATAGTAGAATACTGAGCTTAGATCATTCGTCTTCTATTCGCCATGCTGATCCGTTACCAGAGGTAGGCGCTAGCCCTCTGATCACCTGAAGAGTCAATGAGTCGTTTTGATAAATTTTGGTAGAGGCTCATGGCCTCAGAACCTCACCACCCAAGCGTCTCAACAGCAAACGGCACAAACATATAACTCTCACTGAGGATTTAGGATTTGCGGCGCTTTTTATTCAGCTGTTTCCGCCGCCAAACCGGTTGAACTAGACGTGTCATATTATCATATAAAATGTTTTTTGACAGTCCGAATGTTAATATATGTTCAACTATCACCTAAAAATACTGGTTTCATTCTGTAGCATAATATAAAAAGGAAACAATACTAATAAAGTCTTTAAAGGAATCACCTAACGCATATCCATTGCCAGAAAAGAATAGTACAACAATAAACTGCGAACTATATCACAGCCACGAAGTGTCAAATGGTACCAAGCTTGTTGGTATTTTGCAATAACCCAAGTGAGTCTGGTATTCTATTTGAATTTAGAAATAAATGTCCATTTTCTGAGTATTAGAACCGAATGTATTTACCAATATTCTGAGAAATGTTCTGTAGATGAGAAAAAAAACTTTTTATATAAATAAAAATGAACGGTAGAAATGTGTACAACGACTGACCTCCTCAGTCTTTATAATGTACTAGCTGTACCCAGCAGACGTTGTCTTGCCCTTAAAAAAATAAAAATCTAGAAACCGATTGCAGCGCCATCTACCGGGACCAATCGTGAATCTAAATCATCCTGGGATCCACTAGAACACACACAAAATTAATTTCACCTAAATCCTGAAACCCGATTACAGCGCCATCTACTTGGTTCAAATTTGAATCTAAACCATCCCGGGACCCACTTGAACACACACAAAAATAATTCACCTAAATCAGACAAATGAAAATGAGTTTAAATGCAGTCGCCATTGCCGAAATCGGCCGGAAAAGATCATAACAACGAATGAGTAGACTGATGTATTTTTAAATATAATGAAATTGTTGGGCGTGCGGGCGCAGAGGTCGCCCTAAACGAAACACCCCTTAGCAAGTTGACTGAATTTATTTATAGGCGCTACAACAGCAACAGGTGCGATCAGCACAACAACTGTATCAAACGGCACGTTCGAGGTTAACCAACACAACTTAGCACTAGCCCCAGACGTGACACTGAAAGTAGATAGCACTAATTGTATCGATTACACCGATCAATACGAGTGGCAGTAATCACAATCACTGGTGGTTCACAATATCCACGTAGACACGCAGAGAGTCCGTTGGCTGTAGAGTCTTCGGAATGCTCCTTGATCTTCCTGGTCTTCTTAGTCTTCCTTGTGTGTATATACTGACCAATATGTGTATACTTGACCGTGAGAGATGCCGGAGGCTCGCCCCATGCTTACTAAGATACTACAAAATACAGATGCTTAGCAGCTAACGGAGCGAGCTATATGTCCGCGGTAAGCGGGGCGTGGGGGTATGGGATTTTCGTGAGAGAGGTCAAGGGGCTGATTCTGACCGCAAGAGAGATGAATATCATATTTTGATACTTATTATCCTATTCCGGACGAAGACAATTCCAAAAACACAAAATCATAAATTCTTGAGTTATTAAGGGCGTAACTATCACGACTTTCTTTTATATATATAAGATTAAGAAATATAATTTTTAAATTCAATTCGAGGAACGCCTCCCAAAACAATAGAAGCCATTATGGTATCGGCCCGCGAGCAGAACACATCTCATATAAAAGTGTCTCGATTGCGAATATGAATCTATATTCTAAACCAGTCTCTCATTGAAGATAAAGATCCCGGCCAGCCCGAACCCACAGACCGTCACAGTAAAAAAGTCAGCAGCATATGACAATGACAGCCGACTGAGACACGAGACAGACGACCGCGATGTACGACATATCCTATTTGTATGCGATTGTATGAAGAACGTTTGGTGCGCGAGGATGAATCAAACAGCCGCGATGGGCGACAGTTCATAGAATTGCACTCAATCGTATGTATCGTGTGTCGCGCTGACCTATCTCGTGTCTCGGTCTTTTATTTACCTTTAGATTGAAGTTTTTAAAAAACTCTAACATATTATACACACCCCTCGTTTGAAATCCACCAAGACCATGATCAAAGTAACTTTAATAAAAACATTTTAACTATGCAACTTAGTTAAACTTTAAACCAAATATATATGAAAACATTAATTACTGTTTTCTCGTTAAGTTTTATAACTTGTTATCGTGCTGCAAAACATTTGCTTTTTCACACGTTAACTATGAAGAGTCAGTGTTGTTAGAGTAATTTTATTTTTTATTTTTTTATCTCCTCGATATATTTTTTTAATATTATCTCCTCGTTCCTGAAAAATACGACATTTCAGGGTTTTAATTTTCTTTTTTTTATTATTTTTTATCTTTTTTATTCTTTTTTGCTTTTTTTGTTTTCTTTATTCTTTTTTATGCTTTTTTGTCTTTATTTACATCTTATTTCTATTACATTTAGTCTTATATTCTATGAATTACATTTCTCTTGTTGTTTTACTAGTTATTCTTACATTTATTTTAGTTCTAATTTCCTTCTACACTATTTTCTTACATTGTTATCGGCTTATTCTTATTTCTACTTTTACACTATTATTTTAATTTTTCCTTTTTTTTCTGATTACATTATGTTTTTCTATCTCTATATTTATTTATGCTATATATTTACACTTTTTATGGTTTCTGTTTTTATTACTTTTTATTTCACAGTTTCTTATATATATTCTTATAATATATATTCAACGTGTTTTTATTTATCTTTTTTACGTTTTATTACTATACTAACAATTTCAATGCAATATTTCTATACTGACATTATTTATATATAGATACATATATAAAAATCAATTGCTGTTCCTTAGTTTTGCTAAAACTCGAGAACGGCTGGACTGATTTGGCTAATTTTGGTTTTGAATTTGTTGGGGACAGAGAGCACCCCCCTGACCCGCCCGCCGGAACACACCTTCTCGCACAATTTACTAATAGTGCGAGCCATGGGCTATACCGCTGTCGGACGGTATGCGGGATATAGGAGCGGCCTTAGAGACAGAAATTTTTAATTCTTCGACACAATTCACATTGACGACTTACCACTATCTCTCTCGATTCTCTCGCACAATTTGTAATTACGTCAGAAATCAAATTAAATTTAAAAGTGAAGTTTTATTTTGGTTTTGAATGTCAGACGTTTGATGTTCGTTCCGATTAAGTTTTGACCACATTTTTTTACTAAAGTTGAAATATTCTGCAATTATCGGTCAGCTTTTTTATTCATTGATTTTGAGGCGGTACGGAGTTTTCCGGGTCAGCTAGTCTTCTATATATTAATACGTGAAGGAAAAACACAGCAAAAACTTTGTACCCCTTTTTACGAAAATTGCGCGAACGGAGGAATATGAAATTTCGCACACTTATAGTTTATATAGAGAAGGAGTGCAGAATGCTAATTTTTTTTTTTTAAATTATGTATAAAAATACATTAAACGAACAAAAAAAATCCCTTACACACACTACCATGTATTTGACACACACACGCATATATACTCTTTTGTTTATTGTTAAAGTCAAATGAACAGTGTAGCCTTGGCGAAATCTGTGATTCTAATAGAAGTAGTCTTTGACAACAGAACCTTAATAATGTTCAAACTTACTACTGTTCTAACTCAAATTTAAAGTAATTATTATGGTCGAATTTCGACTAGTAAAGAGGAAACATTTGTATTTTTGTAACGAATAAACTTAAAAACTACTGGACCGATTTCAAAAGTTCTTTCATCATTAGAATGCTACATTATCCCAGATTAATATAGGCTTTATTCATTACTAGAAAAAAATAGGGATCCCTACTAAAACTTCAATAATGTATTACCCAAGGTGTAAAAAAATGAGTGTTTGAGTGGGTCCGGGGATGGTTTAGACCCAGAATTAGACCCGGTAGGTGGCCCTGGAATCGGGTTCTAGATTTTTATTATTGTAGGACAGGACAATATCTGCCGGAACTCCTAGTGAACTATACTTTATATTAAAATGGAGACGAAAGGTACATGACAATATAGAAATGTGCTACGAGAATGAATAAGGTGAGAAATGAGTACCTACAGATTTTTGAGGTGAAACTTCTTTAGAATCGTTGTGATTTGAAAACCGATGAAACGAAAAAGTGACATTAAAAAGAGATAAACACATGAAATGAAAACAAATTTCTCTTTACCCGTTAGTATTAAATCTCTCTTTTCTTTCACCATATCCCAATTACTTGGGGTCGGCGCAATATGTCTTTTCCTTCCACACTCTTCTATTCTGACATAGCTCTTCTGTCACACCGCATATCATCATGTCATCCTTCACACAATCCATCCATCTTTTTTTTGGTCTACCTTTAAATTTGTACCCATCGATCTTGTAGTATAACATTCTTTTTGTCACGTGACTTTCATCCCTCCTCATTATATGTCCATACCAACTTAATCTTCTTCCTCTCAATTTTTCTGTCACAGGTGCAACTTTCAAAGATCCCCTTATGTACTCATTTCTCACCTTATCCATTCTTGTAACACCACACATCCATCTCAGCTGAGTGGAGACGTTTGTAGTTTATCACTTTAGTGGCCCAACATTCCGACCCGTATAGCATGACTGGTCGTATGATAGATTTATATATTTGACCTTTTAGTTTCAGTGGAATTAGTTTGTCGCATGTCACACCGGTTACCTGTCTCCACTTCAGAGAGTGTGCTATGATATTATAGTTGTGATGTAAGGCTCTTGAATAAATATAACTTCACTCTTAAACTGACTTTTTATTTTCACCTTTGTAAGTATCTTTTTGTCGTACAAAATGGTCTCTCTTAACTGAATTCAAAAACCGTGTCTCTTTTTACATTTTTGAATTCCCACCAATGAGAGCGAGTTTTATACCCATCTCTCATTGGTTAGTCGTATCCTTACGTCCTGGCTAACACGGGCATATAGGCATTGAATAACAATAACAAAAGTAGATCATTATGTAATTGATAAATTTAATTTAATTAAATAAATAAGAAAATTGAAATAGATATTTATATATAATTTATTTTACGATTAGAAATTATGATTTAAACATGAATGGAAAACATAGCGTAGATCAAAAGAATGTTGTTGCTATGTTTTTCATAAGGTAGCACTTGTCAAACGTCAAAAGTCAAATGCCAAAGATTGACCTTGAACTTGACCTACTGTTGTTTATGAATATGAATTGGATTAAAATACAAGTTTTATTTATAATACGAAAGTTTCTGATAGACATGAAAATGAAATTCCATAAATGTATAAACAAATAATTGAGTTGGAAAACCGAGCGTGTGGTAACCAGGAGCGTGGTTTTAGCAAATATAATATAAAACTACAACTAAACGTGGTAAGACACTTAGGAGCAAGCACGTATCTACTCTAATGTATTCAATTGTGGTTTATTGAAGCAAATTTTTATTTCGACGTTTTCAGTAGTCATGATCACGAACGACAAAAATGTCAACCTTAACAAAGTTAAGGTCGTAAGTTAAACAAACGTCGGAAAAACCAAAATCAAATAAAATTACCGCGCTTAAAACCGTTAAAACGTAGTTTTATTATGTATACAAGTCGCGAAAACTTAAGAAAATATTTTTTTATTATTTTTTATTGCAGGAGTTCAGCAGACAGGCAGACGGCCCACTTAATGGACAGCGGTTACCATCGCCTATGGACATTTGCAACACCGAAGGTGCTACAAATGCGCTGCTGCTCTCTTAATGGTCACTGGAACCTGGTCACTAATGCCGGAACACAACTCAAGGTTGTTTTGGCGACATGCTTTAGACCAGGGGTGGTAGCCATCCAGTCGGGCAAATGCCCTACCACCTGGCTGTGGGTTGCTTAGTCGCCTCTTACGACAGGCCGCCCGGCCGCAGGAAATTGTATTCTTTCTCCGTTCCTGCACGGATATTATTAACAAAGTTTCTTTGAATTGGTTATATCAGCATGTTGTAATTAATTTAATTTTTTTACATAATGTAAAAAGCGAACGCAATATATTATATATATTTTTAGGATATGCCCGCGACTTCGTCCATGCTTGACTTAAAATTCCCGCGGGATTCTCGGGACACAAAGTACCACAACATTTAAAAAAGTATGTAAGCTATCGCTTTAGTGAAAAATATGTCAGAATAAGCTAATTTTATGCATCCTAACAACTTCAAAGCGCTCCTGGGAAAATTCCCGCGGGATTCCCAGAAAAAAAGTAGCGCAAAATTTAAGTCTAAAAATTAACTGTCGATCAGCGAAAACCGCTTAGAAAACGGCCGAGTAGTTTTTACGTCAAACCCTATCAAACAGATAAGAAATTTAAAAAAATTGCATCGTATTCTACATCTTATACTCTTATACTAATATATAAAGCTGAAGTTTGTTGGCTTGAACGCGCTAATCTCAGGAACTACTGATCTGATTAGAAAAATTCTTTCAGAATTAGCTAGCCCATTTATCGAGGAAGGCTATATATCATCACGCTAAGACCAATAGGAGCGGAGCACCAATGAAGAATGTTTCAAAATCGGGGTTTTTTTTACTATTCCACGCGGACGAAGTCGCGGACAGAAGCTAGTAGTTTTTATAATTCCAGTTGGTTTTTTAAAATCAGCTTTAATGTACAGACAGGGCAATTTTAGAATTTTATAACATTAATAGTTTTATCAAAACGACTCATTGACTCTTCAGGTGATCAGAAGGCTGGTGCTTACCTGGGGCAACGGATCAGTATGGCGATCCAGCGAGGAAACGTAGCCGGCCTTCTGGGCACCTTACCCATAGAAGACGGTGATCTAGGCCCAGTATTCTACTTATAGTCTTGAGGGACTATGGGTAGAATACAATACAAATAAGTTATTATTAATACTGATATTAGTTTGTAATATTTTGGAATTATTCGCACATGAGGCGGCCTGAAATAGATTCATTGAGTTCGAAACAAAGATAAAGGTATTGCAAAAGTTAATTAACATTTTCAATATTAGATTACTTAGGATAAATGTTTTGTTTTGACGTCTTTGCGTTTAACAGATTGCTTGAGCGTGAATATTTGTTACGAGGCCGTGTTCATTGTATTAGTAATAATAACTGGCTATAATAATTACCTAGAACAAATATAACTAAAGCGGGCTGAAGACAACGCTTTGCCAGCCTTTAGGAAGGATTTGGAGGTGAGATAGACGGATCAAACAGAAGAGAGATAACTCTTTATTGTACATCAATACAAAAATTAGCTTACGGACTAAGAATATGTCTAATTATGCACAAAGGGCCCAAGGGTTTTATCGCTAAAAAGCGATCTCTTCCAGACTACCCCACGAATGACCCGATATGATAATGACGATGGTGGTATAATACGCAAACTATAGTACGACTGGTTACATTTTAGTAACACTGACACATATATATACAGACATGAAATAGATATATACTTAATATACATACCATACAAATACATCTCTATACAAAGTATATTGTTACGAGTTTAGCGGGACTCCAATTAAAATGCCGTTGGAATTATTATAGAGTTTATTAAAACTATACAAACATATATAACACAGGTACACACATCACCAAACGTAATGCAGAAGGTCGTTAATTCAATAAAATGCGCAAAATCCGTCACTAATAGATTCCCGAATGTACACACGTCTCGCTTTGACCATGGTTCTCGCTAAACTGCCCTCTCTCTCCACCAGGCCGTCGTTTTATACCTCACAGATACAAATGTACCCGTCGACGTAATCCGCAACACCTAGCTAATGATTCAGCGGCAAGTGGCCATAAACGAGTACAATAAAACAATAGTTCCCTAGAAACGTATGTCAATAAATAAGCAACCAAAAGAAGACGATCATAAAAGAATTACAATTACTTCAAATGCCGACAGGTAATAAAATGTGTTTTGACAGATATGCAGGTGGAATTTGTTTTGTCGGAACCTAAGTTGTAACAATATACATGTTTATAGATGAATAATGAATATATACATTCCTATGAGTATCATTTATAATATTATAAAATTCTAAACATGCTGTCTGTACATGTAAGCTATTAAAAAAAAAAACTGAAATGGACTATATAAACAACGGAGAACAGGATGCATTTTTTTTTTAGATTTCTTGTCTGTTTGCTCGGGATTCACGTAAAAAGTACTGAGACGATTTTGGTTCCGGCTGGTGTCGATCGACAGCAAATTATTACACTTAAAATCTGCACTACTCTTTATCCTCGTAATCCCATGAGAGTTTCTCTGGGAATGTTTTAAAAATGTCCAGATTAAAAAAAAAAACAGAAATCCAACGGTATTTTTTCACTGATTGATAGCAAATTGTGTGTAATAAAATGAGTGATATTTTTTATTCCGGGAATCCCGCGGGACTTTTACCGGAAGCGGCTTGTAGTTGTTCGCATGCATAATAAATTAGCTTATTCCAACACAGTTTCCACTAAAATGATAGCTTACGTTCTTTTTTAAATGCTGCGGTACTTGTGTTCCGGGAATTTCAAGTCAAGCCTGGACTGGACGTAGTCGCGGGCTTATCCTATCTATATCTTTATATATATAATTCTTCTGTGTTGACAGTGAACTCCTCCTAAACGGCTGGACCGATTTGAATGACTTTTTTTGTGTGTGTTCAAGTGGATTCGAGAATGGTTTAGATTCAAAATTGGACCCGGTAGGTGGTGCTGCAATCGGGTTCTAAATTTTATTTCTTCAGGTCAGAACAACGTCTGCCGGGACAGCTAATACGTATATTATATAAAAGAAAGTCGTGTTAGTTACACTATTTATAACTCAAGAACGGCTGTACCAATTTGGTTGAAAATTGGTAGAGAGGTAGCTTAGAACCAGGAGACGGAAATAGGATATTTTATCCAGTTGGAACCGGTAGGTAGCGCTGAGATCGGGTTCTAGAATCCTCCTAATCACCTGGACCGATTTTGGTGGTTATGTGTTTGGGGGGGTCCCCGGATGGTTTAAATCCACAATTGAAACCGGTAGGTGGCGCTGGGATCGGGTCTTAAATTTTATTTTTTCAGAGCAGGACAACATCTGCCGGGGCCGCTAGTTAATATATAAGTCCCAAATCGCTATCAGTTGGGAACCTTCCCAAGACGCTGGCCGCATTTCGTCGCTGGATGACAACGCTGATGCGTTTCCCAAGTACAGTCCAGCCTTTTGGTCACGTAGACTTCTATCAAAGAAGATGATAGATCTCGATAAAACCGATTAGCTTCTAGACTCCATGGCCCCAGAATTTCGACCCTGAACACCACAAATATGTATCTGTTACCAATAAATAGATCATATTTGCAGCGTTTTTGTAATTTATATTACTTTCCGAAAATATAATACTCTATTATTTAAGTACAGAGTATTCTAGAATTCATGAACATTAATGATTGGAATAAAATAAAAAAAAACTGACTTCAAAAACTAAAAAGTATAAAATAACTTATTTCTAAAGCTATTATTATTAATATATATTATCTAAAACATCTTAAAGTCGGTGCTTAGTAATTTTCAAAGTCGGTTTTTTTAAACGAAGTTTTTTTGTTTTTATTTGTTACTTTTTAGTATCTAGCTATGTATAGGTAGACCTACGAAAGGTGCCGCGCTCCTTAAAAAATATAGGTCCCAAGAAACGGGAACAAATAATGTTCGTAAAATGAAAACTACTGGGCCAAACTATGTTCAATTTTTAAGGGACCAAATGGCAACTATTCCGCATCAAACTAAATAAGAATCACGTAAATCGGATCATAAATCTCAGCGTAATCGGTGTACATATGGAACGGAATGGAAAATTTTACATAAAAAATGATCATAAAATGAAAACTACTAGGCCAAACTATGTCAAATTTTTAGGGGACGAAATGGAAGCTATTCCGCGTCGTAACAAAAAAGAATCAAGTAAATCGGATCATAAATCTCGGAGTAATCGGTGAACATACATAAAAAAAACAACAAAAAAAAGATCCCGACGATTGAGAACCACCTCCTTTTTTGAAGACGGGTAAAAATAATCTATCTTGCACCTTAGGTTCGATTTTTCAATGGTCAGATAAAAGTTACAGGGGGAGTAAATTGTAACCTGGCCGAATTCAAAAGTGAAGCAGTTCAACTGTTTTATTCACGCAACAGTCATCTATATATATTAAACAAAGTCGTGCTTGTTACATTTATAACTCAAGAACGGCCGGACCAATTTTTATGATGATTGTGGTTTTGGAATTATCTTCGTCCGGAATAGGATAATAAGTATTAAAATATGATATTCACCTCATTATCATTACAAAAAAACATCAGTCACAACATCATTCACCATTCATTTATTATGATCTTTCCTGGTCGATCTCGGCAATGGTGACTACATTTAAACTCATTTTCATTTGTCTGATTTAGGTGAATTATTTTTGCGTGTGTTCAAGTGGGTCCCGGGAAAACAAAAAAAAATCAATAAAAAAATAAAAAGCATAGTAATAAATAGGATAGACTAGTACATAAGGCAGAAAATGTATTTAAAAAACTTAGTAAAACAAAAAAATTAAAGAGTTACAACTATTGTAAAGTTTCTTGAAATAAAGTAAAACAAAAAGAGAAGTAAAAAGAAGATAAACGATAAAATAGTAACGCATAAAAAAGCAAATGCGCAAAAGATAAAAGAAGACATAAAAAAACGAATAAAAGATTTGTAGAAAAAAGAAAACAAGATAAAAAGGCCGGACAAGTCTTGTTTGTCTGGCGGAGGAGAGATTATAATTAAAAAAAAGTGGGTCCTGGGATGGTTTAGATTCAAATTTGAGGTGGTGCTGCAATCGGGTTCCAGGATTTAGGTGAAATTATTTTTGTGTGTTTTCAAGTGGATCCCAAAGTGGTTTGGATTCACGATTGGACCCGGTAGAAGGCGCCGCTGAACACCTCTTTAACGACGGGACCGATTTTGATAATTTTTTTTTGTGTTTTTTCAAGTAGATTCGAGAATGGTTTATATTAACAATCGGTCACGGTTGATGGCGCTGCAATCGGTTTCTAGATTTTTATTTTCTAAGGGCAAGAAAACGTCTGCCGGGTACAGCTAGTTTTCAATATTTAGTAGTAAAGTTAATAAATAAAACTTACCAATGCGTAGACGCAGTGCGTGCAAATGAACCCAACAATGATGGTACCAAGTGCTCCGGCTGCGAGACCTGATTTCTTGAAGGCAGCAGGCATAGCCAATATGCCAGAGCCAAGAGAGGACTTGAGGAGGTGAACAAGCGAACCGATACTCCTATAACAAGAGATATACGTATTTGTAGTTTTGACTTACTCTATTTTATGAGGAGAATCCCAATTGACAGCCATCAGCCGAGCAGTGAACTGGGGATCGCGGCTGGTGTGTAAGATTCCCCAGGTCAGGGTGGCACTAGCACCTCTAGCCAGAACTAAAGATGCTATTGCCATAAGGGATACCCACGAGAAATAGATGACGACTACAGTTAAAAAGATGGCGCTCCTGTCGCGTTTTCTTGTTGCCACCTTTGCGATTTATGAACAATTACATCGTCATGTTCGTGCCTACCCCGCAAGGGAACTAGCGTGAAGTTATGTATGTATGTATGTATGTACATCGTCATGGCAACGACAATTAAACTATAATTTTAATATGATAGGGATACCCTATATACCCTATATATATTTTTTTTTTATTGCAGGAGATCAGCAGACCAGCAGGCGGCCCACTTGATGGAAAGCGGTTACCATCGCCTATGGACATTTGCAACACCAAAGGTGCTACAAATGCGCTGCTGCTCTCTTAAGGGATACTGGAACCTGGTCACTAATGCCGAAACACAACTCAAGGTTGTTATGGCGACATACTTTAGACCAGGAGTGGTAGCCATCCAGTCCGGCAAATGAAATATCGACCTTAATTTTTAATTCAATGCACCTATACATAAATACCCGTAACGCTATCTAGCGATGATGGAAGTAACCATGTCGAAACGTTAAAGTTGTAGTTGTCATTGTCGTTGCCATGACGATGTATTTGTTAGTAACTTGCAACCGTGGCGCCAATAAAACGCGATCGGAGCGCCATCTATTCAGCTATATTCGTCTATCATTCGGAAATAATACTTTTTTCTAGATGAGAGGTAGGTACCCTATGTCCTATACTACACCCCTGAAAACATGTATGCAAAACTTCGTATGCGATCTATTTTGTAGTTAAGGCGTGAAAATGCTACAGACAAAGTTACATTCGTATTTGTAATATTAGTTAGGATTAGGATTTATTTGATAATTATCTTTGTCAGTAGCAGACGAAGTTATTCAAAAATATATAAAAATTAAATACCGTAAGTACTACAGCTAGTGAGTTCTTGAATTTAGTATAAAGAAATAAATAAATAAATATTTGAAGAAATAGCGACGTAATTACATTCCTTTATTATACATAGAGCATACTTTGAAAATTTGTATAAATATTAGAGATGTACCGATTACTCGGCGACTGGTCGGTAAACCCAACTATTTGGCCACTATCGTAGTCGGTGACTAGTCGGCACTATTCGGCAAAGAGCGCCGAATATCCGACTTCTTACTTTGTAATTTATAATATATACTTTACTAATATTTTGTAATCCTAATCCATACACGAGACTTTCTTATTGACTTGATTAAATGTTAACTGAGCTCTTTCATTTTAATGAACAGTAACAGATTTATCTTTAAAATAAAATATTTTTATATTTTTACACAAAAAGACCTGATCTGTACAAAAGCAAAAATCAACAAACCCATGCGATGGTTGCGACTTGCGCGGGAATCAGCTAGAAACGAAGCGTCACGAAAATCCCCGAAACCGTGATCGGCTTGGCCGACTAATCGGCCGACTAGTCGGCTTTTTTTTACACCCGACTAATCGGCTAATCGGCCAAAGTCATAATCGGCACATCTCTAATAAATATACCTACAACAAAACTTGGCTAGATTAAAATTGTGCCTCAGTATTTATTCATTTTGTTTACGTTGCTGTTAAAAATAGTGCTGTATTTTTTTAGTCTGTTTTATTCATTATTTATCGAAGACTAGTATTATTACCGCTTAAGTCTACAATGTAAGTCTAGTTCATTAAAACACAAAGTACCAGCCTTCTTTACTAATTTACCGATCTTTCAAATTGACCTGTATACAAACATTTATTGTATGATCACATGTAGTAGTATTTTTATCTGTGCAGGAACGGAGAGAGTATACAATTTCCTGCGGCCGGGCGGCCTGTCGTAAGAGGCGACAAAAAAATCCACAGCCAGGTGGTAGGGCATTTGCCCGACTGGATGGTTACCACCCCTGGTTTAAAGTATGTCGCCATAACAACCTTGAGTTGTGTTCCGGCATTAGTGACCAGGTTCCAGTCTCCCTTAAGAGAGCAGCAGCGCATTTGTAACACCTTTAGTGTTGCAAATGTCCATAGGCGATGGTAACCGCTTTCCATTAAGTGGGCCGTCTGCCTGTCTGCTGAACTCCTGCAATAAAATACAAATTAAAAAAATGTAGATCAAATACAGTGAGACCAGACCATTTGAATTTGTTACCTTATGTATAACTATTACTTGTATTACTACAAATAAAAATTAATTTATTCATTCAATTTTGGACGGAGGTTTTGTAAGGTATTTTTTTTTATATTACTGAAACGATATAAATATTGCACCAATTGAAAGGTGTTATAGGTACAGTGTAGGAGGATAAATCCTCCATTAGTAAAAATTAGACATAACCCAAATTTACTTATACATAACTTCAATGTTATTTTTTTTTATAAAAAATTTGAAATGAAATAATTCAACATACTTTTATATGTTTGTAACGAATAAACGCAAAAACTACTGGACTGATTACAAAAACTCTTCAACATTAGAATGCTTTTTTTTTTTCAAAGGCGAGGGAAATGCTATTTACGCACAATACTGGGTCCTTTGCAAGGGATTAGACCATAGTTGATCATGAAGGCTTTCCCCTTTGAAAGGGGCAATCCGAACAATAATCAAGCCAGCTTGTGTGGAGACTCAGAGAAGTTGCACGGGCAACAACCACTACCCACTAAAACCACCCTCCTCCCATGTGCCCCGCGCTTTTTATGTAGGAAAGGCTGAGACTTAGAACGTAATTACGCCCAGTCCGATCCAGCGCAAAAAGTGCCTGAATGTGCCCCGGGAATCAGAACACATTTACTTTGTCAGGTGTGGGTGATGAATCCTTTGCTACCTTGATAGCTAAAGGCCCCCCGAAGCGGTAACATTAGAATGCTTTTTTTTTTGAGGCGAGGGAAAATGCTTAACCGATTTACGCACAATCTGGGCCGTTGTTAGGGGAACGACACGCGTCGGTCGGGGGCGATAACACTGCAGCAATAGTATGCTCTTGGCAGTGCTCCGTCTGCGATCGACGTCGCAGAATAGTGTGGAAGACTCCGAGCGTTGCTACACGAGCGAGCAACCCCAATACCCACTAAAAACCCCCTCCTCCCTGTCGACCCTGCGCTTTTGTTTGTGTTGGAAAGGCTGAGATTTAGAACATAGTTACGCCCAGTCGATCCAGCGCAATAAAGTGCCTGGAGTGTGTCCTGGGAGAACACACCCCACTTCGTTGTGCGGGGGTAGAAGGTCCTTTGCTCTCCTAGCAAGCTAAAGGCCCCCCGCGGTAAACGGAACAATATTAGAATGCTACATCATCCCTGAGTAACATATGCTATATTACTAAAAAAAATTAAGGATCCCTACTAAAACTTCAGTAATGTAACCCAAAGTGTTAAAAAAGTTAGCCATATACCACCCCTTGCGAAGCGGGGCCTGGCCGCTAGTAAATTATAAAAATAAAAATGATGTACAGTAATTTAGAACCTGGTACAATGAAGGAAACTTAATTAATATTGTATTCTACATATAATCTTCTTAGACTATATGTAGAATAGCTTAGGTCATCGACATTAACGGGTAAGGTGCCCAAAAGGCTGGCTACGTTACCTCGCTGGATCGCCATACTGATCCGTTGTCCGAGGAAGGAACCAGCCCTCATCAGCCAAATAAAAAAAAATAAAAAAAGCACTTACGAATTAGGATGCTCCACTTTTCTGTGCTCGAATGGATTGTATGCCTTTTCATTGATAACTTCTTTGGACCCTAAACTCAATGTTGATTGAAATCCTGGATTTGAGGCTAAATTTGCCCTGAAACAAAAAAAAAAATAGGCATTATCAATTTATAGTCGTAATACCAACTAAATAAAGTATATCATTACAGCTAATAATAATAAATAAATAATATATACGTAGTACATATACCAATCTTATTATAGTCGGTTGATATCCAAAACCACGGATTAAGAAATAATGACATATAAGCCGCGCGCAGGTTTGACGATGACTACTTACTATTATTGTATATACTTATGTGAAGTATATACAATAATAAATTATTTACAAATGATTAAATAAAATGGAAAATAAACAGAATATTAAAAACTTAATTTAAATTACAAATTACACTACAAAAAAAACTTAGGAATTAAATACTGTTATAAACAAATTCAAACGTAATGGCTAGCGCACACGTCCCAGACCCTAAGGGCGCGGATTCGATCCTGGCTGGAACGCATGCACCACTTAGGCAGTTTTCCGACCTAACGTGCATATTTTTACAATTACCACGTGCTAATAACGGTGAAGGAAAACATCGTGATGCAACCTGCACATCGAGACAACCGATGTGTCAAACCTGCCAAGTCGCCTTGGACAAGCGTGGCGGGTATACTGTCCGTTCCCCTATAGTGGGAGGCCCGAGCCCAGCAGTGGGACATTTATGGGCTGCTATTATTTGTATTATTATATAAACAAATTTACAAGTAAAAGATGTAGTCCAGATCGCTCTCGGTGGGGAGCGTTCCCAAAATGCTGGCCGCATTCCCGCGTTCAATGGCAACGCTAATACCTTCCCTAAATATAGGCCAGCCTTTTGGTCACGCGAGACTTCTTTCAATCACCTTGAATGGTCTTGATAAAGTTGATGAGCCTCACGTCCCCATGGCCCGAAAGTCTTAACCCCGAAAGCCATGAATATGTATCTGTCACCGATGGATGCATATTTGCGGCTTTAATAATAAATTAAAGTAATAAATTTGTTGTAACAACATACCCCGAACAGATTATATCAAAATATACATTATATTATTTTGTTCTAATCGTTGATGTTTATGAATTCAAGGACATTCTTTCCTTTTTTTATTGCATAGTTCAGGAGACAGTTATCATCCTCCTGTGGACTTTTGTAACACCAATGTGCTGTCGCTCTCTAAAGGCAGACTAGAACCTGGCCACTAATGCCGGAACACAACTCAAAATTGTTATGTCGGCATACTCTAGATCAGGGCTGGTAGCCATCCAGACGGGCAAGTACCCTACCACCTGGTTGTGGGTTGTTTTGTCGCCTCTTACAACAATCCGCCCGGCCGCAAGATTGTATTCTTTCTCCGTTCTTACACGGATAGATAGATAATCTACACTTATATAGTGTCATATAAAAAATAACTTACGTTGAATTGAAATTGTCCAGGACAATAGTCCCTTTTTTCTCGTCGTGTCCCATGTCGGTCTATATTCTGGAACAAACACATAAATTAATTAACCCATTGTTTAACATACCGCAACTTTTTGTCCAATATGTATTTAATTGTTGTGCAAACAGGCTTGTGTTGTATAAAGCTTGTATTGATATTATGGATCTACCCGCAAATTTATCGGTTGATCGAATAATAGAGAATAAGTTCGGCGCAAACGACCGACCACAGGCACGGATGGCGGCGGTCAGCGGAAAACAGTTGACACTTTTTCATATATTTTATAGGGGCTCGCCGTACACGAGTGGCCACCAATAGCTGTAGCCGGTGACCGGTCTGCGCGCCATGTAAATTGGATTGCAGGAATTTCTTTGTATTCGTATAATGGCTTAGGTATATTTTCATAAGTTAATAATAACAATAACCCGCAGGGGGCTTGGTGGCGAAGCCTTAGGTGAGTAGCGACACCTCGTACCTGACTCCGGGGGCCAAGGCAAGGCCCCCACCTCCGTGCTTGCCTTAACCAGTCGGCACGGAGTGGAGATCGCTAGAGCTAAGAGTCAAGCTCCAGGGGTGGAAGTGATAAATGGCATCACGTCAGAAGTAGCTACGGTAAACCTGCAGCCCACCTCTCTACACCCCTTAGCCACTCATACAGGGAGTAGCGAGTCACCGTCTGCCCATTTTTCCATGTTCCCTGAACATTGCGACGGGCAGACGCCATAGTCCCCATATTCCCAGACCCCTAGTACCACTAGCAGTTCACCCCAATAGCCCGCTACTTTTTGTGTTCATTTCCCACAATAGTCCTACACTGGCCGGGGATTGTCCTTGGGTGCATTATTACTATATGATGTAGACAGGAATAATCGCCGGTCAGTGTCACGCCACATTTACATTAAATTTGTCAAGGGGCCTCTACGTGTTGGCCTTCCCATGGCCCCACGCAAGCCCTCCAAAAGTCCGGACCATTTTTATGGCCCGTGGTCTTGAAAGACATACAAATAACAATAATAATCGGCAGACAAACACACATATTGTATATCCCCAAATTAAGCAAGTTACGCTTGTGTTGTGGGTAATATACAACGGACTACTCTGGGGCCGATCCCAGACACCCAGACCATAGTAATAACGGAAAAAATACGTTTCTAAAATTTACTTTACCAGGAATCGAACCCGGAGCCTCTGCATTGCAGTGAGGTAGGCCGGCAAAGGCTTAGCCCGCTCAACCACAGAGCCGTCAAGTATAAGTTAGGGTGCAGTGGTTAACACAGCCTCGTCCCGTAAGGCGCAAGTAGTTCTGATTTATAATGTATATTGTTACATTTTGGGTGCATGACACATGCGACAATAAAATCTAAGATGAACTGTCATATAAAAAATCGAGCGCTAAAATACTATAATATTATCATGGAATATATTGTAGTATTATTCTTCCATACTGTTATCTTACTTTTCGCAGGAGCTGCGTACATTATTCATGGGTTTTACATAAAAGAAATCTCATATTTAAGTGTTCGAGTGAAACGAAAGTGTCGATAAGAGAACACGGTAGGTTGCTCTCGCGGCGAGCCGCGTATAGTATGAATCTGTAAAGAATCGAGTTTAAGGGTTTACCTAAATGGGAACTACATTACGTCGCTCTCGAGTAAGTATTGCGATCTCGCGGTGAACCATCGCAATCCGCTCGTCGTGTCCGCGTCTGATTATAAGCCTCAGCGAAAGGCTCTCTTGCGATGATCGCGTAACGTCCTCACGGACAGGGTCGACGTTATTACAAAACAGCTGGCCCGGATCGGCCTGCCCGCGGTTACGATAGCAGGTTGGCATGCTAGGAGACATAGCCCCCCCCCCCCGGCTAGACTAGGCGTGTTACTGGGGAGTTTCTTTCGCAGTTTCTTCTCTTACAGCCATGACACGTTGCGAAACAGCAGCAAGACAGCATAGGTTGCCTCGAACGCCAAATCCCGGTCCGCTGGGATCCTCTCCCTCGGCCTTCATATCACCAGTTACCCGTTTGAATTAGTGCAATGTTGGCGCCCTCTGGTTAGCATTATTAGATTCACCCCCTCTCATGGCAATAGTCCAGCCGAAGTAATGCCCCCTAGGGAGCCTCCCTCAAGCTGGTTGCTACCCGGTAAAGTTGTAAGGTCTTCGGACCGACAACAAAGTTCAATAAAAAAAACCGAAACGGAGCTTGCTATCTCGCGGTAATGCGTAATTACCACATTATCCTATAAATTTCCAGAATTTACTTACAAACTTACCAAAAAAATTACGATTGTGTCACAAAAAAAAATCTTTACTATTTCGTATACATATCGAGGGCTTCATAACAAATGGGTGTATACGCAAAAATGCATTTTTTTTGTTGTTTACTAAAATCTATGCATATTACAATTGAGAAAGTCTTACCAGTATGCAAATGTACCAATTTTTTTTATTGCAGGAGATCAGCAGACAGGCAGACGGCCCACCCGATGGAAAGCGGTTATCATCGCCTATGGACATTTGCAACACCAAAGTTGCTACAAATGCGCTTGGTACTCTCTTAAGGGAAACTGGAACCTGGTCACTAATGCCGAAACACAACTCAAGGTTGTTATGGCGACATACTTTAGACCAGGGGTGGTAGCCATCCAGTCGGGCAAATGCCCTACCACCTGGCTGTGGGTTGTTAAGTCGCCTCTTACGACAGGCCGCCCGGCCGCAGGAAATTGTATTCTTTCTCCGTTCCTGCACGGATCAAACTAAATATATAAATAGAAGGGTATTCCAAATTTCAACCCTATACAATCAACTACTTTTATTTTATTCACAATTTTGTCCCTTGTATAAAACTGCACTTCTGAAGTCCTCGATATATACATATATATATATATGAAAAATAATTATTGTAAAAATAAACCATTTTTTATGTATGAAATCTTGTCTGAACCAAAATGTGAATCACAATTCTATTATAAAAATTCGAAATTTTTCTTTATTTTATATCTTCAATGTGGTAATACGTGAGCGAGATAGCGATACGTAGATCCTTAATTGCGTTGAGTAAACCAAACTATGAAACTGGCTATTCCGCTTTGGATAAGCATGACGCGTATACCAACGATTCCCTTGAAATAGGAGGCGCAAGGTCAGTACATAAACTTTTATGGACTCCTGTTATAATATTGCTGCTTTATGAGGTAATAATACTGTTTACTCGTAATACGCAATATCCACGTTAATATACAAATATCTTGTAAATTCATGGAATTTCAATATCACCTAAAGAAATCCAATGCGTCCTTTCATCTCAGAGAATTTATTTATTTATTTTATTACAAAATTTCGAAACCCTTCTGACGTACATAAGGGTTTCGAATTTTTTATTCAAGTTTTATAGGCCGCCCTTTGTCCAACATTTATTGTACTTAGTTTGAATTTTTGGTTAACAATAAAGTGTTTTCATTCATTCATTCATTTTATCAAAATGCGGCGTACAAATTCTCAAAATATGCTTTGTGTATAGAAATGTATAAGGAATATAATTGCGTCGCAATTTCTTCAAAAATAGTTTTTCTTTCTTCTTTCTTTACGTTCGAGAATAATTACAGTTTTGGTACTTGATTTATGTATTAGGTTTTTTTTGCTGTATGTAAGTACCTATATTAAATTTTGTTGTAGGTATATAATTAATTTTAACAGAGTTTATACAAAATTAGAAGCAGTTTTATATCGTTTGAAAAATCGATGTACTTATATGTATTGTGTATACTTATCAATTATCATCTTATCTTATACTAATATATAAAGCTGAAGAGTTTGTTTGCTTGAACGCGCTAATCTCAGGAACTACTGGTCTGATTTGCACAATTCTTTCAAGATTAGATAGCCCATATATCGAGGAAGGCTATAGGCTATATATCATCACGCTAAGACCAATAGGAGCGAAGCATCAATGAAGAATATTTCAAAATCGGGGGGGTTTTTTAACTTCCTTTTTTTTAACTATTCCACGCGGACGAAGTCGCGGGCAGAAGCTAGTTATAAACTGCACCACCGTCAGTATTAAACATCAATTAATCCCTGCCAAGGGTTGCCTGGAAGAGATGGCTGTTAAGCGAAAAAGCCGCCCGTTGTTACTATCTCTTGTATTTTTCTATTTCTGATTATCTATGTTTTGCTACACAATAAATTGTTGTTTGTCTGTCTATCTATCTATTTTTAACCCTTCAGCTCATTATTAGCACATATGTGTCCGCGATGAGACTGCAGATCTCATTTGTACACGTGATCGTTTTTGTGTTATTGTCTCACTCTGTTTATATAGGATTTGTATGATTTGCATGAAATGGGTATATTTTCTTGGTATATTACGAGATAGTGATAGTGTTAGTCTTGCAGATTGCTTGTTGCTTACATAACAGCAACCTTTATTGATAGAAATATTAATCGCCTATGCTTCAATAACGTGATAAGCCCGACTAAACATTTTTTATTTGGTAATTTCTTTCCGATTTTTTTCTCTAAAAAACGTAATATCTTTTAGAGTACATTGGAGATTACCAGTAAAAAAGTTATTCATTTGGATACAATTATTTTCTGAATGTTAAAAAAACTCTTCTAAAATTTAAATTTTTAAGATAACAGTATTGAAGCAAAGGGTGGAACGACTGTCTTGGGTATTCGATATTTTGAGCAAAGTGTAAAAATTGATGTCTCTTAATGTGTGCAGCTCGTCGCACATTATAATATATTTTGTTCTACACTGATGGTGTGGCCTGTGGGCGATACCTTGGTCGTTGTACGTATAGAAGTTAATCGTCGAAAGGCTCTTGTTCGACGACCGCGTAACGTCCTGACGGACAGAGTCGACGTTATTACGAAACGGCTGGCCCGGATCAGTCCGCCCACGGTTAGGACGGTAGGCTGGCAGGCACCGACAGACAGACACAGACGGCGGCGTCTCAGACGCCGCCAATCAAGATCTCTCCACGTCCCCGCGAGGGACGCTAGGAGACATAGCTCCCCCCACAGGATAGACTAGGCGTGTTGCTGGGAAGTTTCTTTCGCCGTTTCTTCTCTCCCAGCCATAACACGTTGCGAAACGGCAGTAAGATAGCGTAGGCCGCCGCGAACCACCGATCCCGGCCCGCCGGGATCCTTCCCCTCGGGCTTTATATTACCCGTCGCCCGTTCTCAATTAGTGCTTTGTGTCGCCCTATGGTGGGCATCATTAAATTCATCCCCCTCTCATGGCAACAGTCCAGCCGAGGTAAAACTCCTTAGGAAGCTCCCTCGAGCAAGTTGCCCCCCCGGTATTGAAATTTGAAACACCCCGGTAAAGTTGTAAGGTCTTCGGACCAACAACATAAAGTCAAGTCCAATAAAAAAAAAGCGCTAGTCAGTAGTTCGTTGTACGCTGTGATGACTATGACGTACGCATCTCGCATAGACGACTCAACCAAAGTGATTCATATAAACATTAACTTGAATAATTCAATGTCATGGATACCGTTGTTTCCTTTTATTTATGTGCCTTTGGATCAAATTAATCAATTGATAAAGGTTATTTCATCCGTTTAATAAAAGCATAATGCTGATATTAAACGAATCAACTAGTAGATTAATCAATTTGATTGAAAAGCGGGATACTGAAAAACATGATGGTATTCAATGACATTGAATGATTCAATTTTATGTCTACACGGAACAATTCGGTTGCTTCATCTAAATTGAAACAGAAATAAATAGTTTAATATCGCCTTAGGTAAACATATAAAAGCATTATCAGTTTATCTAATCTAGCTCAAGACGATCGAGTGTTTACTCTTTTTACCTACTCGCCGTGGCATCTTAATGAACATTATATACATAAACTATTGACCGTCGACCAGAACTTGTTTGTTTTATGTCAAGGATTGAGATAACAAACATCATGACTTTAAACTGGCCCGCGGTTCACACGGCGTAGTTAGTAAGGGCTACGCATAGTTAAGAAACTGCGTGGAAAATTCCATCCGAGCCTTTTGTAATTATTATGATGCAGTTGGCGCTCAAGGATAAAAGGTCAATTGACCTGGTTTTTACACAGTAAATATAAATTATGTAGAAAAAATTTGTAATAACTTGTTATGAAGGTAATTTTTTTAGGGTTCTTCATATACATACTCATCTGTCCGTATGTCTATTGAAATATTTATTTCATAATAATTGTATCTGACAGATTACTCTTACTCAGGAGTCTCTTAGGGAATGCTTTAAGGAAATCGGTATTATGACGGTCGCCTAACAATATATTTTTAATAATATAATTTATATTCGTTTTTTTATAATTCCACCGTTTTGATAAGAAACATATCTATATAATTATGATAAGTAATATAATTAATGTATTAATTCTTTTATAATAATTGCACAACAAACAAAAAATTAGAAATTAAATACTATTATAAACATATTTACAAGTTAAAAGATGTAGTCCAGATCGCTGTTGATGGGGAGCGTTCCCAAAATGCTGGCCGCATTCCCCCGTTGTATGGCAACGCTTATTATATAAAATAACAAATCGAAGATTTCAAATACTAGGGTAATAAAACAACTGAGGAGTTGTGTTGAACTTTAACGTTTAAAGAAACATCAGTCGTAATCCATCAGCTAGTTAACAAAAGATTTATATTCGTAATAATTTGAGTGCCTACAAGCAGTACAAGGATGTTCACAATTTCAAGACCAGGAATTATAATAGATTGATATTGCCATATTTTAGATTACAAAAAGTATTGTCCTCTTTCATGGGGGTTGGTATACGCTTCTTCAATCAGATTTCGAATGAAATGTTAGATCTGCCTTTCACTAAATTAAAAACAAAATTTAAAAGTATCTTGCTAAAAAAGGGATATAACACTATTGAAAAATATTTAAATGACAAAAGTTCGTATACATAACAGCGTTTTTTTTAAGGCGGGGTAAATGCTATTTACGCACAATACCGAGTCCTTTGCAAGGGATTAGACCATAGTTGATCATGGAGGCTTTTCCCTTTTTTTAAGGGGCAATCCAAACAGTAATCAACCGGCTTGTGTGGAGACTACGAGAAGTTGCACGGGCAACAACCACTACCCGCTAAAACCACCCTCCTCCCATGTGCCCCGCGCTTTTTATGTAGGAAAGGCTGAGACTTAGAACGTAGTTACGCCCAGTCCGCTCCAGCGCAAAAAGTCCCTGAATGTGCCCCGGGAATCAGAACACATCCACTTCGTCAGATATACATAACAGCTTGCCCCAACCTCATATACTATATTTTGTATAACGTTTTTATCTTGCCAAGCTTGTAGGGAATTTATGGAGATATGTTGCAGCATAAAAATTTTATGCTGCAACATATCTATCTATCATAATTGATCGTGTACTAGCAGAAGGTGATGTCAGGAGCCTTAAGAACAGACGAGTGTGCATGACAAGAGTTATGAATGTCAAAGAGGCAAGTGAGGTGTGTAAGAATAAGCCTAAATGGCACTCTGTTGTCCGTGCCTACCCCGCAAGGGAACTGGCGTGAAGTTATGTATGTATGTATGTATGTATAAAAATTTTAGTACGTCATGTCATTATTATAACCATAATCATATTTTTCTTTCCTTTTATTATGTCTTTGTCTTATTGAGTATGCATTGTTGGGTGCAATTCCACTAATTCTTCAAAAGTAATTTTGTAACATACTTCTCTATAAAACTTACAAAAAAAGAACTTTAGATATAAATAGAATTAGAAATATAAAGAAAAACAATTTTTAACTAGACGTGTTGCTGGGGATTTCTTGCCGCTTCTTCTTAACAGCTATAACACTTTGCGAAGCGATGTAGATAGAATAGGAAGTAAAATTAAATTTTAACTTATATGTATGACCCTCAAAAAGTGTTTGTTCTCCAGTGGAACTTATTTTGAATAAAAACTTGATTTTCAATTTACTTATTGAAAATCGTGGGCCTACTAACGCTTTCAAAGCAATTATACTGTTAAAGAAGAAGAAGCAGCGCAGCAAACTCAATCAAACGACACATTAAGAATAATTTTGACTTAATTGTTAGTAACGTTTGTTATTCCTTTATACACATTGATCTTTACAATACTACACTATGAATTGGTGTAACAATACAGTACGTGTTTTATTTTTCAAAATTTCCGACCGCGCCGGGTGAGGACCAGCACTAATGCCGTCCTGGCGTTGATGGCTGGTACGGTAGACTGTATCTACATTAGGCACTGCTGCGCTATGCATAATAGTGTAATGAAATTATAATATTAAATATGCGAGCACTGCGCAAAATCTGCGGAGTGACGCTCGCGGACCGCGTTCGTAATACCGAAGTAAGAAAGAGAGTTGGTCTGAAAGAGACTGTCGGGGGGAAGGTAAGGAAAGGAATGCTTCGGTGTTTCGGGCATGTGGAAAGAATGACTAAACAGGTATACAATGCAAAAGTGGATGGATGCAGAAGTCGTGGAAGGCCACAACACATCTTCCATGATCAAATTGATCGTGTACTAGCAGAAGGTGATGCAGGAGCCTTAAGAACAGACGAGCGTGCATGACAAGAGCTATGAATGTCAAAGAAGCAAGTGAGGTGTGTCTAAATGGCGCTCTGTTGTTCGTGCCTACCCCGCAAGGGAACTGGCGTGAAGTTATGTATGTATGTATTTTGATTGTAGCCGAGTGCATACGTATATGTTATGTAAAAGTGATTTATTATAAGTTTTCACCAATAACAGTATTTAATTTCTATACTTACAACGACCAAGGTATCGCCCACACCATTAGCGTAGAACAAAATATATTATAATGTGCGACGAGCTGCGCACATTAAGAGACATCAATTTTTGCACTTTGCTCAAAATATCGAATACCTAAGACAGTCGTTCCACTCTTTGCTTCAATACTGTTATCTTAAAATTTTAAATTTTAGAAGAGAGTTTTTTAACATTCAGAAAATAATTGTATCCAAACGAATAACTTTTTTACTGGTAATCTCCAATGTACTCTAAAAGATACCACGTTTTTTAGAGAAAAAAATCGGAAAGAAATTACCAAATAAAAAATGTTTAGTCGGACTTATCACGTTATTGAAGCATAGGCGATTAATATTTTTATCAATAAAGGTTGCTGTAATGTAATATGTAATATGTAACTGTTAGAACAGTTAAATATTACAACATTGATGAAATTAATAATTTCAAGGAATAGGTAAGTTTATGAAGATGATGTCAGGAGCCTTAAGAACACACGAGCATGCATGACAAGAGAGAATGTCAAAGAAGCAAGTGAGGTGTATAAGAATAAGCCTGAATGGCGCTCTGTTGTTCGTGCTTACCCCGCAAGGGACCTGGCGTGAGGTTATGTATGTACGTAAGTATGAAATTATAACTTGTGTATATATGGGAATGTTTATGTGAATATGTATTATGACTATGGGACATGTTTTCCTTAAATAAAATTATAAATAAATAAAAATCAGTCGATTTGATTCCTGGCCGAGGTAATTGATGCTTGATTTATTTAATGAGCTGCTTTAGTTTTCATTGAAATCGCCATAGAGACTATTAGTTTCATATTAGGCCACAGAGGCTCACTTGAAAAATTCAGCATGTAGATCAGAGGTACATACATGTATATATATATATATATATATATATATATATATATATATATATATATATATATATATATATATATATATATATATATATATATATATATATGATCGACCGGTTCCTATATCTGACCGACTTTTCATTCGGCCTACTGTCGGTAAAAATTTCAAATAAAATAAAATCATTTTTCTTTTAAACATGCTTATACAGTTGGCAGTTATATGTTGTAACATGTTGTACTAACATACGAGTATATGTATGTAACAAATATTAAACTGTAATTCATGAAGATTACTGATACTGATCAATGTCAAAAGGAAAATTAATTATTAAACTAAAATAATATATACAATAATGTCAAAATATATATTTAAAATTAAGAAATATGTCCACCGAGTAAAACATTATATTTAGGAGCCATTCTATTAATTCAGTTTTAAATTTACTTATCCAAAACTTCACATAAGCTCCATACAAGAAATGTCAAAATTTAATCGATAGTTAAGGCAAGTGAATGATTAGTAAGATATTGGAGCCGGCCATAGAATCACATCATGTAATAACGAGACAAAGAACATCGTATCAATTAAAATTATACTCTATACAACAAAGTAAGAACATTTTCCACATGATTTAATAAATAACTTCCGACATGGATAAATAAATGTTATAATGGAGACTTGATTATGCGCCGGCGCTAATTATATTGTCATTGGTATGTCATTCATTGTTTATTCAAGAAAATAAATTCTTTGTCGTTTACACAATTTAGAACCTCTTTAAGTCGAACCTCGATAAGTCCAAAACTTCCTAAACTCAAAAAGTATATTGGGTTCCCTTCCCTTCAACCCCAAAACCTCCGTTGCTCAAAATCTGAACCCTCTATAAGTCTAAATAATTAGTGGCTCCCTATAAGCAAATTCAGTATTTATTTTCCCTCCACAACTCGAAAAAATAAATCGGACCTCTCTATCTCGAACATAGCAATATTAGATTTTACAACTCTATTAATTGAATAAAATTTAACCTCTAAGGGCTGATTGCATAAGGTTGCTTAAATTTATTTAAAAAACACAAAACATATTAAATAACCTTAAATACAATTAGCGTCTTGCACAACGCAAAATTTGCCGCTAAATATGTTTAAAGTTTAAAATTATTTAGGCAGTTTGATATGATTAACTAATTTTACTTAAAGGCGATCGTTATGCAAGCGGCCCTATAATAGTCGAATGTTTCCTTACAAAATTCACGACGATAAAACAACATCGGTAATGACGACATTTGTACCAAAACGTGCGTGAGCGTGAGAAATCTATATAGTCCTTATAGTGTGATGTAAGCACACAGCTATGAGAAACTTTGTCAAAGTATGTAGTACCTAAAGCAGAGGAATAATGAGTTGAGATAGATATTCATTTAAAACTACAGGTCCCGGCAGAGGTGTTGTCCTGCTTTGAAAAATAGAAGTCTAGAACCCGATCGCAGCGCCACCTAACTGTTTGTATTGTGATTCTAAATCATCTCGAACACATACAAAAACTTCATCAAAATCAATAAAGTCGTTCTCAAGTTTTGCGCGTACATACATTTCTTCGATTCTTTTAATTTGTATTCATATAGATGTAAAGAAATATCAGCTTTATATTTACGTCTTTACTTCATTAAGAATTAAAATAAAAATTCGTACGAATTCGATTGTAACGGCTGGTTGTTTTATAATTCAACGTATGCGACGAGGGTTTTGCTCTAAAATACGTGTTTACCCTACTTCTCTATTCCACTTTATAGGTTTTCTAGTAAGTAACACGCAATTCTTACGTGGTAGTAAAGTAAATTGACATCCCTCTGTATCTGCATAATTGAGTCGGTTTTTATTAACTATGTAGTGTGCTTTACATCTTATTATAGCGATAAATAGGATTTTATTACGTCACATCTAATCATAAAACAAATCGTGATCTTTTAAAAGGATTAAGCAGGCAAAAGCCTGCCTGCTTTATTGTATTATACCTCATTTGAAGCAAGTGTACAAATGTTAGTAATTTATTACAATCGAATGTTTCTAAGGATGGATAGATGTTTACTAGTCTTTCATACGATAACTAATTGACACATTTTGATGAAACTTTGTAGTAATATAGCTTATACATCGAGTAATATACAAACTATAATTTATACAGATATTGTTCGAATTAGTCAAAATATAACGATAAATGTCTTTGCCCATTATGCCCATTTGCCAATTGCCCACTAAACCGGATCATACCATGACCGTACTATGAACGTATCAGGCACGGTAAATAATACGATACGGTCTACTATGCCCACTAGAACATATCAATAGCGTATCATACCCATGCATTACCTGCTTAGTATCCGTAGCATCCGGGAAACATCCATGTATTACTCGCGTATCATACGCGTGTGCTTCCCGTTCTGAATTTTGTCTCAATTGTGGTTCTCTCATTTATAGTATGTCTCTTATTTGTAATGATTTAAAGGGCTTAGAACGGTCATCATCATCGTCATCGGGTCATCTGCTCTGCCTGTGTATTGACAGTGTCAGCATGGGGTCTCGAGCTGATGCTATTTGTTCCGGTATGCGCGCAGGGGGTAACTACCCCCTGGTGACGGGGTACGGTAGCCGCCTGACGACAAGAGGGTTATCGGCGGCTCATGTCGGCCAATTTGCGGCACTTGATGGCCATTTCATGCTTTAGGTGGCTATCTGTGGCGTCTGGTGACCTTTAAGCGCATTTGAGGAGTTTTACGACCTGTTTTACATCACCCTAATCCCGGCGGATGAGGTCATGGGGGATCGGAAACCAGATCACTCGGAGCTCATATTTAAGTGGTGGCCGTTGTCGGCGTGGTTGGGCGTCCAATGCGCCAACATCCCACGAATTCCTCCGAACGGTCATCGTACACGGTTAAAACCCGCATGCTTCCCGTTTCGCCGCCTACGCGCACCGGTTTGACAACGACGCGTGCCGTGCACGGAGCGTACCGGCACCGGCAAAATATTCTCGCCAACGAACGTTGACGGTCCGTGCCTGGCACGCGGTGGTATTTGGTCGGTGAAGAAACGCTCTAGTGGATATAATGTAATTACTTTTCAATACAAAGATTTTTTTTGCCGGATACGTACCTAGCACGGTCATAGTATGATACGGTGTAGTGGGTAGAGATCTTCAGTGTATATCTCGCGTGAATGCAGTCGCAGACACAGTTAGTCTACAATATATAAGTACATATAGTACAAATAAATTATTAATAAAAAATTTATGCTTGCATTATAAGTTTCTGTGAAAACGTTACATCGTCCATTTCTATGAATTAAAGGTCAAGTGTAGAAGTGGGACGTTAATTAGCTTATATTACACTTGTAAGCATTCTAATATTTCTGAAGATTCCTATATCTGACTAGTTGTTACCCGCGACTTACGCCGGGTGAAATTTAATTTAATTTGCTTTCCGGTACGGCGACGGTGGCGACGTGCGCGTGGGCCTTTCAAAATTTTTTTTTAAAATAAAAGTAGCCAAAGTTACTTGTTATAATATCAGCTACCTGCCAGTGAAAGTCCCGTCAAAATCGGTCAAGCCGTTTCAGAAGTTAGCCGGAACAAACAGACAGACTAACAAATAAAAATTTCAAAAATTGATTTTATGATATAAGTATCGTATATACTTTCATATGCGTTTAGTAAAAAGCAGTTATTTTGATATTACAAATACTTCAATTTTATTTATTTGTATAGACTAATTAAGATGAATTCCGCGAACGCCGGAAACATGTCAAGTTATGTTATAGGTATTAATGTTAAGTAATTCTTGGCAATAAATCTATATAATTTACATTTTGTAAACTGCAAACAAAAGATTTTATGGAAAATTTTATTGTGTTGTATGTAAGTAGTGGACCGGTAAGAACGCTGTAGACGACGTCCGGTATGACGCTGTATACGACTGATTAATGTTTCTACGCAGGTCTAAAGGCGCATTCTGATCTATAGGTGCAGCAGTATGCTCGGTATATATGGTACCGAAAACTTACCGAGTGCGTATACTCCTATGAGCGTTTCCTGATACGCTCGGTATCGGTGCAGTAACGGCATATACCGAGCAAATCAGTAAACGTACAAGCTTTCGGTATCGTCTGTACCGAGCATACTTATTTTTACCGAGCGTACTGCAGGTGCACCGACAAATAAAAAAAACCGCCGTCAAAAATTACTAAAGAGCAAAAGATAAATAATTTCTACAACACCTTGAAGTCGGTGCCAAGTATAATATAAAAAAACGGACAAGTGGAATAAGATTTTTAATGTCCTTGTCCAATATGAAAACCTGCCCGTAAAACTTCAAGTTGAAATTTGGTTGCCATTCGTTTTTCCACTTGTCCGTTGCGATTCGTTTTACCAATTGTCCGTTGAAGTTTCACTTCTACTAATTGTTCCAGCACACATTTCGATATTTCGCAGGTTTACTGCAAATTATGATTTGGTTAGGTTAGGTACATTTCAATTTATGCATTTTTTATTCAAACATGTATTATTATTATTTAATCAAACCAAAAAACTGAATTCGATCCGGAAACAAAAAACGCATCCATAGTATACTCTAAAATTACGCCGCATTTCATCACGTCTAGTTTAAATTTATGCCGCTCCTCGACGCGGCCGTAATGCTTTTTCATGACAGAAAAATCCTAGACCCTCTGTTTATATAGAAGTTTCACTTCAAAAAACGTGTTGACAAAGATAACATTGTCAAGAGTCACCTTTCTGAAGAAATAAGGTTGTAAGTTCGTCAGAACCGTATAAGCTCAGGAAGGCTTTATTCATCATGGCATAGCATGAATATTTGGATATATTTATGAAATTAACATCTTTTGTGATCTTCAATAACTTTATACTCCATCAACATAATGTTCCTATTGCTCAAGTAACTAGTGTGCTATCGGTTCGACATTTTTTATTGAAGTGCAAATTAAATTGTATTCCAAACACATATGTTGTCTATGACATTAGCATTAATCAGGTTTTACAAAATAGCCGCTCCTCTAACACGTTGCGAAGCGGTGTACATAGTATAGGTAGAATACTTAATTTTTAACTAATATCTCGTCCGTGCAGGAACAGAGAAAGAATGAAATTTCCTGCGGCCGGGCGGCCTGTCGTAAGAGGCGACTAAACAACCCACAACCAGGTGGTAGGGCATTTGCCCGACTGGATGGCTACCACCCCTGATCTAGAGCATGCCGCCATAAGAGCTTTGAGTTGTGCTCCGGCATTATTGACCAGCTTTCAGACTCACTTAAGAGAGCAGCAGCGCATTTGTAGCACCTTTGGTGTTGCAAATGTCCATAGGCGATGGTAACCGCTTTCCATCCAGTAGGCCGTCTGCCTGTCTTCTGTACTCCTGAAATAAAAAAAACACTCTCTCTCTCTCTCTCTTTTCTTTTTTTTTTATTGCAGGAGTACAGAAGACAGGCAGACGGCCCACTTGATGAAAAGCGGTTACCATCGCCTATCGACATTTGCAACACCAAAGGTGCTACAAATGCGCTGCTGCTCTCTTAAGGGAGACTGAAACCTGGTCACTAATGCCGGAACACAACTCAAGGTTGTTATGGCGACATACTTTAGACCAGGGGTGGTAGCCATCCAGTCGGGCAAATGCCCTACTACCTGGCTGTGGGTTTTTTTGTCGCCTCTTACGACAGGCCGCCCGGCCGCAGGAAATTGTATTCTTTCTCCGTTCCTGCACGGATAATACGGATAGTGATCTTTGAGGAGTTTATTAAAAGATGTAAGTGACTGTGCACTTCTGATGCTCATTGGTAAAGCGTTCCACAACCTTATAGCCTGCACAGTAAAATATTTCTGACAAAATTGCGTAGAATGGTATTGGCGTGATTAGTCGCAGATTATATTATATTACATAGTTATTATTATTTCATTTTATGTATTTGAATTTTAAAACCAGGATTAGCTGTGTCGCAACTATTATTTAAAAAAATATCCGAATTAACGCTAAAATCGTGCAATTGAATTAACATAATTATGTAATATAAATTCTAACTATCATACATACAAAGTAGAGTCCTCTGCTCAAGGAAATAAACAGCGGCATAAAAATCAAATAACCATATAAATATATAATGTATAGAGTTTCGTTACTTTTAACTCTGTAAAGATAAGTACTTAACTTTCTTCGATTAAGAAAACCTGTTTTTGCTTAAACACTTTTCCGAACCGACTTTCTTGTATTTAACTTGTTAGGGAGTTATTAGTAATTTGTCAGTTATATTTGATAAGTGAAATACGCTTTAAATAATAAATCTTATACTAATATTATAAAGCTGAAAAGTTTGTTTGTTTACTTGAACGCGCTAATCTCAGGAACTACTGGTCTGATTTCAAAAATTATTTCAGTATTAGATAGCTCATCTATCGAAGAAGGCTATTGGTTATATATCACTACGCTAAGACCAATAGGAGCGGAGCACCAATAAAGAATGTTTCAAAATCGGGGATTTTTTACTTACTTTTTTTAAACTATTGCACACGGACGGAGTCGCGGGTAGAATCTAGTAATAATATAAAGAGGAAAAAAAATTGTATGTTTGTAAGGAATAAATTCAAAAACTACCGGACCAATTTCAAAAAATTCTTATACCATTAGCATACTACGTTATCCCATATAGGATATATTTATTACTAGAAAAAATTAGGGATCCCTACTAAAACTTGAATAATGTAACCCAAGGTGCAAAAAATAGTATTCGAGTGGATTCGAACCGGGATGGTTTAGATTCAAAATTAGACGCTCTAGGTGGCGCTGGAATCGAGTTCTAGATTTTTATTTTACAGGGCAGCAATATTACAAAATTCTAAATATGCCGTCTTTCGGGCTTGTCAAATTGGACAAGACCATTTACATTCTGTCCGTAGAACTTCCAAGTTAAAATTTTGTTGCGATTCGTTTTTCCACTTGTCCGTTGCGATCTGTTTATCCACTTATCCGTTTCCATTCGTTTTTTCACTTGTCCGTTGCGATTCATTTTTCCCGTTGTCCTTTGAAGTTTCACTTCTACTATGTGTCCCACATTTCAATTTTTCGCAGGTTTATGATCTGGTTAAGTTAGGTACATTTTAATGAATTAATTTTTATTTTAAACATATCTTACTTTATCAAACAAAAAAACTGAATTCGATCCGGAACCAAAAAAAAAATCCATACTCTACTCTAAAATTATACCGCCTCTCACCACGCGATATATCTTCTACCCCTCCACGCGGCCGTAACGCTTTTTCGTGACAGAAAAAATCCTAATACCCCCCGTCTATATAGAAGTTTCACTTCAAAATAAAACATTATTCAATTAAGGAAATAAAACGCCGCAAATACTCGGCCATCGGAAATGGCTACATATTTGCGGCTTTTGGGGTCGAGACCCTGGGATCATGGGGGCCTGAGGCGCACAAGCTTTATCAAGACATAGTCAAACGTCTGGTGGATGTCTCACGTGACCAAAAGACTTGTTTATACCTCGGACAACGCATCAGCATTGCCATTCAGAGAGGCAATGTGGCCAGTCTTTTGGGCACGTTTCCGCCTGACAGCGGTCTAGAACTAGATTTTATACTTTAATTTTAGTTTGTATATATAGTTTATTTTTAGTTTAATTTATTGTATAGTTTAATTTATTTATAATTTAGTATTAATCATATACATATGTTACATATAATTTACCAAAACAATTGTATTAAGGAAATGGCCAGTTGTATCGTTTAGAAGTAAGAGGGTACATAACAAAATTAACTATCAACCTTAAAAGGAAAACATGACAAGAACAACTATGCAACTAAATAAATGTGACACATCCAACAAGCTACGTAAATAAGAGGTTAATGAATTGCTTTGCCTCTACTACAAAAAATGCAAAATTAATGTTCAACAGTCCACGGAGAACGTTTTATTAAAACTCTTTGTATGAAATAAAATTCATGCATTTATTATTCATGAAACTATCATAAAAACAACTTTACTATAACTTTATTTCTTAGCAAACATAATAACAACATAAATAACGTAACGTCGTGGGAATTAATTATATTTATTACAGTTTTTAATAACTGATGTAATACTTGCAACAACTCAGAAGGGTTTATGGTAGTAAAAGTATAGCAACTGGTCACAATCTATACTAACACTATAAAGCTGAAGAGTTTGTTTGTTTGTTTAAACGCGCTAATCTCAGGAATCGCTGGTCCGATTTGAAAAATTCTTTCAGTGTTTAATAGTACATTTATCGAGGAAGGCTATAGGCTATATTATATTTTAAAAAAAATAGGGATCCTTACTAAAAGTCCAATAATGTAACCCAAGATGTAAAAAAATGACCCGAAAAAATCCTTACACGGCGTGCGCTGCGAAAACTATTGATTATAGAACAAAACAATGTACTACCACTTTGCAGAACATACAATTGTCTACAAAAAATATTACGTTACCATATGTGTAACTATTGTAGTTATCTCACAATAAGTGTTTTCTTTTATTGCCGTCGCTTCAAAAGCTCTTTATTTTGTACCTTGGTATTAATCCTTATCAAAATAAATTACTCCATATTCAAGACAAATTCAATACCTTTCTAGAACTGTTTGAATTATTCCATTCGGACGTTTCATTCAAAAGATATCGCGATATTTAAAATGTAAGTATTAGTGTTGTAGCCAAATATACTAATATTGTTTGATTGAACGCGCTAATCTCAGGAACTACTGGTTTGATTTGAAAAATTCTTTCATTGTTGGATATCCCATTTATCGAGGAAGGCTATAGGCTGTATATCATCACGCTAAGACCAATAGGAGCGGAGCACCGATGAAGAATGTTTCAAAATCGGAGGGTTTTGAAAGCAAATTCCACGCGGACGACGTCGCGGGCACATACTTTATAATCAGAAAACCTTACGGTTTTAACATATATTAAACACTATCTCTTCACCCTATACAAGCATTTTTAGAACACCTCGCCATCCCTCCAACAATTTTACAGTACATGAAATTTAGCATATTGGCACCACCGATAGCGGATTGAAGTCATTGATAATAAACTATTTTAATTAAAGGGTTATGCATGACAAGAATTTAATACATTATTGTTTGGATATTTTAGATAATATTTTATATAAGATATTGTATAAAATATTATACTTAAAGTTTTATATGTAACTAGAACCCGATCTCAGCGCCACCTACCAGCTCTAATTGTGAATCTAAACCATCCTCGAATCCACTTGAACACACGTACAGAACAATTATATATATACATATATATATATATATATATATATATATATATATATATAGTGGTGGTGGTGAGATTTAGCTTTGCTTTTTCAATGGTAAGGTAATGAAGACGAAATAATTCCGCGGCACACTCTCCCAAATGTATTCTATAAAAATATCGACCAAGTAGTAAAGCTACGTCGATGATCTAGGCTATGAACTCTGAAGCTTCTCATTGACTAGCTATCGCCGATCAGTTTGTAGTGAGTGCCTGGTTGCCTAGTATAGGGTGGAGGAGCGAGATACTCTCCTCCGTCTCAAAGGATGATCTTCCAGCGAGGCTAGTGTTGTTCCTCGCAGGTAGGCCCATCTATTACTGTTAGAAATTTATATATATTCTTTGTACACTTGTTTGCGACGTCATTTATTGGACAGCGCCTATCTATTGGCTTATAAGTGTTTCACTACAAGTTAACTAACTCTTCTTTCAAGTCTTTTTAGGTCCTGTAATTTGTTTAATAATGGTGGAACAAAAGACACTATACGCAAGGTATATGAGGATAATTCGTGGTAGCGTAATGGCTAGCGAACGCACCCCAAACTCAAAGGACACGGGTTCTATCCTGGCCGGAACGCATGCACCACTTAGACAGTTTTCTGACCTAATGCAAGTATTGTTACAATTACCACGTGCTATTAACGGTGAAGGAAAACATCGTGATGAAACCTCCACATCGAGATAACTGATGTGTCAAACCTGCCAAGCCGCCTTGGATAAGCGTGGCGGTTATATTGTCCGTTCCCCTATTTTGAGGATACAGTGAAACTAGAAGGCCTTGTCGCATACGCTGCATTATTTTTAATCAAGTAGGCCTTTTAAATCTCTGTACATGACCTTAATGAACGATGTGTTTACGTAATCAATGTTTTTTCTTTAAAGCGGATGGTTTTTTGTGATGATGTAATTAATGGGCCGGCCAGGTAGTCGGTAAAGTTCTCATGTTACAATAATTACTTAGAATTTATAATCTTCATTATAAATTGCTGTAATTGCTTCCTTGGTTTACGTATGTTAGATGTTATACAAAATTACACTAAAATTAAATATTTTTTTTATTGCATGAGTTCAGTAGACAAGCAGACTGGAACCTGGCGGCTAAACCGCCACAATTCAGGTTTGTTAGGGATGGTAGCCACCCAGATGGACCAATACCCTACCCTACCTGGCTGTGGGTTGTTATGTCGCTTCTTTCGACAGGCCACCCGGTCGCAGGAAAATGTATTTTTTCTCCGTTCCTGCACGGATAACTACATGCATACATATTATTACACTTGTTTCTCATAGAGATAGGAGCTCAAGAAAACAAGAAAATGTAATCAGCAGTTTTCCAAAGGTGAATATTATCAACAAAACTGAATTGCTTAAATATCTTACTATACCTATATAAATTACGTGTCACGTTGTTTGTACGCGATGGACTCCTAAACTACTTGACCGATTTTATTCAAATTTGCACACCGTGTGCAGTTTGATCAGACTTGAAAGATAGGATAGCTTACATTTGGACCCGGTAGGTGGCGCTGCAATCGGGCTCTAAACTTTATTTCTTCAGGGCAGAACGTCTGCCGGGACAGCTATATATATAGTATATACTATATACATATTATATAGTATATATATATATATATATATATATATATATATATATATATATATATATATATATATATATATATATGTATATGCTGCCAAAAATTTCAAATCGATTTAAATATATATAAGTTATTCAAACATAATTGCTTTTTCCTTATAAGTTGATAACGTGACAAGGTTGCAGCGTCATTTTATGCCTTAAGCTAATTGTTTTGACCCTATTCTTTGTCAAAAACAAGGTGAACGCGCATCGATGCATATTCTAGAACTTACTGTCACAACTACCTCATCCGCGTGTGACTCGGAAGAATTTTATATTGTTATCTGAACCTTGGTAGAAAGCAAAATAAACAGATATTAAAAAACCTCTGGTCGATACAACAGGAGACCGGAAAGCTTACCTCGCTCAAAAGATTAGCCTCTGTATCTAGGGAGGTAATGCTGCCAGCCTTCTAGGTACAATGCTCAGCAACAGTGGTCTAGTAGGGCTGAACGGGCTTTAGAATAGTTTAGTTTAAGGTTTTTGATTTTTACTATTGTATATATATATCTTTAAGCTACTTTTATTTATAAGTTAGAGTTATGAATGTTAAAGTAGCAAGTGAGGTGTGTAAGAATAAGCCTAAATGGCGCTCTGTTGTTCGTGCCTACCCCGCAAGGGAACTGGCGTGAAGTTATGTATGTATGTATGTTATATTTATAGCATGCTTTATATATATTTATTTAGAATTGAGATATTTTTAATAGTTAATTGTATTTGTTTAATGCTAGTTTAGTGAAATAAATTTATTTATTCATATAAAATATATACAGTTTCAGAAAATAAACAGATATTAAAATCTTATCTATACTAGAGTTTGTTTGCTTGAACGCGCTAATCTCAAGAACTACTGGTCTGATTTAAAAAATTCTTACAGTATTAGATAGTCCATTTATCGAGGAAAGCTATTGGTTATATACCATCACTCTAAGACCAATAGGAGCGGAGCACCAATGAAGAATGTTTTAAAATCGGGGGGTTTTTTTAACTTACTTTCTATTTTATTCTCTGAAATTTTTATTGTAATCTCAGTTCAGCCGTTCCGTAGTCTATTTGAGACAAACTTTCAGACAGCCAGATAGATAGACAAAAATTAATCACTCAAATGTTGGCATTTATTTCGAAATCACCCACAGAAATTCGTATTAAATTATAATTAAATTTATTATATTACTAACTGTCACGGCAGACGTTGTTCTGCGCGGAAGAAATAAAATTTAGAACCCTATTGCAGCACCACCTACCGGGTCCAATTGTGAATCTAAACCATCCTTGAATTCACTTAAACACAAAAAAAAATCATTCAAATCGGTCCAGCCGTTTAGGAGGAGTTCACTGTCAACACACGTACAGAAGAATTATATATGTAAAGATTAAATTACGCATACGAAAACTTAGTTTGAAATTCTCAACGCACTTGATATTAGTATTGGTTTAAGTTCCGACGTGCTTGTCAATATTTAAAGTACATACATACATAACTTCACGCCAGTTCCCTTGCGGGGTAGGCACGAAGAACAGAGCGCCATTCAGGCTTATTCTTACACACCTCACTTGCTTCTTTGACATTCATAACTCTTGTCTTGTCTATTTAAAGAATTTGAATATTTTAGTATGGAATCTGTCTTACTACCCACTACTTTAATTTATTATCAGGAATGCAAATATCTGTCGGCGACGGTAACGACTTTCCACCAACTCTCCTTCAAGAAGTGAAACAGAAGCCTTCCACTCACAGTCAAAAGTCAAAACTACTATAATTTTTAAACTACTATTCTCATTGTAAGACCCACATACCTAATTTTGTCATGACAGTTATTATAGATTATTTATTGGTTATTAGTGGTTATGTTCAAATATAATATGACCAAATAAAACATGTTTATCCGCCATCATTTTGTCAGTAAATTCACATAGCACTTGAAATATTGTGATTGCAAACCAAATATGAGTCACGAGTGAACGGCATAAGTCTGTACATAACACCATATATGTATCGTGTATAGAATTTATAGATAAATACATCAACCTGTTATGTACCAAAGTAAGAGTTGAGAACGTATTATCCAATTGGAGTCTTTTTTTTTATTGCAGGAGATCAGCAGACAGGCAGACGGCCCACTTGATGGAAAGCGGTTACCATCGCCTATGGACATTTGCAACACCAAAGGTGCTACAAATGCGCTGCTGCTCTCTTAAGTCAAACTGGAACCTGGTCACCAATGCCGGAGCACAAGTCAAGGCTGTTATGGCGACATACTTTAGACCAGGGGTGGTAGCCATCCAGTCGGGCAAATGCCCTACCACCTGGCAGTGGGTTGTTTAGTCGCCTCTTACGACAGGCCGCCCGGCCGCAGGAAATTGTATTCTTTCTCCGTTCCTGCACGTATAAAAAGTCTACATTAAAAGTTTAAGTGTAAAGATATTTTTTTTAAATCGATACTTATAATAGCAGCTCACAAACATCCCATTGCTGGGCTCAGGCTCGTTCTAGGGGAACGGACAGTATACCAGCCAGTCTTGTCCGAGGCGGCTTGGCAGGTATGACACATGGGCTATCGCGATGTGCAGGTTTCATCACAATATTTTCCTTGACCGTTAGCACGTGGTAATTATAATAATATGTACTAAAGTTCAGAAGAACTACATAAGTGGTTCATGGTTTCCGGTCAGAATTCCAACGCGCGCCCTTTTAGTTTGGGACGCGTCCGCTAACCATTAGTTTATATTAGTAGTACCATGAATTTTTTGATTATAAAATAAATTGAAACACTATGTACCAATAATAATAAATATATATAATAATAAAAAATGACTATTTAAAAATCTTATTGTGACCTACATTTATTAACAAAATACCAAGTACCTGAGCATAAATGTGACATAATTGATTTTTATTTAATAATATTAATTTAATTTATAATTTATAGGTATTTGAAATAACATGTCGAGTTAAATGATTGACATACATATTATTTACAAATAAATTATAAATAATATAATTATATACATTTAAAGGAATAGGATCGTGTACTAGCAGAGGGTGATGTCAGGAGCCTTAAGAACAGACGAGCGTGCATGACAAGAGTTATGAATGTCAAAGAAGCAAGTGAGGTGTGTAAGAATAAGCCTGAATGGCGCTCTGTTGTTCGTGCCTACCCCGCAAGGAAACTGGCGTGAAGTTATGAATGTATATGTATGTGTAAAGGAATAATAATATTAAGAATAATTACATGTTAATAAATAATTTGGTTAAGCGATTGTAATAATATGGATATAAATAAATTCAAATATAGGTACGTTAAAGAAAGACGAAATTTTCAAATAATGTACATTATAAATATGAAATTAATTTAGAATTATTATTTTTTGCGCATCATGAAAATGGTAGAATGTATAGGACATTAACTTATAATTGTAACAACTTTTGTGCTACATTTTGGCAAATAGAGATTATTATTATTATTAAGCTACTACGGCTTGTTATGATTGATGATGTAACCAGTGACATAAAAATAAAAATACCAGTTAAAAATAAACGGATTTCAGGAGTGAGTAAAAAAGAAAATGAATATATAGTGGCGGATACATAGTTTTGGCTTTTGGTGTCGAAACTCTGGGAGCATGGGGTCTAGAAGCCCACCGCTTTTATCGAGACTTATCTAAACAGTTAATAGACGTCTTACTCGACCAAAAGGCTGACTAGCATTTTGGGCAACGCATAAGCGTTGCCATATAACATGGTAACGCGGCCAGCATTTAGGGAACGCTCCCAACTGACGGTGATTTGGGACCCATTTAATTAATATTTGTAACTCTCTTTCTTTGTTTGTAAATTAAGATGTATATATATATATATATATATATATATATATATATATATATATATATATATATATATATATATACATACATACATACATACATACATACATACATAACTTCACGCCAGTTCCCTTGCGGGGTAGGCACGAACAACAGAGCGCCATTTAGGCTTATTCTTACATACCTCACTTGCTTCTTTGACATTCATAACTCTTGTCATGCACGCTCGTCTGTTCTTAAGGCTCCTGACATCACCTTCTGCTAGTACACGATCAATTTGACCATGGAAGGTGTGTCGTGGCCTTCCACGACTTCTGCATCCATCCACTTTTGCATTGTATATCTGTTTTATATATATATATATATATATATATATATATATATATATATATATATATATATATATATATATATATATACAAGTATTATATCCCTATTATTATTATTAATATTATAAATGCGAAAGTAACTCTGTCTGTCTGTCTGTCTGTCTGTCTGTCTGTCTGTCTGTCTGTCTGTCTGTTCCGTTTTCACGTAAAAACTACTGGACCGATTTGGCTGAAACTCAGTATATATATATTTTCGATGCCGAGAATGAACATAGGATACTTTTTGTCCCGGAAAATGGGATAGTTTCCGGGATAAAAGTATATTTGTCTCTCTGTTTGTTATCCTTTTATGGAACGACTATTGGACCGATTTGGCTGATACTCGGTACATATGTAATTTGAATACCGAGGGTGGCCAAGGGATACTTTTCATCCCGGATACTGGGATAGATTTATGTAAAGTTTATCCCGGAAACTAGGGTAGGTTTTTTATTTGTGGTTGGCCATTTTCGTCATTTTGTTTATTTTGGTCAATTTGGTCGTTTAGGTAGTTTTATTTAGTTTAATCGTTTTGGTAATTGTGGTAGTTTTGGTTGGCAGTTTTGCTATTTTCGATAGTTTATGCTGGTAGTTTTGGTAGTTTCGGTTGTTTTGGTAGTCGTGATAGTTTTGGTAGCTGTAGTAGTTTTGGTAGTTTTGTTTTGTAAATTTGGTAGTTTCGGTAGATTTGGTAGTTGTGGTAGTTTTGATGGGTAGATTTAGTTATTGTGGTAGTTTAGGTAGTTGTGGTAGTTTTGGTTTGTAGATTTGATAGTTATGGTAGTTTTGGTTGGTAGATTTGGTTATTTTGGTAGTTGTGGTAGTTTTGATAGTTGTGGTAGTTTTGGTAGTTGTGGTAGTTTTGGTAGTTTTGATAGTTGTGGTAGTTTTGGTAGTTTTGATAGTTGTAGTAGTTTTGGTAGTTTTGATAGTTGTGGTAGTTTTGGTAGTTTTGATAGTTGTGGTAGTTTTGATAGTTGTGGTAGTTTTGATAGTTGTGGTAGTTTTAGTAGTTGTGGTAGTTTTGGTAGTTTTGATAGTTTGGTAGTTTTGGTAGTTTTGATAGTTGTGGTAGTTTTGGTAGTTTTTATAGTTGTGGTAGTTTTGGTAGTTTTGATAGTTGTGGTAGTTTTGGTAGTTTTGATAGTTGTGGTAGTTTTGGTAGTTTTTATAGTTGTGGTAGTTTTGGTAGTTTTGATAGTTGTGGTAGTTTTGGTAGTTTTTATAGTTGTGGTAGTTTTGGTAGTTTTGATAGTTGTGGTAGTTTTGGTAGTTGTGGTAGTTTTGGTAGTTTTTATAGTTGTGGTAGTTTTGATAGTTGTGGTAGTTTTGGTAATTGTGGTAGTTTTGGTAGTTTTTATAGTTGTGGTAGTTTTGATAGTTGTGGTAGATTTGGTAGTTGTGGTAGTTTTGGTAGTTGTGGTAGTTTTGGTAGTTTTGATAGTTGTGGTAGTTTTGGTAGTTTTGATAGTTGTAGTAGTTTTGATAGTTGTGGTAGTTTTGATAGTTGTGGTAGTTTTAGTAGTTGTGGTAGTTTTGGTAGTTTTGATAGTTGTGGTAGTTTTGATAGTTTTGATAGTTGTGGTAGTTTTGGTAGTTTTTATAGTTGTGGTAGTTTTGGTAGTTTTGATAGTTGTGGTAGTTTTGGTAGTTTTGATAGTTGTGGTAGTTTTGATAGTTGTGGTAGTTTTGGTAGTTTTTATAGTTGTGGTAGTTTTGGTAGTTGTGGTAGTTTTGTTAGTTTTTATAGTTGTGGTAGTTTTGATAGTTGTGGTAGTTTTGGTAGTTGTGGTAGTTTTAGTAGTTTTGATAGTTGTGGTAGTTTAGGTAGTTTTGGTAGTTTTGATAGTTGTGGTAGTTTTGATAGTTGTGGTAGTTTTGATAGTTGTGGTAGTTTTAGTAGTTGTGGTAGTTTTGGTATTTTTGATAGTTGTGGTAGTTTTGGTAGTTTTGATAGTTTTGGTAGTTTTGATAGTTGTGGTAGTTTTGGTAGTTTTGATAGTTGTGGTAGTTTTGGTAGTTTTGATAGTTGTGGTAGTTTTGGTAGTTTTTATAGTTGTGGTAGTTTTGATAGTTGTGGTAGTTTTGGTAGTTTTGATAGTTGTGGTAGTTTTGGTAGTTGTCGTAGTTTTGGTAGTTTTTATAGTTGTGGTAGTTTTGATAGTTGTGGTAGTTTTGGTAGTTGTGGTAGTTTTGGTAGTTTTGATAGTTGTGGTAGTTTAGGTAGTTTTGGTAGTTTTGATAGTTGTGGCAATTTAGGTAGTTGTGGTAGTTTTAGTTGGTGGATTTGGTAGTTTTGGTTGGTAATTTGGTAGTTTCGGTAGTTTTAGTACGTTTGGTAGTTTTGGTCGTTTGTGTAGTTTACACAATATTTAGTTATATAAATAAAACTAGAACGGGTTGAACTAAGGTATTAAAGTTTGTATGGGGGACCAATCATTTATCAAGTTTATAGATATAAAAATTCATAATCTTTAAAAAAATGCGACTCACTCGATCTGTCTGTCTGAATACCGAAAATGGACATAGATACTATTCATCCCGGTAGATGGGATAGTTTGCGATATAAAATGAAGTAAATCTTCCGAGGGCAAATAGTACCAACATAAAAATACAATACAATATATCCTGTATTAACGCCTGCTCTTAAAACAAGAGGTACGCACTAGAGTTTGACGCGCGGCGGAGCCGCGGGGTAAACTCTAGTATATAAATAAATCGTGATAACAACAAAATGTTCATGTTTCACCTTGCATCGACTTCAAGAACTTGTAGATGTTTTTTTTGTTTTTTACTTACTGTTGAAGTCGGTTTCTAATTTGCTAGATTGTTTCAGTATAATTCATTTTTTTTATTATTTTAGTTTATCCTAATTTGATGTTTGTTTGCTACAAAACTTTTAAACTTCTTCGAGCTCAACGCTATCATTTTACAATCGATAGCAATAAAAATGATGGATTTTATATTTGAACAATTTATAGACTTTATACGGTTTTAATCGTGTTTTACAACTTATGCCTTCTGTAGATCTTTTGCAGTCCAAGTTCGCTGACTTCTTGATCATATTTGTCTGTAAAAGTGTACTGACACTGAATGACTGAGACTGAATGACAAAAAAAATAATACATTTATTTTTCTTAGAAAAATATGAATTAAAGTGGCTATTACAATAAACATATTAAAATAAATACCCATCTGTTCGAACATTGTGCTGATGGGGCGTTTACTTCGCGTGGTCGCGGAATCTGCTTGCCACCCTTCCTCTAACTAACAACTCTGTGTATATATATATATATATATATAGAGAGAGAGAGAGAGAGAGAGATATAATTTTATCCTCAAGACGGCCTCTGTGGTTGAGCGGGCTAAGCCTTTGCCGGCAGACCTCACTGCAACGCAGAGGCTCCGGGTTCGATTCCTGGTATAGTAAATTTCGGAAACGTATTTTCTCCGTTATTTACTATGGTCTGGGTGTCTGGGATCGGCCCCAGAGTAGTCCGTTGTATATAATACCCATAACACAAGCGTAACTTGCTTAATTTGGGGATATACAATATGTGTGTTTGTCTGCCGATTATCCGTGCAGGAACGGAGACAGAATACAGTTTCCTGCGGCCGGGCGGCCTGTCGTAAGAGGCGACTGAACAACCCACAGCCAGGTGGTAGGGCATTTGCCCGACTGGATGGCTACCACCCCTGGTCTAGAGCATGCCGCCATAACAACTTTGAGTTGTGTTCCGGCATTAGTGACCAGGATCCAGACTCACTTAAGAGAGCAGCAGCGCATTTGTAGCACCTTTGGTGTTGCAAATGTCCATAGGCGATGGTAACCGCTTTCCATCCAGTGGGCCGTCTGCCTGTCTGCTGAACTCCTGCAATAAAAAAAAAATAACATATATATGTGTGCGCGTGTCTCTTAGCTTTTTTTAGAAGATAAGATTTTGGATAAAATTTTAGTTGAATTGTCTTTAGATAATTAAAGCAAAACTACTAAGAAAAAACAATGTATACTTTTTGATGATTTTGACCAAAATGTGCTAGTTTTCGCGGAGTAGAACGGAATTTTTCGAGGGCGAATAGTAGGATAGTAATGTTACTTAATTAGTAATGTTAATTATGTAATTATACAAATTCAAAATGGGAGAATCACGTTTGATATTAATGTTGTAGTTTTGATTCGTAACCACAATACATATACCGCTTAAGTGGTTCTTAAGTATCCAATTTTTTTTTTATATTAATTATAAAATCGTTTATATAAAGATAAGATCGCACTTATAAAATATACATAAATACCTTGTTAGTATTATAGTTTTGAACAACAATGACACTGATTTATTACTGTATTAATTACCATTTAAACAATAAGTTAATTGACTAGTTATAATTGTGATATCTTAACTTACAACCTTCATGATGAAAGAATGAATAAACAGATGTACAATGCAAAAGTGGATGGGTGCAGAAGTCGTGGAAGGCCACGACACACCTTCCATGATCAAATTGATCGTGTACTAGCAGAAGGTGATGTCAGGAGCCTTAAGAACAGACGAGCGTGCATGACAAGAGTTATGAATGTCAAAGAAGCAAGTGAGGTGTGTAAGAATAAGCCTAAATGGCGCTCTGTTGTTCGTGCCTACTCCGCAAGGGAACTGGCGTGAAGTTATGTATGTATTTATGTACAACCTTCATACAGGATATTGTGTAAAATGTTGTAATATTTTGTAATAAGATGTGTCTAACGTTATAAATACTTATTGACAGAAAAATAATGGATGAGAAATAAACTGAGAACAACAACTATATTATGTGAAACTCACCATTCTTAGATAAGACTAACTATGCCCGCGACTTCCCCCACGTGGATTTTACTTTTCGCGAACCCTACAAAAAAAAAGTAGTCTAAGCTCCTCCTTATAACATCAGCTAGCTGTTAGTGAAAGTCCCGACAAAATCGGTCTAGTCATTCTAGAGATTCGCCTGATCATCCAGACAGACAAAAATTCTAAAAGTGCATTGACATTACAAACTGACACTTCAATTTTATTTGTCTATATAGATAGATATGCCAAAACACACCCTCCGCCAAAGAAATGTCAGCACCAAAGTTTAAACACATGCCGACACACACACACACACACACACACACACAAAACCACACGCACTCATAGTTTTAGGTTAATTAATTAATAAATCAATTATATTTAAGTTTCCATAATAAAATTGTGTTGGATGCCGCGATACAGACCTAGAGTCTAGTGCAGGAACCGCCGCCAAAAAAAAATTGTAGCCTTAATTTTAACTACTATATAAGTTTTAGATGTAATTATATAAGGCCTAGAAATAAGTTTATACAAATAAATGAATTTGAATTTGAAAAAAAAAAAAAGATAGATTGACGAACATAACATCCGTGGAGCCACGTGTACCTACGTCGGTGAGACGTTTATGGACTGATGACACCAGTTGCTCGTTAAAGGCGATAATAGTCAATTAAAGAACCAAATAATGTCAAGTACAATATATATAAATTATTTATGTCTAAGAACACCAATTGCATCCTAAATAATCAGATCAAGTATCAGTAGCGCGGGTTGGAAATTTGGCTAGGTTATGCTGGTTGAAAAAACATATCTACCGTATGATGCAAGCGCCGACTACACCGCTGTTGTAGAAATTAATGCCCCATTGCCAGCATACAAAAAAGCTCAGGATTTGATAATAGTGACTTTTACGCCTGATAAATTGGCTTTAAAAAAAGCCTTTTTAGACGTGCGCAAAATCCACATTACAAGAACTGGACACACAACTGAATTGGAATCAGAGAATGACAATGGAAAATAAAACATTTTATACGGATAGCAACTACCTACCTACATACAGTTATGTATGTATGTAGCAACTACCTGTCATCTATGTATGTATACTTAACGTATGAAGATGTATGAAAATGTTTAAAATAGCCATCTCACCTCTTGTAGTTAATAATCATCTTTGGCAGAACACGGCCTAAGCTAATGAGGTTTTTTTATTTTCAAAATTAAGTTTGGAAAAAGAAGTTTCACTGTCAAGCAAATAGTTAGTCGAGCCGCAATCCAAATGATATAAAGCAATTTTGGTAAGTAAAACTCACTGCAATGAATAATGAACTGAGTAAAATCTGTGAAAAATAACACAGTAAACAGATAAAAACAAAAAATAATAATTTACAAGCACGCTCGCCGTGATAGTGAATCACAACATACTGAATTATACTTTTAAATGAGACTTACACTTCTAAATTAAAACGTCTAACTCCCAAAGTATCTTCTTACCGCATATTTTGAAACAAATGCCGGTGCCCGATCGGGTTATGAGTTGGTAATTCCTCTAATACGTTTGAAAATCCTTCGAGTGTAAGAGATAGTACGATACAGTAATAATATATATACGAATAACATAAGTGCCAATAAATTTGGTCGCTAGTTATTTTATAGAGACACTATTAATAATATGTTTGAACAGAATGTATGAACGCCATTTAATGCATGGCACTGGTTTGTTAAAGGTCAAAGGTAAATCGAGTTGTATGAAGTCTACGGCATTGTTAGGTATAAAGCTTGGCGTTAAGGACGCCATATTTCATACGTTTTCCTTCTTTTAAATAATAGATTGAAGCTTTGCAATCAATTGAGAGAAGAACCAAGAGGTTCATTGGTAGCGACTAGCTTGTAAAAGGCTTCAAAGCCTAAAGCATAGATCCTGGGTTGCCAGTCTATCGGTTTTTTACAGCATAATACATGGCATAATAATAATCGATTAATGTTGTAAATTTCTACATTCAACATTCTGTTCATAACATATTTAAATCTGTGTTCTCTTAACAAATCTGGTTCAATGTTCGAAGAGCTCTAGTTAGAGGTTGTCCTACTGGCCGACACTGCGGACAACTTGTGTTGCCTACCGCGGGTGTAATTGTCAGGTATATAGAAGTTTATATTCCTCAAAATGTTGGGATTAGATATCAAATCCCGTAACAATTTTAATATATACACATTGAGTTATAACATGTCTAGAGAGAGCATTGCTAACAAACAAGACCGGCAAAAACGGCATCAAAAACGCGAAGCGTTGCTAAATTCACTCTGCATTTTCGGGATATCAGGAAAAAAATATTACCCCATTTTTTATAATTAAATAATTTTTTATGTAAGTGAAAAGTTTAAATGATCGTTATGATTTAATCGCTTTATGTAATATAATTTAATATTACTCAGAGGTTTTAGTTTTTTTTTAAATAAAGTATTAGCAACAAAAGTTGTGTGTCTTGGAACGAACCATAAAAAAATACATGCACAAATGAATTCATAACACATTTTAGCACATGTAGTAATTTTAATTCGCAATAAAATGCTTGTACAGATTATTAGTACATATTTATAAGTCTGTTAATTACCAATACTAATGTAATAATTCTAAAAAAACTATTCATAATGGCAAATTATTTTTGTGTTACACATCATGTTCACGAAGGTTATTAGAGGACTATTTATAACTCAAAGATTATCCTGCGCTAAAAGTCAGTGAAATCATTTGTAACAGTAGACTTGGAACGATTCGATAGGTTTATATTGGGTAGTAGGCTTTATGTGTAATCCAAAGTTTATATCAGTAGTAGGAACTACGGGGTAGGTACACGGAATAGTTTAATGCAGGGACTTAAGAGCAACTAAATAATAAAGAGTTATCTATAATATTACTAGCGGCCCGGAGCGGGTTCACTCGCGGTCTGTTCGGTTCCCGTAGTATAAAGCGTCATGTTATATAGCCTATGACACTCCCTGTTAACGTAGCTTTCCAACAGTAAAAGAATGTTTAAAATCGGTTTAGTAGATCCCGAGATTATCCCCTACAACGTCACAAACTTACAAACTTTACCTCTTTATAATATTAGTACAGATAACTCCGACCGAAGCATCTGCTTTAAACGATATTCAGTTTTTTTTACATCCTCTTTGACGATATTTGCAGCACGCATTCTGTCAATTCTATGTCAAACGTCATAAGGTTACATTAAAAAGTTTATATTGTCCAAAGCGCTAAGGTTAGATTAGAAATAATTTTATATGGTGTTTAAGTATTCTTAAATTTTCAAATTATCCTTCACACAACCTACATCTTATCGGTCACGATCATATATAATTATTTCAGGTACTTTATTTCAATACAACTGTGCTGTTGATAAAAAAATATAAAAAACATAGTGCAAAAATAATTCCGAAAATGATTCAAAATATTTTCTTTCAAAATCCATCTCTTTGTCCAACAATATGCTACAATTGGATCCGTAGGAAGTCTAAAACGTAATATAAACTAGTTTAAGAAAACCGGATACACAAACATTACATGTCTGTTTTCTATAGATTTTTTCAATTATATTTCATAAATAAAAAAAATCATAACAAAAGTCCCCAAATTTTGGAAAATAAATCACACTTGTCACCTGACAACATCAATCAATTCGATAACCTTGAAAATGTGGAAATTAAATTTCACGTTTTTACAAAGAAATCATGAGAAAAGTGTTAAGTTTTCCGATTAAATGACATCTTATCTTTATCCCTTCCCGTTTTAAAATAGTTCCGACACATTTTAATAGCGCAGGCCGGCATAATGATTTTTTTTGCGAGAGCTCTAACCAGTAAAGTAATCGAAACGACACTAACAAGCGTGGGAAGCCACTGAAGCCAGTGCACCAATTTTGGTGCACTTGTTTTGGGCCGTTTTTGTGCAATTGATGCGTGATCTAGACGTTTATATGATCTAAGTATATACATAACTAACTGTAAGTTTCACCTCACTTCTAGTATATAGTATCCCACCATTCCTATTGTGTTTTTCTTTTTGATTTTGGTCTACATGGATATGTCAAACTGATTACAACTGCAATTTACTCAGCTTATGCACGATTCTCTTTGAATGTGCACTGAGAAATATTATTTTAAATCTAATTTCATTGCATTAAAGTATGAAATTGTATAACAACAAGACCTTCCAATTTTAAAACGCCGTATCTTACAGTGATTGATATTATTTTAGATCTTATTTCATTGCATTAAATTTTTAAATTGTATAATAAAAATATAGCGGAGACAGGGGTAATGGCGCTCACTGGGTATTTATTACTCGTTCACAAATATTACTTGGCAAACTCAAAACGTTTCTTTACGGGACACATTTTAAAGCCAGCTTAGCAATAAGAGAATCACGAGTACGTCTGTTAGTTTTCAGTCCCGCAACAAAATTGTTCACTGAACGTTTTAACTGGTAATTTCAATATTTGAATTTATTTTTTATTCTTAGTATTATTAATTTAGTTAATTTATCATACGCATAGCACCTGGAGTCAATATGTTTTTTATATAAGCGGTGTTACCAATATACTCGTAATGGCGCCCAAGAACGCATTTTTTTTTTATTGCATAATTGCCGATTATTAAGGAAATTTTCATACATTTCGTGTCAAAGTAGTAATTACCGAATAAATGAATTATTTTGTCTAACTTTTAATATATAGTTATTATATTATATTATAGAATAAATATAGGTTTTCCTTGACTGTATGGCATTCCCCTGCTTCCCCTAATTTTTTTGAATTAACGCTTGTAACATTTCACTAGTCATAAAATGTCCATACTGAAGGCCTTATATGACAATCGATTTTTAGGGAGTAAACTCCAATATTTAAAAAAATAATTGCTTATTTGCGAAGTGGACTCTAACAGCACACTTTGAATATATTTATATATATATTTATTTAGTTTGTATTTGTTATCAGTAACCTCTTTTTATTTTTGTATAAAGCACATACCATCAACAAAGATTTGTGTTTCAAGATCTAGAATATTGTAGACTAGCTGTGCCCACGATTTTGACCGTGTGGAATTTTTTTCGCGGAACCCTAAAAAAGTAGCCTAAATTACTCGTTATAACATCAAATATCTATCAATGAAAGCCCCGTCAAAATTGGTCCACCCGTTTCGTATGCATTTAGTAAAAAGCTTATTATTTTGACATCATATACAGACATTTCAATTTTATTTATCTGTGTAGATAACCAATAAGAAAGGACTAAACCGCTACAGACAGCTGGCCGCCATATTTACAAATAAAACACACATCACGTACCAACCCGGACATGGTGTGATAATATCATGGACGCGTAACAATGTAGCCTAGCGGTGCAGCGGTTAGGGAGTTATGACATAAACATTTGGAGACTCACAAACAACAAGAAACAGAGTCAAACTTTCTATATAGAGCTGATTAAACGAGTCATTTATCTTTCAATTTCGATGACGCAACCAAAGTGATTCATGTAAACAAAGTACAATCATTTGATGTCGTTTATTCCTTTCATATCTGCGCCTACAAGCCACTTGAAAAGATTTGGTTGAACCCTGTTGCAGCTTAAAGAGAAGCATATATTAGTTTAAAAAAGGACAAGTAAGATTAGTACCATGAACTATGAAGGGTTCCGCTCTTCGTCAGGTAGTCGTGACACTAAAGGTATTCTACCAATGTGGTGCCGGACTCGTAGATGTGGCTGATAATTAGGGGCAAATCAATAAATCAACATTTTAAACCCAATATCCGTCTTCACTAGAATACTAAATGATATTTCTTTTCTACAACAATTTAATAAATACGTGTCCTTTAATCTGCCTGAACCAAAATTAAGCTTTGGGACGAGTCGATCAGCCTTATAACGTATCAAAAACCCTTTTCTTCTTGTACGGGGCAGTTCTCTTCGCTGTTTCACGTTGGAAGTGAGGTCTTTGACCACAAGCACTGCCTTCGGCGAATCTTGGCGCAGTCTTAGTTGACGCTACTTTCTGAATCTCTGCCAGCATTCATCTGAGAGCAACCTGTGTGGTCCCTCACCTTTCAATGCGGGGATAAGGTGAATCGCTTGAGACACCATGGCTTATTCTGCAGTAGAAGCGCCGGTAGAATTTCTTGTCTTGTCTCTTTTCTTCACCGCCGGGAAAAGTAGTTGCCATTCTGGAATTAGACGACTTGTGCCGCAACGATGGCGGGAAACCGGATGGGATGACGTTTTTTCTTTGGAAGGTGGGCTGCCTCCTAGTGTGGAATGCTACTTGTATTGATACTCTGGTGGGGTCCCGTCTTTCAAGCTTTTGCAGCAACCGAAGCCCTCCAACACCGCAAGTATGCCGCTATCGAAGACGGTTACACATTTGCGGCGTTTGGGGTGGAAACGTTAGGTCTGTGGGGTCCTAACGCTCTAAACTTTTATGTTTGTTGATGTCTCATGCGTTCAAAAGGCTGGCGTTAATTTTGTTCAAAGTTCACGTTGCCATCGCCGCCAGCCTTTTGTGAATGTTTTAAATAAGTGACAATGGTTTGTGATCAATATTTTTAACTGTAATTATACCCGTTTTTATTTAATTCTAGTTTTTAATGTAGCTTAATTTTACAGTTTATAAAGTTATTTAATTATATTTTTTTAGTTTAGTTTAAAATGCATATTAATGTATTATGTGTACTAAAAAGAATAAAATTTAGTTGTCATTAAAATTAATTAGGGACTGAAATATTTAATATTTATATGAGGTTAGTGCCAAGCCAATGGGGTTTACGTTTTACCTACTTTAAAATTGTATAAAACAACAACTAAGTACTAATAAATACTTGTAGATTTTTTTATTTGATTGGTTTTATAGTCAGTTTTGCGTTTTTTTTAAAGTATGTTTTGTGTTTTTAAAAACTTATTTATTAAACTTGGCGTCAGATTGATACACCACGACCCACTGGCCAAATTTACAGGTAGCAAGTGACATTATTCGATTGACAAATTTTCTGTTAGTATGTACAGTAGCTTTCTAGTCATACGATATTGCCTATGTCCGCTGTTGAAAGTTTTAGGAGCCTTGACGCGAGTGTCATTTCAATCATTTTCGGTTACGCAAGTGGACTAACAAATACTTATAACTGTATTTGGTAATAATCGCCGCAGCTAAAGAAGGTAGTGAGACAACATTAAAATGAATGGCTTGGAAATTAGGGTTAATTGAACATAATTACAGAGTTGCATAATGAAATTACAGCTTAGTGGTATGGGAATGTAGTGTTTGGACGGAGATTGATAAAAGTAGTGCATAGACGATTTGGTGTCGCAAGATTGTATAGTGTTGGTATCAAAAATATAATATTCTAATTCATTTTATTACGAATGTATGAAGGTTAGTAGTATGGGAATGTAGTATTTGGACGGATATTGATAAAAATAGTGTAAAGCAGATTTAGTGTCGCAAGATTGTAGTGTTGGTATCACAAGTCTAATATTCTAATTCATTTTATTACGAATATATGTAAAGTATGAAGGATAGTAGTATGGGAATGTAGTATTTGGAAGGATATTGATAAAAGTAGTGTATAGGATATTTGGTGTCGCAAGATTGTGGTGCTCGTATCACAAGTATAATATTAAAATTCATTTTATTACGAGTATAGATAAGGTATGAAGGTGTTACAGTTAGTCGTTAGTACATCACATGACACAAACCGACAGACTGACAGACAAAATATAAAATTGATATTGTTATAGTTTTTTAGTTTTTAAGCTTTATGTTCCTTATTCCATTATGTTCTTGTTTATAAATTCGCTTCGTAACATTAATTTTTATATCAGTTTTTTTTAAATACTAATGAGACAGTTTATTTTTATATAATTTTTTATATTATATATTAATTTTTATATTTGTTTGCAATAGTACTCGTCATATATTTTTTTGTTTTGTTTTGTGTTTGTTTCGTTTTGTCGATCCGTAAATCACTTGAAAGGCCCTAACGGAAGACCAGCGCTGGTTAAACCAACCAGCATCATGCTGAGTTAGGACCGATTCAGAACTTCATTTCTATTGTATTGTCTTATTTATAAGTACGTTTTGGTGTGTTTGTGGTTCTGAATAAATATTTTTTCTTTCTTTCTTTCTTTCATCAATATTCTGCTAAATTAGTGCAGATCATCTGAACAATGTAAAAGCCCTAGTAAGTGACATTGTTTTTTAATGTCTGTGCATTTATTATCTTGCTAGACGAAACAATATGTGAAAACAGTATCAAAATGTGTTATTGCTCCCAATAGCTGAACAAATAGTTATAGAATGGCATGTCATTGATTTTATTGACATTTTTTGTGATGTGTAGTGACTTTTACTAGAAAGCAATTGCTAGGTTTTGAAATTTGTACAGCTTGGATGTTTCGGGATATGTATGCGGACCTAGTATTCTGCAACTAAGGAATTTATTTCTATTATCTCTCTCTATCAATTTAGAACAGGGATTCCCAAAGTATTTTGAGCAAGAGACACGATTTTCAAAATGAACTGATACCTCAGACCACAGCCAAATGACTTTTAAAATATTCCTTATACAAAATACTTACCGATTTAAATCTTTGCGGTTGTTTAAGTGAGTAAACTTGAAATCATTTTCTCATCAAAATGTAACAAAATAAAAAAAAACATAAAAATTTGTAAATAGGTAATTAATTATTATTGACGCAAATTACTTAAGTAGGTAATTATTACTTGAAAAAAAAAACCTTAAAATCACAAAGTAAAGTTAAAAAAAAATCTCTTGTACAAACTTATCCACGCTTATTGACTTGCCGAGTTTATCCGTTTTATCCGTGCAGGAACGGAGAAAGAATACAATTTCCTGCGGCCGGGCGGCCTGTCGTAAGAGGCGACTTAACAACCCACAGTCAGGTGGTAGGGCATTTGCCCGACTTTAGGGGCATCATATGGCTACCACCCCTAGTCTAAAGTATGTCGCCATAACAACCTTGAGTTGTGTTCCGGCATTAGTGACCAGGTTCCAGTTTCCCTTAAGAGAGCAGCAGCGCATTTCTAGCAACTTTGGTGTTGCAAATGTCCATAGGCGATGGTAACCGCTTTCCATCAAGTGGGCCGTCTGCCTGTCTGCTGATCTCCAGCAATAAAAAAAAAAAAAAAAAATCTCTTGCGCGAACTTGTGCACACTTATCGACTTCTTGATTTTTTTAAAAGTACAACAATGATACTTCCTTCTAAAATATTAGTCATTTTTATAACAAGTTGGTACACGTAACACAACTTATACAGTCGATTTTTAGATCTTGTCGACCCTTAAAATTAGTTTTCGTTTATGTCGACCCTAGGGGGTCGATATCGACCACTTTTGGCATCTCTGCTTTAGAGAATACGCAAAAAAAAAAACAAGCAGACGTCGTTGGCGGTTGTTTCTATCGCGGGCGCTAGTAATAAGTAAAAGCAAAGAATAAGTCGCAGTATCCGAAATCGGTTTAGACAAATATTATTATCATTATATCGCTCATCTTTATATGGACATCATAACACATCCGCTTCGCATTGGAATTACAAATGAGTTTTCAATTCCGGATGCGCTAACCTCTTACAGAACAAGGCCTTGACCTCGAAACCTGCGGTCCAATTATCATATAAATTGATCATTCTAATTGATCTTGATGACAAATACGAGACGCAGTGATCGATTTAAAAAGTTGTAAAATACTATTATATTTTTTTTTATTGCGTGTCTTCAGTAGATAGGCAGATGGCGCATCTGATGAAAAGCGGTTACCATCACCTATGGACATTTGTACACCAAAGGTGCTACCAATGTTCTGCCGCTTTCTAAAGGGAAACTGGAACCTGGCCACTAATGCTGGAGCAAAACTGACATTCTGGCTGTGGGTTGTTTTGTCGCCTCTTACAATAAGCCGCCCGACCGCATGAAATTGTATTCTTTCTCCGTTCCTACACTGATGAAATATTTTAGGGTCCTTCAAAAGTTCAATCGTCACTTTTGTTATATTTATGAAATGTATGAAAAAAAAAAGTGAGCCACGAAAAAAATGTTGATCTCTGATTCATGCAAAAGTATAGCGTTTTTTTAAAAGTGGTGTGTGTAAACTTATGTAGTGTATCATCCGTGCAGGAACGGAGAAAGAATACAATTTCCTGCGGCCGGGCGGCCTGTCGTAAGAGGCCACTTAACAACCCACAGCCAGGTGGTAGGGCATTTGCCCGACTAGATGGCTACCACCCCTGGTCTAAAGTATGTCGCCATAACAACCTTCGAGTTGTGTTCCGGCATTAGTGACCAGGTTCCAGTTTCCCTTAAGAGAGCAGCAGCGCATTTGTAGCAACTTTGGTGTTGCAAATGTCCATAGGCGATGGTAACCGCTTTTCATCAAGTGGGTCATTTGCCTATCTGCTGATCTCCTGCAATAAAAAAAATAAAAAAATCACGTGGTCTGCATCTCTGTGGTCAGCTTTAATGTATTCACTGGAAACTATTTTAGCATTTTCCGTACGAATTCGATTATTTACTAAGCCCTCGTAACGCGCTGCGGCGCTATCGGTTTCCTATTCTAAAATAGCGTCCCTTTAGCGAGCTTCAGCAGCGATTAAATTCATCGCTTATTTATTAATTAGTACAAGCTATTTTAACACATTAATCATACAAAAACATTTTAAAAAATCTTTATGTTGCAATAGATATGAGCATGTTAATTTTTATTCTAAGAATATACCTGTATCATCAATTAGTAGATGCTTCTTAATTAAATTAAAAACAACATAAATGCCAAAAATATATGAATCACCAGCTTTGTAACACCTTTTGTTACTACCTAGATTAGACTTGTTTGAAAACTAGTTAAATAGCCAGCCTCAAAAGCACTGAAGTGTAAAAATAAAACAAAAATATATACTTTAAACAAATAAACTACCTAAACTAAAGTGTAGGAAGAAAATTTAGTTAGCATGAAATTAATACAGTGTATGTTGCACGCAGAGAGCTTAATGCCGATTAACTTAATGAGCAATACTTTATAATAGATATAATTTTGTATTATTATTTTCATAACTTAAAAGAATTGTATTTGTGTGTATTATATTTTTTTTCTGTAAATAATACAGTAAAATAGTATTAAAAAAAAGGATAAACGATTTATGTAATAGGTATATGACTATGTATACATTTGTATATTTAATTCTTAAATTAGTTTGAATATTTATGTATCTATTGCCTTTTTCCTGCACCATCTACATCGCCTGATTCAGAGATCACCTGGAAGAGATCGCTTTGAGCGATAAGGCCTATTGTATTGTCTAGGAAATATTGTAAATACGGTCTGTTTTTGTAATTGTAATTTTTTTATTGCAGGAGTACAGCAGACAGGCAGAAGGCCCACTTGATGAAAAGCGGTTACCATCGCCTATAGACATTTGCAACACCAAAGGCGCTACAAATGCACTGCTGCTCTCTTAAGGGAGACTGGAACCTGGTCACTAATGCCGGAACACAACTCAAGGTTGTTATGGCGACATACTTTAGACCAGGGGTGGTAGCCATCCAGTCGGGCAAATGCCCTACCACTTAGCTGTGGGTTGTTAAGTCGCCTCTTACGACAGGCCGCCCGGCCGCAGGAAATTGTATTCTTTCTCCATTCCTGCACGGATCAAACTAAATATATAAATAGAAGGGTATTCCAAATTTCAACTTTATACGATCAACTACTTTTATTTTATTCACAATTTTGTCCCTTGTATAAAACTGCACTGTTGTCTGAACTGAAGCCCTCGATATATACCTATATATATGAAAAATAATTATTGTAAAAAAAACCCATTTTTTATGTATGAAATCTTGTGTGAACCAAAATGTGAATCACATTTCTATTATCGAAAATTCGATCTTTTTTTTAAATCTAATTTATTTAGGGGTTTTTAGTGATAATGTTACTATGTCAGCCCCATCTTACCCTAATCATACAATTCCACAAATTTATATAAATGGTTTCACTATTTTATAAATTAAAAGAGCCGCAGCAGGCTGTGGCCGCGACAAAATGCTCTGGAAAACACCCACGTCCATCAGATTAATTCCCAGAGCGTCCACCAGCCCCTTCCTGCCGTCTCTGGTACGAACACATTTCACTAACAAATGCTGTACGTCTTCCAAAGGAACACAACTCAAACTGTATGTTCTGGCGTGCAATAAAGGTTCTCTCTCTCTCTCTCTCTCTCTCTCTCTCTCTCTCTCCCTCTCTATGTATAAAAAATAACATTTTAAAGTTTTTGTTTATTTATCACGTCGAATGTTGGAGTAATGTTCAGATAATTAAAAACAATGGTATATAGTTGGTTTTATAAATAGCAAGTATTGAAAAAGCTACGTATGAAGATTAGGAATAAAATGATAATCAAATTAAATATTGTTCTCCATTCCCTCAATATTCATCAATAGGGCTGTGGGCGGGCACGTGTTGCAAATGCAGTTATTACTCGAGTTCTCTGACTGAAATATGAACGCAGAGCCCAAACGAGCTAGGAACGTGATAATTTGCGTGCGGGTTCTTTCTGCACTGTAGGTGCGCACAAAGAGAGGATTATTGAAAATTCAACCCATAAAGGAGTGAAAAAAGAGATAAAAGTTAGTACAAAAACCCCCGTCATTTCAAAGTAACATACATGCACAATATTTTATATACCTGTTTCTGGTTAAAAATATATGCACCCTAAAGCTGCCTGTCCGTTGAAACGGAGCGAGGCTGCGGAGCGGAGAAACGGAGAACTATTAACCAATAGTATTGACTGCCTGTCTATTAACGCATTTTTTATGCAATCCTATTGGTTAATATTTCTCCGTTTCTCCGCTTCGCAGCCTCGCTCCGCTTCAATGGACAGGCAGCCTTATATTGGCGGTTTAGGAAATTCAATCCTAGAGGGGTGAAAAAGGGAGTAACTTTTAACTTTTTGGACTACTTGAATGATGTTAGATATATAGATATTTCAAACGTCATGGGCACATGAACGCGTTGGCAGCCTCTAGGGATTGATGGAATAGGGGTGATGGGATAGCGGGATCAGACAGGACAAATGGGATAGGGATGATTCATTCATATGTAATAGAACACTTACGAGCAATAGATGCCGCTGTGCAATAAGTGAGATCGCAAACGATTCCCGAAGCGTACAAAGAATATAGAAATTTCCGAAGATGATTATGGAGATGTTCCCTTGAAGAGCATTCCATCTCGCCTCTCCACCTTATACGGTTCATCATCACTAAACATATATACATATTGTCACGCCTGTTTCCCATTGGGATAGGGGTAGGCAGAGACGATGGATTTCCACCTACTACGATCCTGAGAAACACCTTTCGTTTCATCAACTTTCATTAATCTTTTCATACATACACACTTATTTAAAGTGCTGTAGACATGACATTTCTTCCAAAAATCTTCAATTTGATCATGGTGAGTAAATAGAGAAGACAGGATAGGAGAACGGGGAAGAGAACTGTATTGGAACATGTACAAACCAATAGATGGCGCCGTACTATAATTGAGGCTGCAAACGATTCACAAAACGTACAAAGAATATATACAAATTTCCAACAATAATAGATAAGCCTAAGCCTGCGAGGAAAAACAATAGCCTTGCTGGAAGATCTTCCTTTGAGACGCAGGAGCATTCCATCTCGCTCCTCTTAGTCGGGACATCCCTAAAGGACTGTCGGAACTCTTACACACAGCAATATTCTGTAAGAGCCCATGCTGCCATGTGATACCATTATCACACCGATCGAGTCGGCCCAAAGAGCTATAATCAAAATAATCCAGCACACGCCGGAATTAATTCTATAGATACCGGATTTCAAATTCTATAGGCTGCTACAGATTTGATGTGCGCTAAGTCTTATTGTTAGCCATTCATGAGCGGTAAAACTACTTTCATTACAATGTCAAGACATTTATATGCGCATGCATAAGATACTTCCTGTTAGTATTCGGATCATTAGTTGCTAAAGTTGTATCTAGGTCGGAGATTGACCAGAAATGAACAGTATTGTACATAACCTACAACTGTTGTAGTGGCGTCTAGATCTGTCCAAATTGCAATCGAACATTGTCGGCTATCAGAAAATCTATATAGAACATTAAGTTTTTATTAAAGGGTTAAAGTAGGTGCTGGTAGTTGGTGGGTAAGATTTTACTAGAGGAGGTGGAGCGAGGGGACCCACGTTGCAGATTGGGAACAGGGTTCAAAGGCACCGTTACGCTCACCTCCTCCCATTAAGGTAGTGGAATCGGAAGTAGTTAGGGGCCTGTCCGGCGAACCACATCTAGAGACGTTGGGTGCTCTGGACACAGAAGCACCCTAATTTGCAGATCTCATGGCACTTATGATGAAATGGGTAGGCAAACAGCGATAATCTATTAAACAAGTATCATTAGATTAATCAATAAACTTTTGATAATAATTATAAACAGAAACAATATTGCATTATTGATCTCTTATTAGTCAATATCAAAAATTTCAAAGCTCTTGCGTCATTCGCGTTGAAAATTATGGCAACACTGCTTCACGAATAAACAATATTTGTCAACAAACCGGTCAATGTTGCCTGTATCAGTAGAAATTGCATAAAATAGCCTAATTTGATAATGAAAAATAGATAACGTAGTTAATTTTTTATCACTAACGATTAAATGATGATTCTTTCGTTGAAACTCAAATAATAGGAACTACAGTCGGTATTCGTTCTTTTCTCGTATATTTGCTCACGGTTTAATTTATTGAGGTTCATGGTTGTTACTCTATCTAGTTCTTAAATTCATGAATGATATCTTCTTAACCATCTCTCTTAGGTCAATGTGCGGCGTCCAACAATGTTCATGGGATTTGCGTTGGCTACTACTACGACTTAGTTGGCCGTAGAAGGCCGTAGGTTGAATTTTGATTTTTTTTACGACAGAAGTAACATGACAAACAGACCGTCGACATTATTACATACTTTTTGGTGCTTTGCCAGAATTTTTTCAACAACAATCACAACATTTTTAACTACCCCAAAATTTTTTGATTGGACAGACTGTTATGGAAAAAAGTCCCTAATCTGGAGACCCTCATCACATTACGACAAAATGAATACTAAGTCATTCTAAATTTGGATTTATACAACGGTTGCAACATAAGGAAATATATTGTGGCATTGTCTTAAAGGTGGTCGGTATTTTAATAGCATTATTATCCGAATGGTAGTATGTAGATTTTTGACGGTTGGTCCCAACCTACTTTCACTTAGCGGATTGCGGCTTGCACGTGGGAAATAAATAGCATTAGATACGCGATTGTTAAGTCCATGCTATTGATACACGTTATTACGTGTATCATTTTTATCATGCATGATTATTCTATTATTATAGAATAGTATATATTTTAATCTATAACATTAAGATGAAGTTAAAGAGGTTTAGGCACAGAAAACAATGGACAGTCTTATCGACAACCTTGGGATAGATGAGAAAAGTTTCTAAAACATGTGATATTGCAATATTTTTAAGATATAAAAGTAACAAAGATTTAGAAAGTAAGAAAGATATAGAAATGGCAAGTAAAAATAAACAATAATCTACAACGAATTCTGGTTATCAAACTAGAACTAACTACTTACAAAAGAATAGATATTGTTAATGATTTATTGTTCGTTATCTATACTATTGTTCAAACAAATAAAAATAAGTAAAAACAAAAAAAGAAATACATAAATATTGAAGTAGAGGAGTGTTAAATATTAGTTCATCATGAACCCATCGAACACCTGCAGAGATTGCGCACGCCTGATATTCACAGGTAGACTGTAAATGATTGATTGTAGAATCACTCATCACTTACAGGTGTTTCCAGATGTAATTTTTTTCTATTGTCTAAACATTTCGTTGAGTTGTCATAGTGTAAGATATAACCAATTTTTCAAAGACGTGTTAATGGTAGGTTACAGGAATACAATTGAATTAGCAGAAACCTACGATGACGTAGGGGGAATATCTTTTCTTGGGATACCATCCTCAGGAATGGAATCTTGATCGGTCTCCCTTTCATCCTCTTTATCCCACCCTAGAAGCTGGTAACACGTTAGCTTCGTCCCTCGTGTTGCATACGTCTATAAGCGACAGTAACCATTTTCCTTTAGCTGAACCGTTTTCCGGTATGCCAGTCTTGCAATATAAGTTTATTTTATAGTCATCTATCTAGTGTTGGGCAGGAAATCATTTTAGAATGAGTTTGTAAGAATAACATGACATTTTGTACTGAACCCGTACAATGTATCCCTTCAAATGAGTCGAGGAGATTTTTAAGGTTTGTACTGCAATAGTACATTTGAAACGATGAGGCCGGTGAGGCAGTGAGCGTTATTCCCTCATTTGTTCCGGTCAAAACTTCTAGTTCGGAAATGTTCATCAAGAATCACGAAACACACACACACACACACACACACACACACACATATATATATATATATATATATATATATATATATATATATATATATATATATATATATATATATATATATATATATATATATATATAAATGAATCCCTATTTCCCTTGGTCACGCCATCACGCGTGAACGGCTGGACCGATTTCGCTAATTATTTTTTTGTTGTGTTTGTTATTGTCAGGAGAAGGTTCTTATGAAAGAAAAAACTAAGAAAATTGCGCGGATAATTAGAAAATTTAAGAATACTTAACCACCATATAAAATTATTTCTAATCTAACCTTAGCGCTTTGGACAATATAAACCTTTTTAATGTAACCTTATGACATTTGAACTAGATTTGACAGAATGCGTGCTGCAAATAACGTCAAAGAGGATGTAAAAAAAACTAAATATCGTTTATACTTAGATTGATTTGAAGTTATCTTATCTTTTGTTTTGTTGTACATATGTTTATTGTGTTGTATTAGAATGGCAGATTTTTCTTTTTTCTTTTTAATTTACCGGCCAAAATTCCTATTTAAATCACCTGGATTTTCTATACACTCGACATTGGCAAAATCAACGCATAAATGGCATTGCAGCCATCGCGAAAAAAAATCTTTTAAAACAGATGCTTCGGTTAGAGTTATTTTATTGATAAAATGCATGTAAAATAATTTATTTATTATTTCTTACAAAAAGGATGTAAGAAAACTAAGTTTCTTAGTGCACATCGTGGTTAGTTCAGAGCCATCACGCCTAATATCAGAAGTTCAATTTAATATGTTATATGTCATAAAACTACGTTTTAACGGTTTTAAGCGTGGTAGTTTATTTGATTTTGGTTATTCCGACGTTTCGGCCACTTTTCAGTGGTCGTGATCGCGGAAGACAAAGATGTCAATTGTCAACGAGTATTATTAAAGTTTTATTTAGCCTACCGCCAACTTGATTATTTTAATTATTTAGTTTAAATTTTGTTTATGGTTATTATTTACTATACCCACAAATCCTCGCAAAAGAGAATCGTTTCATACCCAGAATAATGCGCGAGGCTATTAAAAACAAAAAACACCCAAATTTCAATAGAGAAGATAGTTGGCAAGTACCACCTGTTTGGGATCCGATCATCAAAACTATTAAGACCCAAACCCAGCAAAAACCAACTGCCAGACCTCAAGACACTGTGAGCTCTTTTTGCGTGCAACGGAATACAAACCAACTTGACTGATAATTTATTTTATTTTCCTTTCACCCATTTAATATTATATAAAATTATTAGAGCTAGGCATGTTTGCTGAAGAGTTTCTTGCGCAGCTTCTTCTCTTCAAGCCATAACATGTTACGAAATGGGGGTAAATTAGATTAGGCTCCCATAGAGTAAATAATAACCATAAACAAAATTTAAACTAAATAATTAAAATGAACAAGTTGGCGGTTGGCTAAATAAAACTTTAACAATACTCGTTGACAATTGACATCTTTGTCTTCCGTGATCACGGCAACTGAAAAGTGGCCGAAATGTCGGAATAACCAAAATCAAATAAATTACCGCGCTTAAAACCGTTAAAAGGTAGTTTTATTATGTATTACAAGTCGCGAAAACTTAAGAAAACATTATGTTATATGTCGCCTGTTCCCGTGTCTGAATACCAACAAAACTGTGTATATACGCGCAAGAAAAAGAACTAAGAAGCAGGCACGGAGTGGAGATCGCTAGAACTAAGACTCAAGCTCCAGGGGAGGAAGTGATAAATGGCATCACGTCAGAAGTAGCTTCGGTGAACCTGCAGCCGCCTTAGCATTGCGACACGCAGACCCCATAGTCCCCATATTCCCAGACTCCTAGTACCACTAGCAGTTCACCCCAATAGCCCCGTACTTTCTGTTCTCATTTCCCACAATAGTCCTATACTAGCCGGGGCTTGCCATTGGGTGCATTATTATATGATGTAGACAGGGATAATCGCCGGTCGGTGTCACGCCACATATAGATTAAATTTGTCAAGGGGCCTTTACGTGTTGGCCTGCCCATGGGGAGGATGGCTTGACGCAAGCCCTCCAAAAGTCCGGGGCATTTTTATGGCCCGTGGTCTTTAAAGATACAATTCAATTCAATTCAATTCAATTTATTTAATGCGAAAATGGGTTTACAAAAGGTGTTAAATTTAACAAAGTACAGCTCTCCAAATTCCGCTTTTCAGCATGCATAATTATGTATAGGTATCCTGCTTACAAAATTTTATTATAATATATTTATCTTATTATTTATTTAATTATTTACTTAATAAAATGTCAACCAATAAATTATAAAATTATGTATTAAATTATGATTATGTCAATTAAAATTCATACAATTTATATTATAGTTTTGTCATTTAAATATTCATCGATACTGTAATATGTCTTATCGGTTAACATCTTTTTTACACGTTTTCTAAAACTGGCGTTTGATTGTATTGATTGAAATTCCTCTGGGAGGTGATTATACAGTTTTGGTGCTTTACAAAATATACTTTTATTCAGAAAGGCGGTTTTGTACAATTACGGAAATTAAATAAATAACAAATATTGCAATCATATACCACTTGTGTGAAGCTTTAGGTCGCAGCGTGAATGTTGCTGCTCTTTTCAAATATTAATTTAGATGTAAATCCAGTAACAGATTGCAGGTACCTAATGGGCGGTGGAATATTCATTATTCCAGCATTTTGATGCTGTGTAACAAAAACATCCCCGAGAGCCAGCAAATGTTTGTTTAGAAAGGAGCAAAGCAGTTCCATGCTAACTTTTGATTCTCATTTACTTTACCTACATTTTCATTAGCCGCTCTCTTTATACAAATATCTCAGTATTACATTTCTAACGTTTGTAAAGCGTATAATCTTTTGCTATCTTTCTGAAGGAATTATTGTTTGTTCTTAAGCTATATTAAGTACCTATCTGAACACTAGATTGAAATTATATGAAAAGTTATCTGTCAATCACACCAATTGACTATAAAGCGGATGTTTAGCTATGTAATTTACAATTTGCGTTGCTGTTTCGGTTCAAAATAGGTTTGAAAATTAGAAAATATCAAGTAAATTTTGCGCCGAATATTTGGGCACATCTTAGTCAGTTGTCATCATACTAAATCAGTGTTTTATAAATAGCATAAAATTATTAGATGTCAGACAAGTACTTACTCGTTATATTAATACGTGAAACAAAAACTTTGTACCCGTTTTTACGAAAATGGCGCGGACGGAGGAGTATGAATTTTCGCACACTTATAGTTTACATAGAGAAGGAGTGCAGAATGCTAATATTTTTTTTTAATTATCCATAAATCAATAAAAAACATTACACACACTACCATGTATTTGACACACACACGTATATATTATATACTCATTTGTTTATTGTTAAAGTCAAATTAACAGTGTAGCCTAGGCGAAATCTGTGATTATAGAAGTATATTAGTCTTTGACAACAGAGCCTTAATAGTGTTCAAACTTATAATTGAAATTAATTATTATGGTCGAATTTCGACCACTGGCGACCACTAATTTAGTTTAAAACCCCTGTATATAGTAAAAAAAATGTGGATATTTCTGCAGATTTTTATATTTTCAGGTACATAGTTTGTGAATATATTCATGGCAGTTTTTTTTTATTGCAGAAGTTCAGCAGACAGGCAGACGGCCCACTTGATGGAAAGCGGTTACCATTGCCTATGGACATTTGCAACAGCAAAGTTGCTACAAATGCGCTGCTGCTCTCTTAAGGATGACTGGAACCTGGTCACTAATGCCGGAACACAACTCAAGATTGTTATGGCGACATACTTTAAGCCAGGCAGTAATGAAATGGCTCTAGTTTTCAAGATTTTTAGAGTGAATCTAAGCATAAAGTTATACTTGCCCTACATTTAGATGATAGACTTAGGAGTTTTAGTGTGAAGCGAAGAGACTGTTTCCACCAGGCTCTAAAAGTAATGGTGGAAAAGTAAGTGTCTAGGTAGATAAGAACGTTGTGTAATACTTGCAATAACTCAGAAGGGTTTATGGTGATAAAAGAACAGCAACTGGTCACATAGTTATAATCAGAGAACTTTACGGTTTTAACACATTTATTACACACACTGTTCACGATCTACAAGCATTTTTAGAACACCTCGCCATCCCTCCAACATTTTTTACAGTACATGAAACTAAGCAATGTGCACAACCGATAACGGATTGAAGTCATTGATAAACTATTTTAATTAAATTGTTATGAATAAAAGGAATTTAATACACTGTTGTTTAACATACTGTTTGAAAATTCCAGATAATATTCTATACAAGATATCATATAAAACATTATACTTAAAAGTTTTACGTGTAATAAAATAAACTGATGATAAAACACAGTACAAATCTATTGCGTCTGCCAACATGAAAACAGAATATAGTGAATACCGTCTATACACAATTGAGAGATTTTGAATTATAATCTGTACACAATCACTACATATTATTGTTATATAAAATTGAGGTAAATTATGGAGAACTACTCTATACAAAACAGGCGCTAATCACAGAATAAATAAAAATATAACAGTACTATTCAATTAAGGAAATGGCCGAGCGTATCGTTTAGAAAAGAGGGTACATAACAAAATCAATTATTAACTTTAAAAAGAAACACGACAAGAACAACTATGCTACTCGATAACTTAGCGTAATATGAAAATGAAGATTTAAAAAAAAGAGTCAATATTCTAAAACAATCGTAGTTTCATTCATTATTGGCAGAGAATGATTCGAAACCATTGTAATATAAAGAGCAACTGTTGAGCAGTATTATATATTGCTCGTTTAAAGTTATATAATAAAGAAAATTTTGTAGCGTATTCGCAAGATTTCTTTAATCTTAAAAAGCTAGGGCTCGACGTTTTTATAGATAGATCCCAGTCACCCCAGATTTACGTGATTTTAGGAAAGATGAAATTTTTAGGATCGGTACTTTAATATAAACTTAGAAAGGAATGGATATCGCTAAGCTAAAAGCGGGGGCGTTTTTCAGGTAGTAGCTATCAAAGGTGGAAAATAACCGAGTAAAAAAGTAAAAGAGTAAAATTAATACCATAAAATTTGTTAATTGAAGAGCGTAATATACCGAAAGAGCTTGAAAACAAACATGACAATGTAATTTTCGGAGTGCACTGTAAAAATCTTTGATACATACATACATACATACATAACTTCACGCCAGTTCCCTTGCGGGGTAGGCACGAACAACAGAGTGCCATTTAGGCTTATTCTTACACACCTCACTTGCCTCTTTGACATTCATAACTCTTCTCATGCAAGCTCGTCTGTTCTTAAGGCTCCTGACATCAGGGGCATCAAAATCTTTGATGCCCCTAGTTAAATGATTTTCATTGCTTTTTTGAACTATACAAATAGGTTAAAATCAGGGCTTGAAAACGTTATCAATTACTTTTCAAAAATATAGGTAATTACCGGTAGTTTTGACAAAAGGTACTGCCATACCTGTTTATTTTTTACCGTTACTTGATAACTTATGATTTTACCGTTATAATATAACATTTAAAAATCGTAGGTATAACGTTATACGTATAGGTATTTTTTAGGTTATTTCAAGCGATGTTGCCATTTTTAAGAATTGGCTTTATTACGACTGCATGTTACCGAAACAATCGGTAAACACAACTCTAAGTATTACGCACGCTCTTAGCACAGTGCTGTTTGACAATCTTTGCGAGTGAAAGAGAGCGACGGTAGTAACAAAAGATAGTTATAACGGTAAAATTACCGATCGAATTAGTATTAACGTAAAAAAAAATACCGGTAAAATGGCAAGAAATAACGGTAAGTTTTATAACAATATTTATTTTTTACGGTATTTTAAGCCCTGGTTAAAATTTACATCACTTTTAACAGAACATGTCGATTATTTTCAAATAAAAAATATCAAACATTTTTATAGGAGAATATGGAACATTGTTGACACTGTGTCATATAGGAATTTTTAATCTCTTCGTTTGATCATTTGAACTGCCAGTTCTTTGTTGACTTGCTTATTCGAGCTTTTAGTGTGGAAGTAACAATCTTATTTTGATACCGATTTAGTCATCATATGTCAGTGCAGTACAACGAAAATCAGGGGCTTACAGACGACCACTAGTTGAGAATTGTATTGTGAAAATGAAACATGTAGATATTATAGTACATATCGAAAGGTAAAAAGCTATTTGTTTCAAGTGATATGTGTCAAAAGTTTAAATTTACAAATGTTCCAAAAAACGCGTCACCAATAAATTATGTAATGTAATATAGATTAATGAATTAAAATTTTCAATTATGAAAATATTTTAAATCACATTTTTTCATCAAACTGTCTTAATTTGTAAACACGCCCATGATAGCTTGCCAATCGAAAAGTTTTTATGGCTATTTTTACCATGGTAATAATATTCAATGAACAGTTTTTTAGCAACGTTCCGTTGGGGACAGACAACGACAACCGCGATTTTTCCCGTTCCCCTTGCTTGCTAGGTTTACACTCGTAAACCCAAGTGGAACGGTTATTCGACCCACCTCTTGAGGGTCGTTGTGAGCGTTGTGTGATCGAAAATGATCATGTCATTAGTGAAGTTTTCGCCACGACTACAATGACCGCGGTCGCCTTGTGGAACGGCTTAGAGAGCATTTTGGTCGTTGTGATCTACTGATGGAACGCGCTGTTTGTAATTAAATTATCTTTCTTGTGATACCATTTTTTATTAGTTAACAGTACTGTGTGATTACCTACATATATAGAGTTACCTGTTCATACTTGCTTACCAGGTAGACATGAACAGAAATGTAGGCAAGCAAGAAATCAGGGCATATTGTCCATGTCAAAAACTATAAGTTGAAATTAAATTTGTTTAATTATCAAAAAAGTTGAAGGTTCTGAAATTTTTTTATTGAAATTAAATTAATTAAAAATAACCATGAACATTTTCGTTTAGCAACGTATCACAGGAGTGTTTATAAATCAATATAATTTGTTAAAACATATGTCTCATCTAGTTATCAGATGGGTGAAGGTCGATCTTCAGCGTCTTCTCTACTATTGACATCTTTGTCCTCTGTGATCACGGTTAATGAAAAGTGGCGCGAACGTCGAAATAAATATCAAATAGAATGCCGCGCGTAAAACCGTTAAAACCGAATTTTAGTTACGTGTACTAGTCATGGAAACTTAAGTAAATACTATGTATTATGATAATTATAACTAAGACGCCGCAACATAAAATACAATTCAAGTTTGAGTTAATTTTAAGAATAAATAAATTAAACTGTACTATAAATAAAGCTATCCTTACAAAATACCATAAATCGTAAGAAATTGACTCCAAATCACTGTCGGCGGGGAGCATGCCCAAAATGCTGGCCGCATTTCCGCGTTGGATGGCAACGCTGATTCGTTGCCCTAGGTGCAAGCCAGCCTTTTAGTCACGCGAGACCTCAATTAGCTAGGTTCTATAAGGCTAGAAAAGCAAATATGACAATAAATAAAGCATTTTTATCAAAGTTATATTTTAAATACCTATTTACGGCTTTACTTATAATAATCTCGTTAAGAAACGATTAGCCATCTCTTAAGTAAGAGAATCAGAATCAGGCCCTAATTAATGAATATTTTTTTTTTCACTTATAAACGTGCATTACCTGTTATTTACCTAAAAAGAGTACAGATAAACGAAATTTGATTGATTAACGTAGGTTATACTCAAAATATTCGACCAAAGAGGAGTTTCTGGGTAAGAATTTCACTGATCACTTGCTGAAAAGTTTCTTTAAATTTAAGAAACGATTATAAGTAAGGCTCTTTATGACTTAAATAAGTTTGTACAAATAATTAAAAGTGACTTGTCGGTTCACTAATCAGTTGCTGAGCAGTTTCTCTAAATTTAAGAAACGAGATTATAAGTAAGGCCCTTTATGACTTAAATAAGTTAGTACAAATAATTAAAAGTGACTTGTCGGTTCACTAATCAGTTGCTGAGCAGTTTCTTTAAATTTAAGAAACGATTATAAGTAAGGTCCCCCCTATGACTTAAATAAGTTAGTACAAATAATTAAAAGTGACTTGTCGGTTCACTAATCAGTTGCTGAGCAGTTTCTTTAAATTTAAGAAACGATTATAAGTAAGGCCCTTTATGACTTAAATAAGTTTGTACAAATAATTAAAAGTGACTTGTCGGTTCACTAATCAGTTGCTGAGCAGTTTCTTTAAATTTAAGAAACGAGATTATAAGTAAGGCCGTTTATGACTTAATAAGTTAGTACAAATAATTAAAATTGACTTGTCGGTTCACTAATCAGTTGCTGAGCAGTTTCTTTAAATTTAAGAAACGATTATAAGTAAGGCCCTTTATGACTTAAATAAGTCAGTACAAATAATTAAAAGTGACTTGTCGGCGCGTTTACATTACTTAATGCCATACAAAAAGTCCAATATCCGTAGTAAATATTTCATTGAAATTCTACGCCCAAGGCTTTTACCGTGACTCACGGAACATCGTGAATCACATCTCGACCAGATTTCGTTACGTCATCACTTCAATGTCGACTATGTAAATGAAGTACTAAAATAGTTGATCGTGTTATATTTTGCCCATTTTCCGATTCATTGCATACTAGTCTAGTATGATATGAGAAGTAAAATATGTTGATTACTTCAAGTTTATATGTTAGGGTCAATTTGTTGAATATTTATACATTTACGCTAAATGTATTATTGTATATATAAGACTATGTATATATGTATGTATTTGTATATTTATTCATTAAATTAGTTTAAGTATTTATGTAGATATCTATCGCCTATGAAAGAATGACTAAACAGATATACAATGCAAAAGTGGATGGATGCAGAAGTCGTGGAAGGCCACGACACACCTTCCATGATCAAATTGATCGTGTACTAGCAGAAGGTGATGTCAGGAGCCTTAAGAACAGACGAGCTTGCATGACAAGAGTTATGAATGTCAAAGAGGCAAGTGAGGTGTGTAAGAATAAGCCTAAATGGCACTCTGTTGTTCGTGCCTACCCCGCGAGGGAACTGGCGTGAAGTTATGTATGTATGTATGTATGTATGTATCTATCGCCTATTTCCTGCACCACCTATATCGACTGATTTAAATCTTTCATTTAGGTTGCCTGGAAGAGATCGCTTTGAGCGATGAGGCCGCCTATTGTATTGCCTAGTATTGTAAATATGGTTTTTGTGATTGTATATTTTGCTATGCAATAAAGTGTTATCTCTCTCTGTATAAATACCCTGGCCTAAAAAGCACCTATAATAATCGTGTATGTGTGAACGTATGGTAATCGATGACTTTTTCTATTTGTGACCCTACTTTTAAGATTTCTCGTCTTCCAGCTAGAATTTCCGGCCGATATTTTCCATTAATAGAAATATATAACGCTTTGTGAAGCTATATCCTCAACTCATTACATTCTTTTGCCCAGAAGTCCTCCGCCTTCTTTTGGCTTTAATTTAAAATCACAGATATGTAGATAAATCTCATGCACTTCGACAAGTGCAGTGACTTAGACGATCAAAAATATTGCGCAGTAATTAGGAAAAGTCGTATAGAGCAAGCACTTATGGCATGTTAATTAATACTGCATAATTAGTTACGCGCGCTGGTTGCGTTGAATGTTTGTAAACAAAGAGAGCACATGTGGTAATTGATGAATTCTTACATAATTAGATAATTATTATGAATGGATACTTTAAGACAGCGCTCGGTCTTGTTGTAACTAAAATATAGATATATATCTTATAATAGATAATACACACGATGCGTTGTGAAAGCGACGATGCGATGCGTGGAACGTTTCCATATGGCGAATTTTGTACAAATATTAATTGTATATCCAAACAGTGGAATATGCTATCGCACTGCACACATGCCAAAGTTTTTGGCCTATGTGGTTGAATGAACAAAGTCTTTCCCAGCCTATCTCACTGCAACGCAGAGACTCCCGGTTCAATTAGTAGCATAATATATTTCGTAAGCAAGCTTTCCGTTACTTGCTATGGTCTGCGATCAGCCCCAAAGTGTAACATATGCGTAACTCACTTAGGTTGGTGATATAAAATGTATGTGTTTGCCTACCAATTGTTAAAAAAAACCTCAAGACTGTAATCCCGCCACTGCCTGGAAAAAATGTTAGCGCGCGTTTGTACAACACTACCGCCTCGCCGCCGCCGCTGCTGCACTTCTTCTGTTGAGCAGCGGTCAGTGGTGGCGGAGAACGTTTGCATATGCATTGAAATTTCTAGAATAGTAGCGCTGTAGGGGGGATGCTGTGCCATCAATAAAAGCGTTTACGTCGCTTCAAAATCTGTGTGACTACCGCCAATGCGGCGAAATTTTTGCGTTGCGACGCCGCAACGCATCATGTGATTCGACATTAGAGGTCTTGCATGCGCAATGAGGGCTCATGGCCTACTTAATGGATAGTAGTTACCGCCTATAGACATCTACGACAGAAAAGTGCTGCTGATGTGCTGCTAGCCTCAAATGGAAGACTGCACCTGGCCACTAACGCCGGAACAGAACTAAAGGTTGTTATGGCGGTATAACCTAAACCAGGGGCGGCTTCCTACGATGGAAAAATGCCCTACCACCTGGTTGTGGGTTATTTTGTACATCTTTTACAAAAGGCCATCCGGCAGCAGGAATTAGGTATTCTTTCTTCATTTTTACACGGATAAACATTGTGGTATTAAATTAATTAAAAAAGAAGCCTAGGGTCACATTATAAGTATATATAAAATATTTTATTGATCGTGTACTAGCAGAAGGTGATGTCAGGAGCCTTAAGAACAGACGAGCGTGCATGACAAGAGTTATGAATGTCAAAGAAGCAAGTGAGGTGTGTAAGAATAAGCCTAAATGGCGCTCTGTTGGTCGTGCCTACCCCGCAAGGGAGCTGGAGTGAAGTTATGCATGTATGTATGTATGTAAAATATTTCTTAAGAGGATGATAAGGCAAGCAAGTCAGGCAAGATTACACAGTTTATAGCAGTGAAAAAAATATATGTCAATCTTGATCATATTTCTGCTAGATTTAACTTAGCTAAAACGCATATTCGACTAATTTTCTCGATAGAACAAAATTGCAAAGTTAACTCTAAACGTGCAATCTTCAAATCATACATACAATTAACATTAGTGACGTATATATTTTTCAAAAAAGATTTACTTATTTTGGAATTCTATTTACACGGTGCATGATTCGAAAGCGATGCTGCTATTTTTTATTCTTTCATCGTTTTTAATATGATACTATCTGATTTACTAAAGCCGTCTAAAGTAACGTGGTATTTATGTTTATTTAGGTATTTTCTATTAGATAGTTACGGCTGATAACCTTTTTTCAAATTCCAAAAGGATTTCAAAGGGAGGATTTCCAAAAGGAGGCTTTCAATTCGTCTGTAAGAAGTTGGGTTTTTTTTTGTATGTATGTCACGCAATTTTTTTTTCTTTGTTCGTGAAAGCATACTCCCGAGGTCCCATGGTCATCAAAACAGGATCTGATGAGTGGATCTTAGGGAAATCGAGAGGAACCCTCGAATAATATACGCGTGTATAAAGTGTTTTATATATTTTTGGTTTCTAAAACTATTCAAGTGTTTGCGTAAGTAAAAAGTAGAAAATAACTACTAGAAAATAATAAAATTTGTAGTTGTTTTTTTATATTTTGGCACCAAGTTCAAGATGGAGAAAATATTCATTTATTGCCTTTTAGTTACTTTTGTAGTCGGTTTTGTTTTTTAATAAAAAGTTTTTTTTTACTTTATATTTTTAATGCAAATCAACGATTATATAAAAGTAACCTATACATATAAATAAATATGTACTTACATATTCTATAAATGTGTCTGGATCTATACAAATTTATAATTTAGTGTTAGTATGTATATTTAAATTGTACAGTGCTATATTTTTCCTGCTTCACCTACATTCGCCAGATTAGTTAAGAATTTCTTTTAAGCTAGGTTGCCTGGAAGAGATCGCTTTTAGCGATAAGGCCGCCTGTTGTTTTGCCAAGAAATATTGTAATTATGCATTTTGTTTAGTATTTGTTTGTTTTGGTGAGCAATAAAATGTTATCTATATATTTAAAAAAAAAAAGTTATGAACAAATACAGCATTATTAGGCCAGAAAAATAATGTAAACATAGAAAATTGTAAAACAAAGTAATCTCATCACTATTCCCTACCCAATTGATTTTAGTATGTATTATGTATGAAGATATCTCATACATAATTTTAAATTTTAATATCTATCTTATACAATTCTAAGAATGCCGTGTCTGCACACTGAAACTATGAAAAAGAACAACTGGGATAAACTATATGAACGATGGAGAACACGATGCAATTTTCCTATCCGATTTAAATGTGGTTTTCGCAAATCGATAGCAAATTCTAACAATTAAAATGAGTACTTCTTATCATAGGAGTCTTGGCCGAATTTTTCTGGGAATATACAAATATCTTTCTATTTTAAATATTGGTCAAATAACTGTTATCTTTGCTACCTGTCCAACATAGAAGAAGTCACGGGAAAATGCTAGTAATAAAATAGTGCTCCACCCACTTGAGACAGAGATGGCGATTAAAAAATCATCTCAACCTGTCGCTTCTATTTATTATGCTTTATGTCAACTACTCAAGTTAATTAACGTCATTAGCTATTAAATATAATAAATGTAGATTTGACAATTATTGTAATACTTGTCAAATTTATAGAAACATTAAAGATTAGGTAGTTTTTATAGCTTAACTTTATAAAAAAATTAATGCTTAGGCGTCGCTTACGAACAGGTTATTCGCATACTCAGCCGCGAACAAAAATCTATGAAATCAATTATAAGATAAAAACGCACCTTTTATCCCGTTTCACTTATCTCCTAATTGTCATCCCAATCTCGGCAAACCACTATCGTTCTTTGCACACCAATTTGAACACACGACCACACTCAACGACCGTTGGTGCAACACTGTGTTTTGCGAAACTGCTTGACTGCGCTCGCGCACCTTCACAAGCACCAGTCATACTTGAACTTATAGAATGCAGCGGAAACCCCCGTTGTATCATATAATACTGTCAAACGGGAGGGACGGTGTGTCTTATTAAAATTGGCTTGTTTTTATAAACAAGATGAAATGATTATTGGCTTATTTCGCCCATGTGAGCGGTTGCAAAAGTTACTTTTGACAGATGCCGCAGGTTTCGAGTTCATTGAACCAGAATAAAAAGGTCGAGCCTTTTGAGGTTATCGGGGATTTGAGTTTTCTTATTCACATATTTGTATTTAATTTACGATGTATAAAAACGTCCTCAACGTGAGTATAATAAAGTTATACACATATTTACGTATGTTTATTTGCTCTTTTGAATGCATTGTAGAAGCCGTTAGAATTAAAACAGTTATAATTGGATTAGTTAGTTAGGATAATATGTATAGGTATAAACATAAGGCAGAGTGCATATGCACTTCCTCACAACACCAGCATGTAACAGATACATTCTACATTAGTATAAGTTTAGTATTAGAATTAGAATAAATTAATATAATAAGTTATTCTTAAGGTATACCACAACACAATTTTTTTTAAAAAAGGATACGGAACTAGTGTCCATAGAGTTGTTAATTTAAAAAAAAATTGGATTAGTTTATGGTCTTTATAATGAATCTGAGAATTTCGTGTGGTTATTGGCTACAAGGCCTTTTGAAAATCATATGTATCATAATAATAATATCAGCCCATAAATTTCCTCCATCTAGGGCTCGGGCCTCCCATTATAGGGGGAACGGACAGTATATCCGCCACGCTTGTCCACGCGATGTACAGGTTGCATCACGATGTTTTCCTTCACCGTTGTTAGTACATGGTAATTGTAACAATATGCACATTAGATCTGAAAACTGACTAAGTGGTGCATGCGTTCCGATCAGGATCGAACCCGAGACCTTTGAGTCTGAAACACGTGCGTTAGCCTTTAGGCTACCAGGACTTCATTCGAATCGCATGTATATTTCCTTTGAATTTCAGCTGTTCAACCCATATTTTTGATGTGGGGAAATCTATTTGCGGAGGCCGTGCTGCCCAGGGGAGCGATGGGGCAGACACTGTGAGACTCGCCGGCCAGCTGGGATGTCGAAATATCCACTAAAAACCATATGCTCCTTCACCCGCCTATAGCCATGGCCGCGGGAAATGACAGAATGTGGAGTGCAGAAGAACTCCGTTCGCTCAGTCGATGGTCTTAACTGCGAGCGGATTCTTCCCTGAGTTTCGCCGGTTGGCTCACAGCGCTGGAGGTCATCCATGCCAACTCAGCGCCGAAGTCTTCATATTTGCGTCTTACGTCCCCGGTCTTGTCCAAAATGTCGTCTTTCGGGTTGCAGCGGAGGATCGGTGCAGCTTAACCCGAGGACAGTCAGGGCCGTTCTCTCGCCGCTCTTCACTAGCTCTTCAACCCAACCTTAACAAAATTGTAATTCTTTTAATGGCGCCATAAACAACACAGTTCTTGTGATATCTTGAAAAGTCATATTTCACTGAACGTTTAAAGTTTTCATGCAACAGTTACACTATGCTGTTTTTAATTTTTTAGGCATCATTGTGCCTACTTCTATAGCAAAATTGGAAAAATTATTATAGCCAATAATACGAGCAAAAGAACATATATGTATGTACATATATGGCTTTCTTTTTAAATTTCACGCTTATGTTATGGATAATATACGACGGACTACTCTGGGACTGATCCCAGACACCCATTAAACAACGGAAAAAATTCGTTTCCGAAATTTTCCGTAGTAGGAATCGAACCCAAAACCTCTGCGTAACAGTGAGCTATTATTTTTAGAGATTATATATCTATACTAAATAATATTATAAATAAGTAGTTTGTGAGTTTGTGACGTTGTAGGGGGTAATCTCTGGATCTACTAAACCGATTTTAAAAATTATTTTACTGTTGGAAAGCTACGTTAACAGGAAGTGTTATAGGCTGTATAATGTGACGCTATATATCACGGGAGCGGGACAGAGCGCGGGTGAAACCGCGCCGGGCCGCTACTGAATAATAAACAGAGCATAGATCAAAAGATGTTGCCATGTTTTTCTTAAAATAGCACTTGTCAAACGAAAAAGCCAAATGCCAAAAGATTGACCTTGAACTTGATCTACTTTTGTTTATGAGAGAATTACATTTAGATACTAGTCTTTTGCGGGAGTTTCTAGTAAACATGTTTAGCGAATAATTGAGTTGGGAACCCGAACGCGTGGTAACCAGGATCATGGTATATTAAGCAAAGTAAAGAATACAATATATCTACAACTATGAACGTAGTAAGCGTATTCACTACAATTGTTTCTGTAAGTAATATAACTAAATGATAATGTTATCCATTTAATACTGTAATAAATTTTGAATGCATATTTAATGTAAATTTTTTATACAAAGAAGGAAAACCACGTGAAACTAATTAACATGTTGTCACCCTAAATGTACCAAGTGTTAGCAAATAAATTGAATTGAAAGAAAAAGAAGTAGAAAACTTGAGAACCTTAAATAAGAAAGTGCCTTTTTGAACTTCCTTCTTCGATTAATACAGAACTGGCGATAAAACAAGCCAAGCATTTTACCCACAAACAGTACTTCACACCATGGCAATTATCTTCCAAATTCAAATTCCTGCTTCACAAAACATTAACTTATCAGTGATGATCATAATTCTATTTCTATTTTCTCCTTGCTCTTCTTTTTTTACTAACTTCCTTTTCCTTACTTCTATAAATATACATACATACATACATAACTTCACGCCAGTTCCCTTGCGGGGTAGGCACGAACAACAGAGCGCCATTTAGGCCCATTCTTGCACACCTCACTTGCTTCCTTGACATTCATAACTCTTGTCTTCTATAAATATATATTTAATATTAAGCCAAAACCCCTTAAATAATATATTTATATTTTAACTTGTGGACAGCGCTGAGGGCTGCATTATTACTTGATATTTTAGGTTGTAATTTTGTATTTAATTTTAATAATGTAGCAGTTTGTTGCTCCAATAAAAAAAACAAGCCAAGCATTTTACATACAAGCAGTACTTCACACTGCGGTAACGCGTTGTGCTTTATAAAGCCCAGGTGAGGCCGCATACGGAGTTTTACACCTTTGGGCTGGAGCACTTGACTAGCAACATCCCCTGGACTGCATTCAACGTCGAGCCGTTCGCGTTGTTGATGAGCCCATAATCACAGACGGTCTAGACACGCTTGGCCTTAGGAGAGACTTCACTTTTCTCTTCGTATTCTACCGACTGTATAACGGGGAGTGTTCCGAAGAACAGTTTAGAATAGTGCCTTCGTCCTCTTGCCCGCTGAAAGCCGCCGCTCGGCATCGGTTGGGAGTTCATCCCCACTCCCTCGAGCCTCTTCGCTCATGTACGCCACGGTTCTGTAGAACGTTCCTCTTGCGTACCGTGGTGATTTGGAAGGAACTCCCAGCCGAAGTTTTCCCATGGCGCTACGATATGTAGTTTTTCAAAAAGGGTGTCATATAATATCTTCGAGGCCGGCAGTGCGTTGGTAACATCTCTGGTGTTGCAAATAAACGCTTTCCATCAGGTGTGCCACTAGTTTGTCTGCTATACTCCAGCTATAAAAAAATACATACATAAAATACGTATTATTGACATTCATTTCTCTAATCAAGTCGTCATAATACGTCATTTACTATGATCATTTTTGTGACGTCAGTTGCTTACTTTGGTATTAACTGACATTCTCAATGTTCGGTTTTTCCTCGTATATAAGTTTGAAAAGGAGTTACTTATTATAGTTCTGTTAGCATTTTGTCAAAAATAGATGTCTTAGGTAGAAAAGTAATAAGTCACTATAATACCTTCGACGTAGCCATATCGTTATGTGAATTTAAAAAACCCACTAATTAGCTATATTATTTTTGGAATAATCTTAATTCATTATAAATTTTTAATGTAATTATTTAGTTATGTGCTTATTTACAAATAACACAAAAATAACGTTATTATTCTAAGTCTGGTAAAATTAATACATTTTACACCGTTAAAAATGGAAAATAAATATATTAATTTATTCTACTATACATATCTAATATTTTCTTAAGTTTTCGCGACTTGTATACATAATAAAACTACGTTTTAACGGTTTTAAGCGCGGTAGTTTTATTTGATTTTGGTTTTTCCGACGTTTCGGCCACTTTTCAGTGGCCGTGATCACGGAAGACAAAGATGTCAAGTGTCAACGAGTATTGTTAAAGTTTTATTTAGCCTACCGCCAACTTATTAATTTTAATTATTTAAATTAGATTAGGCTCCCATAGATTAAATAATAACCATAAATAAAATTAAAAATTAAATAATTAAAATTAATAAGTTGGCGGTAGGCTAAATAAAACTTTAACAATACTCGTTGACACTTGACATCTTTGTCTTCCGTGATCACGGCCACTGAAAAGTGGCCGAAACGTCGGAAAAACCAAAATCAAATAAAACTACCGCGCTTAAAACCGTTAAAACGTAGTTTTATTATGTATACATATCTACATAATAAATTAGAGTTTTTGTAAAGTACCTACACAGTGGGGAGATTTTTGACAAAGGAATCCAACTTTCATCTTTGAAGTATTCAGAACGAATTCAAAGGAATGGAGCTTATGCGTACTTTTAACGAAAATTAGCTAAAATGTTTGATCAAAAAACTGTGTAATAGTATGTTTAATTCAATATTTTTTTATTCTTTGTTTTTTTTTTTTTTTTTTATTGAAGGAGTTCAGCAGACAGGCAGACGGCCCACATGATGGAAAGCGGTTACCATCGCCTATAGACATTTGCAACACCAAAGGTGCTACAAATGCGCTGCTGTTCTCTTAATGGAGACTGGAACCTGGTCACCGGAACACAACTCAAGGTTGTTATGGCGACATACTTTAGACCAGGAGTGGTAGCCATCCAGTCGGGCAAATGCCCTACCACCTGGCTGTGGGTTATTTTGTCACCTCTTACGACAGGACGCCCCAACACAGGAAATTATATTCTTTCTCCGTTCCTGCACGGATAAGTCGTTGCATTTTGCAATTTTGTTGTTGATTTTTTATGTTTTACTTGGCAACGACTTCAAGATGTTGTAATAAATATTTATTTTTTGCTGTTAGATTTGAATTTGGTTTGGTTTTTGTTGGAAAATAATTTCTTTTAAGTTTCTTGAATAGCTTTAGAAATAATATTTCAAGCGCCTGTAGAAATTCTACTGCAGTCACGCGTATACATGTTTCCCTTTCGTAGAGTGTAAGCGCTTGGCGGTCTTCTCCACGGATTGCTCTCGATTTCCCTGGGATCCAAATCATGACTTGGTGACGATGGGACTAGCTCAGAAGTATACTCTTTCGAATGAAGAATAAAACTGAAAATCAGTCCCCAGTTGACGGAGTAATCAAGTAACAAAAAAAAGTGTGCGTCTCGGGACGGCCGACAGAAGTAATAACTTAAATTTATCTAAGTTGAACTATTTAATATTTAAATTGTTTAACTTGAGAAAAGCTTAAGTTATTACTTAAATTTTATGTATAATAATATGATAATGCAAGGAAAAGTTATTTATTAATAAAATCTTTTATTGATTATAAAATATATTTTATTTTTAGTTACAATTCTTGAATACGTACATTAGAAGAAATACGGCTAGCGCTGTGGGTTAGAGTGAAAGAGGATGAGCCTGCCTACCGCTGCCGGATGCGTGAGAGAAAGGAAAGCCAGACAGACTGGCACCATAACGCGTTACGTAACGAAGCGGTTTACCCTCCCATAAGAAGTTATCACTTCAAAAAGATATTCAGTCAAATTGAGAACCTCCTGCTTTTGGAAGTCGGTTAAAAAGCAACGGATATTCGTCACTTCTACGGAATCATTCACTACGCTTGAACTGATACACGGAGTTTTCAATTTTTTACTAGTGAATAAAACGATGACTACGCTCGTTGTTATAATAGGTGGGTAGTGGGGAAATCTATTTAACATGGTCATCGGTGAACATTGTTTAATTAATAATGATTAACAAGGACTTATCACGTGACTTAGACCGCGTGATTTCGTTTCGCCGTAGGTACATCAAAACAGACTCATCTTCATATAAAAATAATAATAATAATAATAAACCCGCAGGGAGGCTTTGTGGCGAAGGTGAGTAGCGACACCTCGTACCTGACTCCGGGGTCCAAGTAAGCTCCCACCTCCGTGCTTGCCTTAACCAGCCGGCATGGAGTGGAGATCGCTAGAGCTAAGACTCAAGCTTCAGGGGTGGAAGTCATAAATGGCATCACGTCAGAAGTAGCTACGGTGAACCTGCAGGCCACCTCTCTAAACCCCTTAGCCGCTCACACCCATGTTGCCCCTGCATCTATGGCATTTTTAGGGGCCCATGCAAGGAGTGGCGAGTCACCGTCTGCCCATTTTTCCATGTTCCCCGAACATTGCGACGGGCAGACGCCATAGTCCCCATATTCCCAGACCCCTTGTACCACTAGCAGTTCATCCCAATAGCCGGGTATTTTTGTGTCCTCATTTCCCACAATAGTCCTACATTGACCGGGGCTTGTCCTCGGGTGCATCACTATATGTTGTAGACAGGGATAATCGCCGGTCAGTGTCACGCCACATTTACATTAAATTTGTCACGGGGCCTCTACGTGTTGGCCGGTCCATGGCCCCACGCAAGCCTTCCAAATGTCCGGGCCATTTTTATGGCCCGTGGTCTCAAAAGACATACAAATAATAATAAATCGGCAGACAAACACACACATTGTATATCACCAAATTAATCTTATTACGCTTAAAATAGAATAGAATAGAAAACGCTTTATTGTTCAACATATATACATTAAATCAACAATTTACAGTTACATAAAAGTAAATACATGATGATGTCAGGAGCCTTAAGAAGAGACGAGCGTGCATGATAAGAGCTATGAATGTCAAAGAAGCAAGTGAGGTGTATAAGAATAATCCTGAATGGCGCTCTGTTGTTCGTGCTTACCCCGCAAGGGAACTGGCGTGAAGTTATGTATGTATGTATGTTATAAAGTAAATACTACTACAGAAAAGTTACATTAAACAATAAAGGCAGGAACTATGGGCGGTCTTATTGCTTTAGAGCGATCTCTTCCATAAGTTCCAGACAATCAGAAATCCAGGAATCGTAAGTGTATGACGGTGTGTACATTAAATACATACATTTATAAATAGGATTTATATAAGTAATAACACTTACACCTAAAATAAATAAACAATATGCTTGTGTTATGGATAAAATATAACGGCTGCTCTGGGTTTATTTTATAGTCTTCTTCCACTTTCGGCAAGGTTTCTTTAGTCGATACTAATCACCCAGACCGTGGTAGATAACGGAAAGTTCATTTTCCAAATTTAGCTTGTCAGGAATCGAACCCGTAGCCTCTGCGTTCCAATGAGGTAGGCCGGAAAAGGCTTAGCCCAACCAAGCACAGAGATCTTTTATCAAAAATAACGGATCACTATGAAACCTTAGTAGCTTCATTGGTAATTAAGACGTGGGTTTGAATAGGGTTCGAATCCCAGCTGGAAAATATGCACAACTTAAGCAGTTTTATGATTTAGGGTGAATACGCATATTGACACAGTTACCACGTGCTGACAGTAAAGGAAAACATCGTGATGAAACCTGCACATCGAGATAACCGTTAAATCGAAACCAACAATCTGCTTTAGACAAGAATGGCAGGTATACTATCTATTCCCCTTAAAGAATGAGGAGCCTGAACTCAAAAATAGGACGCTATGGGATTTTATATTCAGTTCTGGATAGTAACATTAATTTTTGGAATTCTGGGCACGCTCCCCGTTAGCAGTAATTTGTTACATAATCTACTTCAGATTTAATTATTTAGTTTAAGTTTATATTCAAATTCAAATTCAAAAGGTTTTATTCAAAATAAGTTCTACTGGAAAACACTTTCCAAGGTCACATATAGGTTAAAATTTAATTTTACTTTCTATTCTATGTACACCGTTTCGCAACGTGTTATTGCTGTTAAGCTGAAGAAGCGGCAGAAAACTCCCCAGCAACAAGTCTAGCTAAAAATTGTTATTCTTTATATTTCTTATTCTATATATATATATTATACAGAAGTATGTTACAGAATGACTTTTGAAGAATTAATGGAGTTGTAGCAAACAGTGCATATTGAAAGAAAAATATTATTATACTTATAATGAAGACATGACGTACTATGTTTTTTTGCTGCAACATATTTATTTAGATATAAATGCAATGCAACATATTTGAAGAGTGTCGGGGTGAAGGTAAGGAAAGGAATGCTCCGGTGGTTCGGGCATGTGGAAAGAATGCATGATGAAAGAATGACTAAACAGATATACAACGCAAAAGTGGATGGATGCAGAAGTCGTGGAAGGCCACGACACACCTTCCATGATCAAATTCATCGTGTACTAGCAGAAGGTGATGTCAGGAGCCTTAAGAACAGACGAGCGTGCATGACAAGAGTTATGAATGTCAAAGAAGCAAGTGTGTAAGAATAAGCCTAAATGGCGCTCTGTTGTTCGTGCCTACCCCGCAAGGGAACTGGCGTGAAGATATGTATGTATGTATGTATGCAACATATTTATTTAAATATAAATGTACAGACAACTACATCCAAATATGGTTAGTAGAGTCTTCAAAAATTTACGTACTTATTTAGTCCAATCAAAAACGGCCGCCGCGGCCCTTAGACTTCTTTGAGTGTCTTGTTATTTTTTATAGTTTCAGATGCAGCTAACAATGGACATTTATTAATCCAGTCTTATAAGATAAAAGAATTTATATACAAGTACTTATATAAACAGACTTGTTTTTTTTTTTAAACTTTGTGTAATTTCACGAGAAAAATATTATGTATTTAAAAGCTTATATCCATCATTATTCTTTTTTCTTTCGTCGCATCTGTAACTATGTAATGTGATATAATCTATGTCCGACCGCTGATCGCGTTGCTGCTTCCGCGCAAATTTCGCCGCGTTGTGTATGTCGTGTCGCATTTTACACCCGCTTTTATCAACCCGCGTGCTGGAAGGTACTCGCTGTACCGTACCCAGCTGGTCCACTCATCGAAGGAACCCCACGACGTGAAGAAAGGATCACGAGGAAGAAGTGTCTGCCGCTGCGAAGCTCGCATCGTTCGTAGCGTGTCTGGTGCGGCGACCTTATCCTGTAAGTCCTTTTCTTCTCTTTTATCCCCGCTCTCGCACGCGCTATCAGTGATTTTTAGGGTACTGTTATTATGTACTTGGATAAAATGGAAAGACGGTGACTCGCAACTCACTGCATAGGCCCCAAAAAATTCCGTACAAATTGGCGAGAGGCAACAGGCGTATCAGTAGTTAAGGGGTGTCGAGAGGCAGACTTCCGATATTGCGACATTTATCACTTCTACCCTTGGAGATTGAGTCTTAATTAACTAAAGGACAGAAGCGGGCGCCTTGTATACTACGCGTGCCAGTATTCCACTTTCTACAGGCGCTTAATTTTTTTGTAGACATGTTACGCAATTTCTCCGTCAATTGTGGACCGATTTTCTAATAATTTTTTTAACTCCCAAGATGGTTTCATAGTCACCAAGTTAGAATCTGATTTGTCGAACGCGAGGAAATCGAGAGAAACCCTTGTTAAAGAGCATATACACCAAAAAGTGAGATGGCAAATTTGTATACGCGTACCAGTTGTATAATTTATACAGGTGTTAAACACCTGTATAAATTATACAACTGGTATATTATTTCTAAAACTATTTAAGTATTTGCGCAACTAAAAATAAATATCTAATCGACTTCTTTCTACACAACATCTTGAAGTCGGTGTTAAATAAAAAAATAAAATTTATTATTGTTCTTTTATGTTTTATTTAGCACCGACTTTGTTGTAGATGGAAGTCGGTTAAATATTTATTTTTTGGTTTTTAGTGTGAAATCGGATTTGTTTTTTAAATAAACAATGGTTAATGATGTCGTATATTTTATTAATATTCTGAGACTTGAATCATTGCATGAAGGTCAGTCTTCTTTATTACTTAAATAATTGTTCATATTTACGTTATCTTGATTGATAAACTCTTTGTACAGTTAATTTACTCAAGATACGTGCAGTCAAAAAATTGACGAAGTGTTCATCCTCCAGCCATATAAAAATGCTTGGAAAATACCTTTGTTTCGCAAGCAATCAAACATTGCCAGGGCACTAAAAAGAGATAATGTTGTAATCATCTATAGGTACTATGTTATTTATACAACAAAACTATTTTTTAAATTTATATTTCGTATTTGGGGAATAGTGTGAATGGAGCGTTAGGTAAACTTCTAGGCGCTAAGAACCTCAGCCAGAAGGCCCAGCTCGCCGTACACAACGCGGTGCTGGTACCTACGCTCACGTATGGATGCGAGAGTTGGGTATGGAAGAGAGAGCATGAAAGTAGAGTAAACGCGGTCGAGATGCGAGCACTGCGCAAAATCTGCGGAGTGACGCTCGCGGACCGCGTTCGTAATACCGAAGTAAGAAAGAGAGTTGGTCTGAAAGAGAGTGTCGGGGTGAAGGTAAGGAAAGGAATGCTCCGGTGGTTCGGGCATGTGGAAAGAATGCATGATGAAAGAATGACTAAACAGATATACAATGCAAAAGTGGATGGATGCAGAAGTCGTGGAAGGCCACGACAGACCTTCCATGATCAAATTGATCGTGTACTAGCAGAAGGTGATGTCAGGAGTCTTAAGAACAGACGAATGTGCATGACAAGAGTTATGAATGTCAAAGAGGCAAGTGAGGTGTGTAAGAATAAGCCTAAATGGCACTCTGTTGTTCGTGCCTACCCCGCAAGGGAACTGGCGTGAAGTTATGTATGTATGTATATTTCGTGTCATATATGTATATTGTTGCGAACCGATTATAATCCTTGCTATGTGTTTTATTACCCCTTGAAACTTAAATTATCTACGCTCATCATCTAATAGCAAATCCCCTCTTTTTCTCTCTGACCGTCGATTCGAAGACAACATAAACCGTTTTATTGCTGAAATTTCATTGCAAGTTCCTTAAAACCCATGTTTTTCGGATTAAGCTTACAAGTTCGAGAATTTAAATTCGGGAATATATAAGGTTGTCTCGTTAATACAGAGATAGTTGAGTATCAACCGCGATCGAGGCATTACTTAGTGTATTTTCTGAACGAGAATCTCACATCCACGGACATAGCGTACTTTATGCTATTACAATCTTCTGCCTACATTTTTAGGCTGGTTGTATTTGGTTGTGTTTGTAAAATGTGAATTACGCGTGTGTACTTCTAATAAAATTTGTGAAAATTCCAACGATATTTTAAATTCGAATCCCGCAAACATGTAACAATATTATGGCAGAAATATTCTTCTATCATGGTGTAGGTACATAGACAAACCATACTCAACTCTGATAGTATACGAACAGTTATTATTTATTTATAACAATGTATTACAACCACACAATTTGTAGTTGTTTGTTTGTTTTATCCTCCAACCACAACATTATAATATTAAGGTAATTAAGCTAACACCTATTATACAAAATTAGGCAATATTTAAAACGCTTGAGATATTTCTTTATTAACAGATAAAACAAATTTCATACATTTGAAATCAACAATACCTATTTATTACTTAAGTATCTTATTTGCATACATAAATTATCACTTCAACGATGTTTATAGTTAGTTAAATAACTTTAAAATACAATTCGTTACAATGAGTTATTGTTCTGTGAATAAAATATGTGGGGGCTTCACCTACGGTAGTATTAAATATACTTACTGGTTATGGCCATATTCGTCTTATTTAAAAAGTTAATAAGATTTTAAAAAAAGTTTTTTAAATACAAGCTTTTGAGATCCTGGATATCACGTAGCCGCAGAGTGCTAGCCAAGACAAGAAAAACGAGCCCAAACACGACGGGTCTTGTTTAGTACAGGAGTTCCTAAGGCCACCTTCCGACTCCCTTATCAGATCAGCTCCATGCTACCATATTATTGCATTGTCACGCGATATACATATGCGTGAAAAATTTCAGCTCAATCGGAAACCGGGAAGTTGGTCAAATTGAACTTGCAAGATTCCACCCGAACTTACATAGATACTTACATACATACATAGGTACATGCATTGCAAGTTAAACAAAAGCTTGTAAAAATAACACCGTTATCGATTAACCACATTAGTGTATATACATACGTTGTCTGTCAATATTTAACGTCATTAATAATGTCGCATCTCAAATAAGGTATTATAAATGATTTTATGTCGTTCAAATGATTACAAAACTCTAAAAATCACGGCTTGACATGGCCTCATGTTATCTTATGATTTTTCTTATCTAACCTTTGCATGAAACGAATCGTGAAGCTTGTTGGTCTTATTCATATAGAGTTACAACAAGTTTGAAGAAGCCTTCAAACTTACGATAGATTTTATAGATTTTAAGATACTGCCATTTCCTTGTTTGTATATTTTTGAAATTATCATGTTAATCAAAAACAACCCAACATTATTTGAAAATTATAGAAGGGCCCCACATATTAATAGGAATAAAATTTGTATGCCTCCGCATACCACTGCATTATATGATAAAAGCGTGTTTGGGATGGCACCAAGAATATATAATAAGTTACCATGTAATATAATGTAAGAAAATAATATTAATATGTTTAAACAAAAATTATTCGAGTGGTTGACCAAAAAATCCTATTATAGCGTCCAAGAATATTTAGATGAGAGGTAATTAAGAAGGTACTGTGTTGTGTTGTTTTAAATAAAATTATATGAGCAGAGATGTACAGGACACCCTATACAAAGTATCTGAATACAGAATACAAGATACTATTAAAATAAGGAGCCTTAAGAACAGACGAGCGTGCATGACAAGAGTTATGAATGTCAAAGAAGCAAGTGAGGTGTGTAAGAATAAGCCTGAATGGCGCTCTGTTGCTCGTGCCTACCCCGCAAGAGAACTGGCGTGAAGTTATGTATATATGTATTAAAATAAGTATTTGAGATACCAGATACAACATACTTTTGAAAATGGTATTTTTTACAAAGGTAATATTATTTAATTTCATATAATCGAATACAATGCAAGAAAACTTATTTGTATTGTATTCTACTCATGGTCTCTCAAGACTATAAGTAGAATACTGAGCCTAGATCACCGTCTTCTATGGGTAAGGTGCCCAGAAGGCTGGCTATGTTTCCTCGCTGGATCGCCATACTGATCCGTTGGCCGAGGTAAGCACCAGCCCTCTGATCACCTGAAGAGTCAATGAGTCAAATAAATAAAATAAAAAATTTATAAGGCACCAAATTAAATATTATACAGAGATAGGTTAAGTAAGTTTATATTACAATGCCATGAAAGGCTACGAAAGGCTAGCTAGCTAAGTAATAAGTTTATTTAATTTATTTGGGAAACATACAATAATTATAATTCTTACAATATAAAACACTTAATTTAATACACATATCAACTAAGTTTCCACTAAAAAAATAATTCTTGTTACACATTTGGCTCATACAACTATAAGAAAATTATAATAAATTTGATGCAATATTGGAAAATTAGATATAAAATAAAATAAAATAAGTTCTCAGTTATATTGAATAAGAAGGCCTATGATACACTTAGTTCGCAATAAAAATGATTTGATTTGATTTGATTTGATTTACTCTAACTCAATATGAATTAGACCGTAACTCTTTATGGACTTCGTTTTATAAGTCATAAAATAGGTTGCATCACACGCCTTAATTTACTAACCGCCAAGTAGAAAGTAAAATGTGCTCAGTTGAAAGTGTTAAAATTTCAGCTCTACTTTCATTTTGGTTTCACTTGTATATAAACGTATTGTGTCAATTACTATAGTCATTAGTTGTACAGACGGACAAATTGAATTTTATTATTGTATAATTAGCAAGAGTATGACGGAATTAGCCCCTCCAAGTGTTTGATCACCTTCGTCAAAGAGGATAGGAGGATAAGAAAGAGGGTATATTCAGTTTTTTTTTAAAATAAAAAGTGGTATATTTGTTTTTTTTTATTCGTAAAAATATAGTACTTTTGGGAAATTTTGGCGATTTTTTTAAATTATTTTACATTTTATTTACTTCATTATTATTGAATATTTTATGTGTATTTATGATTACTTTTTGCTTTAGCCAGCAAAGGTTTTTTTTTTGAAGTGATAACTTTTTATGGGAGGGTAAACCGCTTCGTTACGGCGTGAGTCTGTGTGGCTTCCCTTTCTCTCACGCATACGGCAGCGGTAGGCAGACTAAGTTCTCACTCTCTCATCACTTCTGTCGGGCATCCCGCTATTATTATTATTTACTAGCTGACCCGGCACACTTCGTACCGCCTCAGAATCAATAAATAAAAAAGCTGCTATTTATATTGATGATAATTGCAAATGAAAAAAAAAGATATTATTTTAAATTTAATTTGATTTCTGAACGACGGGATGAACTTCAAATGTTTGACAGGTAGGAATAGTTTCTAAGAGAAAGCGAAATTGTTGTTTTTACTATATTCCAAGCATTTTTTTCCTTCCCTGGACTTCCACAAATAATTCAAAACCAAAATTAACCAAATCAGTCCAGCCGTTCTCGAGTTTTAGCGAGACTAACGAACAACAATTGATTTTTAAATATAGTTAGTATAGACATTTATCGCGCGTTTTAATTGGTTTATCTTTTTTATATTTTTAAAATATTTATAAGGTTCTGAAAAAAAGCGCGAAAATTGAATTAGCGATGAAATTTTCGTACTATATTATTTTTCGATAATATATAGTACAATATCTATTTATAGGCCACGTAAAAGAAATTCCTTCGAATAAATTCATATCTTAAACTAAATACTTAAAAATAAACTAATTATAAATAAATTAATAGGAAGTATGTAAGAAATCGCTGCCAGAGGGAAGCGTGTCCAGAAGGCTGGCTGCATTGCCACACTGTATGGCAACGCTGTCGTTCACGAGTGGTATCAAAGAGTTTCTTACAAATTTCTTTGTAGAAACCCTTTGCAAATGGACCCCACGGACCTAAAGTTTCAACTCCAAACTCCAAGTACAATTGGCTAAAATATAGCAAGATACTATATATTGTTACAACCTAGGCGCCGACAAAGAAAATTCCACGTACAGATTTGTAGAAGCACATTTATTACCCGTCGGCATTTGAACTAATTGTAATTCTTTTATGGTCGTCTCCTTTTGTTTACTTATTGATTGGCATACGTTTCTAGAGAACAGCCCATTGTTTTATTGTTTAATAGAAAAATCAATAATATTCAATCTACTTATAAGAAATAGGTTGAAACTAACTAAGCAAGTTGCTAGTGTTATGTATAATATAGAATAGACGGCTTTGGGTGCGATCCCAGTTTGGTTATTTGGGGTTGACCACAGTACGTGTAAAGTTTGTTTACGAAATATATACTATGACAGGAATGGAACGTTCTGCGTTCCAGTAAGCTAGGCGAGCAGAGGTTTACAGCACTGGAGCCGGCATAAAATGAGTGGGTGCGAAAAAGGAGCGGCGCGGTAGGATAATGTATTTTACTTGTAGCTAGTTATTATTTTTATTAAGGGGCTGATTTTGAAGCTGGTCCGTCCCCTGACGTTCTCAAGGGTATTTTTGTTAGTTTATCAATTATTATATATTTACATTTATTTATATATAAGTATCATCAGTTTTTGCAACACTATTTTTCTTTGTGAGTGTAAGTGAGTTTGTATATCTTGGATGTGCTTTTAGCAGGGATGGAAGGTACACCGCTGACATAGAAAGAAGAGTGAATTTGGGGAATAGTGTGAATGGAGCGTTAGGTAAACTTTTGGGTACTAAGAACCTCAGCCAGAAGGCCCAGCTTGCCATACACAACGCGGTGCTGGTACCTACGCTCGCGTATGGAAGCGAGAGTTAGGTATGGAAGAGAGAGCATGAAAGTAGAGTAAACGCGGTCGAGATGCGAGCACTGCGCAAAAGCTGCGGAGTGACGCTCGCGGACCGCGTTCGTAATACCGAAGTAAGAAAGAGAGTTGGTCTGAAAGAGAGTGTCAGGGTAAAGGTAAGGAAAGGAATGCTCCGGTGGTTCGGGCATGTGGAAAGAATGCATGATGAAAGAATGACTAAACAGATATACAATGCAAAAGTGGATGGATGCAGAAGTCGTGGAAGGCCACGACACACCTTCCATGATCAAATTGATCGTGTACTAGCACAAGGTGATGTCAGGAGCCTTAAGAACAGACGAGCGTGCATGACAAGAGTTATGAATGTCAAAGAAGCAAGTGAGGTGTGTAAGAATAAGCCTAAATGGCGCTCTGTTGTTCGTGCCTACCCCGCAAGGGAACTGGCGTGAAGTTATGTGTATGTGTGTGTGTATTTTTCTTTACTAATGAGAGACCTTCCTGTTGTAATAGTATTGGTAATTGTAGATAGATAGATAAGTAACCCTTTATTGTACATCATTACAGAAAACTTACTAACTAGTATTATTCTAATTGTGTACAAAGGACGGTCTTATGCATACATCTTCCAGGCAACCTGTGGCAGGAATATTGCTGATTAGGAGCGGCGTGACAATTGTATATGTCGCTTGTGTTAAATTTGGAGCCCTTGTTTTTTGTTTGTTATATTCTCACTTTATACATATATACATACATACATAGCTTCACGCCAGTTCCCTTGCGGGGTAGGCACGAACAACAGAGCGCCATTCAGGCTTGTTCTTACACACCTCACTCGCTTCTTTGACATTCATAGTTCTTGTCATGCACGCTCGTCTGTTCTTAAGGCTCCTGACATCACCTTCTGCTAGTATACGATCAATTTGATCATGGAAGGTGTGTCGTGGCCTTCCACGACTTCTGCATCCATCCACTTTTGCATTGTATATCTGTTTTGTCATTGTTTCATCATGCATTCATTCCACATGCCCGAAACACCGAAGCATACCTTTCCTTATCTTCACCCCGACACTCTGTTTCAGACCAACTCTCTTTTTTACTTCGGTATTACGAACGCGGTCCGCGAGCGTCACTCCGCAGATTTTGCGCAGTGCTCGCATCTCGACCGCGTTTACTCTACTTTCATGCTCTTTCTTCCATATATAATTTTATAATTATAATATATAGTAAATGTTGTATCCGAACTTAAAATATAGGCTTGTCAACATATCCAAACGTGCTCTTTAAAATATTTCAATAAAAAAAATGATTATTTAATTGTTCTTTTATTTTAAATAGATTACTACAATATGATTCCTATATCTAGTTGAGCTCTGTTGTATATACTATTATTTAGTGCTATATATCTAACATGTTAGCGTCTGATAAAAACTGTGCTGCTAGAACCGCTGGATGATGCAACTCTTCATCCCTAGTTCTGTTTCTCTGTATAAACATCCTTTACTAGTCCCATCTAGAACTCCAGGTGTGGCCTTGAGCCTTTTAGAATTTTTTTTTTCTATTGCCATAAGCAGGCAAATAAGTAGATAGCCCACACGATGGAAGCTGGTTAACGTCGCCTACGAACGTTCCCAACACCGGGACCGTTGCCAACACGTTGCTGGCCTCTGATAAAATATGGCTCTCTACTCAAGCAACCCCATGTCGTAACGCACAGGGAAGACCTCGACGGGACGTTCAATCCAAATCGTTGTCGTACGCGGAATGAACGCTCCGGAGAACCGTTGCGTAGTTGAGCGAGTGACATCAAGGAAAGGGGGGTGGACATGACTGAGACGTTGGCACTATTAAACAATTCCTCAGAATAGTCGCCGTTGTACAGGCGGTGTATAAGTTATTACTGTTCCACTCATAGCTGGACAAAATATATTGTGACTCTGCGGAATCAGATCATTCGTGAATCCCACACCTTTTTTGGCCTAGTATTGGTGCATTCAAATACAAGATTAACTATGCACCAGTGAAACTGTGTCACGGTCGCAGCACTCGTGGTCAGAGATGTACGCAGTTCATGGTCTATGCACAGGCGGGTCTCGCACAAAGTACCTGACAAATGGCCTACTTTACATGCAGTGTGGGTTCATACATACTTAGGCTTAACGTGACATGCATACTTAAATATACTTAACGCGTCCACAGCGGCTTGAGGCCGAATATACCTCAAAATAGACCTCAAACTAGTTTCGGACACGAAACTCGTGTCTACTAGACTCTCTAGTGCGTGTGCTCTTTGCACTCAGTCCTAACATTTTTAGGGCCTTTTTTTTACCACATTAGCATGTCAGCTCCATCATCTACACGTGTATGATACAAATAAATATACTACACTACACATTAATATAACAAGTAATATAAAAACATTTTTCAAAACAAGAGTTCATTTAAATATTAATGTATTTACTGCCCACAATTTGCGCCATGATAGTACTTACCGAAAACTTATGACGCCTGCACACACTTCATCCTATTGTAATAATTACTTTACAGTGCAGGCTGTCAAACTTTGGAATATGCTGCCTCTTACTGTCAGAGAGGCCAAATCCTTATCAACATTTAGAAATTTGCTCAGAAAATGGACAAATAGTGGTCCACAAATAGATATGTCTGATTAACACAATATAATCATACTAGTATATGTATTATAATAACTTATGTCATGTATTATTGTATATACATATGTGACTATGTACATATATATACATTTATTTCTTAAAATAGTTTGAAAAAAGCAATAGATGCATGAATACTCGTAAGTATCTATTGCTTTTTTTCTGCACCACCTACGTCGCCTGATTCAAATCTCTTTCATTTAGGTTGCCTGGAAGAGATCGCTTTGAACGATAAGGCCACCTATTGTATTACTTAGAAAATATTGTAAATATGGTGTGTTTTTGTAATTGTATATTTTGGTGTGCAATAAAGTGTTCTCTCTCTCTCTCTCTCTCTAGATATTCCAAAAAGAAAAAAATGACTTTGATGCACATCCAACCCATAAACAAATTAATTGCATTGTAAGTTAAATAAAAATTAAAAAAAACTTTAAGGTCTAAATAAGCCACGAATGCACCGAGTGGTAAAATATTTTATACAGTGCGGTTTTCATTAAATTATAAAATGTTAAGCTAATATTATATGGTTCATTTGTCTTTCAATGTGGATGACTAAACGAAACTAATCCATATAAAGATAAACAGAAATCATTCAATAGCAATGAATATCGTCGAGTTCTTTCAGTTCTTTCCTTTCGACCAAATTATTGATTCTTCTAATATCAGCATTAAGCAACTTTTGAAATTTGAGGCAGATAAAGTTTCTACTACGCCTTAAAGGAGTTCATCTTGGACCTTTTTTGTAACGAGGAGAAATCCACTTATGGAAATCTTACCGTGTAGGGGATCACGGTGAGGGCGTGTGGAGTTTCGCCGGCCTGTTGCTGAAATACCCACTCAAATTCCTCGTGTTCCTCCCAGTCAACTATAGCAAGGGCCACGGGAACTGGTTATCCTCTGCCCAAATAAGCTCTGACAGACGCTGGCCAAAAAGGCCTCTTCCATTATCACCACGGAGCGCAAAGAGCACTCTGCGGCGACAGAATGACGAGCGCGGAACAACTTCGGTCCGTCATCCAGCGGCCTTAAGTGCGGGTGGACCCTTCCTTCAGCTTGGGTCTGATTCAACTTCACACGTACCAGCTGAAAGTTCATTAAAATAAGCCCCGCAGTGAACGTGTTAAAAGATAATAATGGGAGTTTTCCAACGAATTAACATAGACATTTACTACAGTAAATGATGGTGTGAAACTAAATGAACTATGATAAACAAACGGGTATTTGTAAAGAGATTAATGCTTGTATAAATCAAAATCGTAAAAAGTGGAAATCAATCGTCCCTGCCTGCCCCTATGGCAAATATCCGTGATGAATTTTCTTTTATTGCAAAAGTACAGCTGACAGGTTAACAACTACATACATACATACATAACTTCACGCCAGTTCCCTTGCGGGGTAGGCACGAACAACTCAACCAACAACTCCCTTATGGAAAGCGTTTACTGTCATTTATGGTTATTTGCGGTTGTTCTTATAATGTCATAGACAAATATTCTATTATATGGAATTCAAATTTAAACTGATGTACTACAATAAGCAATGTCTAACCGATATCCACAATCTTTACTTTAAGAGATTTTACAACATTTGCAACACCAGAGATGTTGTCAATGCGCTGTCGGTCTCGAAGAAATTTTATGACACCTCTTTTTGAAAAAACTCCATATCGTGACGCTCTGGGAAAATCTAAGCTGGGATCTCATTCCGCATCCCCACGGTGCAAGACAAAGGTTCGTTAAACCTTTGCGTAGATGACGCACGCTCAATAATAGACTGATCGATTAGGGTTTCGGTCCAAAATGAGTTAGCCATAGAAAGGTGCTCATTTTAACGCCATCTATCTGCCAATGTCATGTTTTCATCGATATCTTGTTCAGCGAAGTTATAGATATATCGGTCTCTTTCATTCGCATGTGTTTTGACAAGGAATCCAGGACTGTTACAGTGAACTTATTGGAGTTTTTGTTTTATATTGACCGATTAATAAATTAGTTTGTTTAGTGTGAAAATATCTGGAAAGTTTTATTTACATAAAACTGTGACCAATTGATTAAGGCTATTTAGTATATCAAAATATTTTATGCTCTATGATCTTAAACCTCAAAAATGTGAAGTATTCAGTTATGTATTAAATAAAACATGGACATAATTCAAAATATGTCACCGGTTTTTACTCAATGTAACATTTCTTTTTATATTAAATAGACCTATCTCAAGAACATAATTTATTAACCAAAAAATATAATACAAAAAAAGAATATTTCTCTAAAATAATATTTGTATATTATTACTCATTTTATAAACTTTTATCCGTGCAGGAACGGAGAAAGAATACAATTTCCTGCGGTCGGGCCGCCTGTCGTAAGAGGCGACCAAACAACCCACAGCCAGATGGTAGGGCATTTGCCCGACTAGATGGCTACCACCCCTGGTCTAAAGTGTGTCGCCATAACAACCTTGAGCTATGTTCCGGCATTAGTGACCAGGTTCCAGTTTCCCTTAGGAGAGTAGCAGCGCATTTGTAGCAACTATGATGTTGCAAATGTCTATAGGTGATGGTAACTGCTTTCCATCAAGTGGGCCGTCTGCCTGTCTGCTGATCTCCTGCAATAAAAAAGAAAAAAAAAAGAAAGCCCGGATTGTCAAAACGTTTTATACGATTTCCCAAAAATCAACGTTTTTGAGTTACGTCAGTCTATTATTGATGGTGCGTAAGCGAAACAGTATGAGGAAGTAGGGTATGCATGTATGCATAATGACAAACTGGCTTCAAGGTTATTTTTATAGCAAATGCTGTCGTAGTAATTTAGGTGTCCTTACGATTTATCCTTCATTGCCCAGATTTGATATACATAAATATAAGAAATAGTGATAAGTTTATGTAATGTGTAAAGTACTTTTGTATGCTAATCTTAATAAATACATACACAAGATATCAATTCTTATCAATGTATCCACAAATTCATTCCTTTATCAATAACAAATATGGAACTTGATTGATCTAGACATAGGTGTCGTTTAGCACACAATATAAGAATGATCTTTGGATCATTCTTCTTTCACGCCTTATATTAATAAGTCCCTTTAAATGACCTCTCTTTACCTCTCCTGCAGTCATTCCCCATCCACCGAGTCTGACAGTAGTCATTCACATGATTCAGTAAGTAATTAACCGACTTCAAAAAAGGAGGAGGGTTCACAATTCGTCGGTATCTTTTTTTTATGTATGTTCACTGATTACTCCGAGATCTATGATCCGATTTACGTGATTTTTTTTTGTTCGACGAGGAATAGCTGCCATTTAGTCCTTTAAAAATTTTACATAGTTTGGCCCAGTAGTTTTCATTTTATGAACATTTTTTGTGAAAAAATTTCCATTCCGTTCCATATGTACACCGATTACGCTGAGATTTATGAACCGATTTACGTGATAACTATTTAGTTTGATGCGGAATAGTTGCCATTTGGTCCCCTAAAAATTTAACATAGTTTGGCCCCGTAGTTTTCATTTTACGAACATTTTTTTGTTCCCGTTTCTTGGGACTTTTATTTTTTAAGGAGCGCGGCACCTTTCGTAGGTCTAACCAAACATAGCTAGACACTAAAAAGTAACAAATAAAATAAAAAAAACTTCGTTTTAAAAAACCGACTTCAAAAACTAAAAAGTATAAAATAACTTATTTCTAAAGCTATTATTATTAATATATATTATTCACAAATCACTTACCCAAATCCGACTGGACAGCTTACCTACACAGTTGCCCGTTTCATCATTTTGTTATTGTCCTTTTTTTATAGCAACTTTTTACAACTAAACAAATTCCTCGTCGCGCTCTCTCACCCCGCTATCCAACGCGTTCAGAAATGTATTAACCTTTTCGCATTTCGTGACAAATGCTGGATTGTGTAAACTCATTCGCACTGACTACGGGATAACGAATATTTTTTTTATTGCAGGAGTTCAGCAGACAGGCAGACGGCCCACTTGATGGAAAGCGGTTACCATCGCCTATGGACATTTGTAACACCAAAGGTGCTACAAATGCGCTGCTGCTCTCTTAAAGGAGACTGGAACCTGGTCACTAATGCCGAAACATAACACAAGGTTGTTATGGCGGCATACTCTAGACCAGGGGTGGTCGCCATCCAGTCGAGCAAATACTCTACCACTTGGCGAACATATACATTCTATAACTAAGGTCTTGCAAGTGCGATACGACTAATAGGAAAAAGCAAAAGAACGAGGAGGAGAAATTCAAAGAACTTGCCTTGCTATCAGTATTATTCATGCAGAAACGGAGAGCAAATATTATTTTCTTGTGTCTGAGCGGCCTCCCGTAAAAGGCGGTCAAACAACCTACAGGCAGGTAGTAGCGCATTTGCCCTTCTAAGAAGCTATCCCTGATCAAAACTAATTATATATATATATATAATATATAAGAGAAAGTAGTAGTAATATTCCTCTGTAAAACACATACATACATAACTTCACGCCAGTTCCCTTGCGGGATAGGCACGGACAACAGAGCGCCATTCAGGCTTATTTTTACACATCTCACTCGCTTCTTTGACATTCATAACTCTTGTGATGCACGCTCGTCTGTTCTTAAGGCTCCTGACATCACTCTCTGTAAAATGTACCACAATAATGCATAGATTATGAGAATTAGTGTTAGGGCTCGCTTCCCTTGCCCTGATTATAATATATAGGAGCCCGCCATTATTAACAACATACAACAATTCAATAAGCTGCAATTTTGAAATCTTGTGATCCAAAGTCTCTCGTAATATTTTTCTTGTTTTTAAATTAATTATCTCAACAGTACCTAAAATTTTTTTGGACAATAGCAAAATAACAGACCAAACAAAAAATACAGACTACCTCTCTGTTATTTCCTCATCGGTAAATATTTATGGGGCTGTTATTTCCTCGACTGTACACGAGGATTAAATAATGTTAAAAAACGTATAAACTTTTAAAACAACTTTTATTCATTTATTACAAGTGAACAAACAAAACGACCATTTAATGGTACTTAATTAACACTAGGAATATGCTTATAGGATACTATAGTATTGATATATATTAAAATTTGTCTTTCATTATTTATCTATAATTCTGCTCTCCATTTTTTTATTTAGTTTTAGTATTTAATTTTAGGTTTCTACTTTATAGTTTAGTTTAATTTTTAAAATAATTTTGGTTGTTACAATAAATAATTATCTATAAAGCACATTTTCTTAAATTTAAGAACATTTTCTAAAAGAACTTATATTTAAAAAGAACTCCTATAATTTTGATTTATATTATAAAAGGCGAATAGGAAAGACAATTGCGAATTTTTAAAAAGTATAGCTTTCCGAAAATCTAGTAAATTTTACATGATAAGAGAACTACGTTTTAACGGTTTTAAGCGCGGTAGTTTTATTTGATTTTGGATTTTCAAGACACTGTGAGCTCTTTCTGCGTACAACGGAACATAAACCAACTTGACTGATAATTACTTTTATTTTTCCTTCCACCCATTTTAATATTATATAAAATTATTAGAGCTAGGCATGTTTGCTGAAGAGTTTCTTGCGCCGCTTCTTCTCTTCAAGCCATAACATGTTGCGACGCGGTAGTAAATTAGATTAGACTCCCATAGAGTAAATAACAATCATAAACAAAATTAAAACTAAATAATTAAAATTAACAAGTTGGCGGTAAGTTAAATAAAACTTTAACAATACTCGTTGACACTCGACATCTTTGCCTTCCGTGATCGCGACCACTGAAAAGTGGCCGAAACGTCGGAAAAACCAAAAACTAAATAAAATTACCGCGCTTAAAACCGTTAAAACGTAGTTTTATTATGTATCCAAGTCGCGAAAACTTAAGAAAATATTATGATAAGAGAATCTAAAGTGGTCGCTTTGGCAGAAATATTTAGTGAAATTGACAAGTATTTATTATTGGTAGGTGTAAGACATAGGCCGCGTTCCTTTAGTATCTCACAACGTCCAAAATGCTCAGTTTGCCGTTCCACATGGCGACCACGGTCGTTATGGTCGTGGCGAAAACGTCACTAATGATGTCATATCATTTTCGATCACACACATGTCAAGACGTGGGTCGAAGTGGACGTTGATCACAGAGCATTAATTCTCTATATCGATTGACATTGAAAAGGGCGCGATTTTCAAATCAACCAATGACATTTGTGTATTTCGTCATTAATAACATCAACGCTCCATAATCCGTTCTATTAGAGTTTATGTTTGTATAAATCGCGGTCGTGAACGTGGCCGTTGTGAGTCTCTTATGGAACGTAGCCATAGTATAAAATTCAACTTGAATTATAATCTTGTCAATATAATGCGTCCCTGCGAATGCGGGCCCGTAGATCGCGTTAAAGGATTCTCTCAATTTTTGTAGTATTTAAAACATATTTTTGGCAAAATCAGTCAAAATTTGAAAGTCCAAAATTTTAATTACATTTTCGATTTTTGTCTATATTCTTCTAATGCCCGTGAAACACTTGAAATAGTGTTAGTAACTATTACGCAGATGTAGCCAAGGATTTTTTTTATTGCAGGAGATCAGCAAACAGGCAGACGGCCCACTTGATGGAAAGTGGTTACCATCCCCTATGGACATTTGCAACAGCCAAGTTGCTACAAATGCGCTGCTGCTCTCTTAAGGGAGACTGGAACCTGGTCACTAATGCCGGAACACAACTCAAGGTTGTTATAGCGACATACTTTAGACCAGGGATGGTAGCCATCCAGTCGGGCAAATGCCCTACCAACTGGCAATTTTATGCGTTATTTGAAATTCGTCATTGTAAACAATGTAGTTAATCGTTAACGGAGTTATTTTTTAACACGAAAATAAGTCGCATTTGATTACAATCACTAACACAGGGGGAGCAGGGGCAAAAGAAAAAAAATTATACAATAAAACCTCACAATCGGGAGAAGTATAACCTGTGGCGCCATCTAGTTATGTAGATTAGAAACTGTCATTATTACTTTTTAATAAGCAATTGTCATTCCTATACATCTTCCATATTTATATTTAATTTACAATTGTACTTTTTGCGAGAAAAATTATTTAATCAAGTATCACAGTTTAAAAACAAACAAAAATATAATATTTCAACGTAAGTCTATCAAGACCTACTTATCTGACAGATTTTTGGCTAACTGCTTTTTTTACTACTTCTCCACTTTCCACCTTAAGCGTGGGATACATAAGTAGCGTCGGGCGTGGGCATGGCTCGGCCATCGCGCTGCTGGTTACGTGTTTCTACAAGTAGTAGTAGTAGTACAAAATATATAACAACGGCGTGGCGTGGGACATATATAAGGCGTAATGCACACAGAAATGGCGTCTGGCGCTGGTGTGGCAGGGGAATCTTGCCTTTGTATTCAAATTTAATACCAAATTCATTATAAATAAAGCACAATTTTGAACACACTGAATTAAGTGGATCTGTCGGCCTTCGGGCGCGCCATTTTAACGCCCGCGCACGCTAGACATCTATTTGCAGTTTGCACTTGCAGCTGTTAGGAGTTAGAGATGCAAAAATCATTCATGGTCATGTTATGTGCGTGCCATGCCCACGCCACGCCCGTACCAGACGCCATTTCCGTGTGCTTTGCGCCTAAGTGGCGCAGCGCGGGCAAGGCGCGGGCGAGGCACGGGCGTGCGTGGTGCGGGCGTGGCGCGGGCGTGGCTCCGGCGTAGCCCGTCATGACGCGGGCGTCGCGCTACTCATTACGTGTTTCTTACAAAAATGTATAGAAGCGGCGCGGCGCGATACATATATAAGCGGTGCGGCACGGGCGAGGTACGGGCGAGGCACGGGCGAGGCGCGGGTATGGCGCGAGCGTGGCGCAGTCAGTTTTATATGAAATCGGCTCGGCGCTCACACCACGCCACTTATGTATGTCCCACGCTTAACATAACAGAAAACTATTCTATGTAGATTTCTCCTATTTACACTATTTTAAAACAACAGAACTACACTTTTATTTGCCTATATCTGCACTTATATCAAAGATAAAAGGTATCTTGTATAGTTAATGTAACTCGTATTAGCTTAGTGATTATCGCACTTGTGTCCCAAATTAATAGAATCCAGGTTCGAATCATGAATCAGTCAGTTAGCATGACTAATAGTTTTCTGACCTTACGTGCATATTATTATAATTACCACGTGCCAATGGTGAAGAAAACCATTGTGATGAAACCTGCACCTAGAGATAACCAATGTGTCAAATCCTCGAATCTATTTTGAACAAATGTGGCGGGTATACTGTCTGTTTCCCTGTAAATGGGATGACTGAGCCCAGCAGCGGGAAATTTATGGGCGGTTATTATATAGCTAATGTAAAATTTTGGTAAATCGCTTGATATGTATTCAAAGATCATTATAATGTGTATATCCTCAACAAGCATCATAGTATAATTTAGCTATTAATTTTAATTTACGTCATATTAAATTAGTACCTATTTGATTTGATATATGTTTGTTTTAGTCAGTATGCGAAATTAATTATTATGTATGCATATGTATTAGATTAAAAATTCAGATTAAAATTAAATTAATTTAGATTTATGATGGTTATTTATTTTGCCTAACTTAGACTATATATTCGAATATTCTTAACCCTGCAAGATATAGTAAAGAAACACACAAGAAAATTAAACCCTACTTTCATTGATATTCGTTAGCCATTTCATAATCGAGAAATGAATTCTTTGACGGACAAAAGTTTTTAAAAGGTCTTTGTCTACTACACCGTATCATACCATGACCGTGCTATAACCGTATCAGGCACGGTAAAAAATACGATACGGTCCACTATGCCCACTGGAACGTATCAAGAGCGTATCATACCCGTGCATAACGGGTTAACAAAGAAGAAATAAAGCAGGTTTATTTTTAGGCTGAACATATACAAGTGAAACAAACACATTTAAAGTAATAAAGCAACAGTACGAAGAACAAAACAACAGAAGAATATATACATATACTCGTATGTGTCCTAAAAATTGGATCAAGCTTAACAAAAATATCGATCTTTTAGAATAACACTTGAACCCTTTATGTCCGGTTTAGAGTCCGGAGCATCCATGTACGATCCGCATATCATCTGCGTGTGATATCTGTATGTATAAATATTATGCCCTGAAAAGAATAGTATTTTCAATCTCTTTTATTTTGTCTATTAGATCAGCTCGTGGATGTTTATATATTATACTACTTGAGAATACCTAAACATTATTAAACGGGTTTAGAACGGTCATTATACGCGGTTAATACTCGTATGATGACCGCATTGACAACGTTGCGTTCCATGCACGAACTCACGGAGCGGCACCGGCGAAATATTCTCGCCGACAACTGTTGACGGTCCGTGCATGGCACACGACGGTATTGGTCAGTGACGGAACGGTTTAATGGGCAATGCCCTCGTCTCCTTTTACTGGTGGGCTAAGGTTATTAAACGGTAACGTGAATAGGTCATAATAATGAAGTCGGATCGATCACATTGATATAGTGCCTTCCTTTACTGTATTAATTAGATATTTGTAGATAGTTCTAGAGGTCATTTAATAAACATAAAGCGTAATGTTGTCTATATTCTTTAACTTAGAAAAAACTTGAATATACAGTGTGTTTCAAAATGTTTTTCGTTGTTTATTCTTAAAAAAGTGCCATAATTACTTCAAACTTTTTTTATGTCAAACTGGCTGTTACCCGACTTGATTGACGTGCATTTTTGTCGCGAAACCCTAATTTTAAAAGCAGCCTAAGTCACTCCTTATAATGTCAGCTATCAGCCAGAGAAAGTTCCGTGAAAATCGGTCGTGCCGTTTCAGAGATTAACTTGAACTTCCAGACAGACAGACAAAAATTTTAAAAATTGTTTTTTTTCATATAAGTAATAAAAGTAATGTGTTTAGTAAAAAACTGTTATTTTGACATTACAAACAGACACTTCAATTTTATTTATTTATATAGCTTAAAGAGCAGTTTGTGAAATACACCCATTTGTAAATGCGCAAAATCCACGTCTTTACACTCATTGATCCTGGAACCATAATTTTCAATCACTCGCTCGAGCATCGCTTTTAGAATAGCGCACGCGAATTTCGTGTGTGATTCTTTGCTTTAAACTATTTAAGTCGAGCGGCAATGGATTGTAAACTGCACTTTTTAATTAGCTCCATAGGAAAAAAATCAGCAGGCATCAAATATGTATCCACGGCAAATTATTACTTTTTTAGGGAATAAATTATGGAGAGTTAGCAACGAGCCATTTGTAACAGAGAAAGTGGCTCCATCTTGCTGAAAATATATGTTGCGATTGTAATTTATCTGGTTTCTAATTTTTGCAGCTAGAAAAGTGCGGATCATATGGCAATATCGACTGGTCAAACAAAAAAGCAATAGTTTCTGAGACACCCTATACTTTAAAAACGGGCTCAAAATACGTTCGTTATCTTTGCAAATTATATTATAAAGCTACAATATTATTTAATACAATTTTAAACCTTCCTAATTATGTATTAAATTTACAATGAGCTCTTAATAACATTTACGTATCTATATTTATGTGATTAATTTATTAAACTCTATATATATATAATTAAACTATCACAATGAATTAAAGCTTTCTTGTGACGAAAATGCTTTTCGGTGTACTGAATATGAGTCTACATTATTGTTCTCGCTTAAAGACTCTATGAAATATTAATTAGACAGGCACTGTCAAAGGCGTAGTGTACTTTGCTAAAACAGTAACTAACTGAGCCCATGAATCTTAAGAAGAATGTTCACTGACATGTATTACTAAAATGCAAAATTAAGCATTACATTACATGTGATATTTAGTAAATAAATCACATTACGTATTATTGTAATTAGTAACTTCTAACATTGTAATATTTATTCATTCCAATAATCAAATCAACATCGTATTCCCTAGCTAAGCATGTTATGCTTGTGTTATGATAATTAAACAAGAAAAAACTCTAGCAATTCATGATAAATCGTTTACGCAATTATCAAAAGTTGCCAAAATTAAACAGTCACTCTAATGTAATGCTCAATAATTATACAAGCCTGGCCATACACCTGTAAGTGTTGCTTGCGTAAGCCGCTAAAGCTAAGCACGCACTACAATTTGTCATTACCGGACTTAGCTCAGAAAGGATGAGTCTGCAAAACCTATAGATGTAAGGCCATTCCAATTACAATTTATTATTTTACTTAATTTGCGTAGTCTTCCTGGAATGTAAAATCATACTTATACAGTAACTTAATTACTAAGATGATATTAAAAGCACCTTAAGTTACTTTGCAAGTTGTTAAAGTTAAATCGGATTAAAATAATGTTTTAAATTAAATTTAGGTTCAAGAGTAAAATGAAAATTTAGTATAATACATCTATAATAATATTATATAGAGGAAAGATTTGTATATTTGTTATGAATAGACTCAAAAACTTACCAATAAATTCTTTCACCATTCTAATGCTACACTATCCTTGATTAATATGGGTTATATAAAATTAGGAATCCCTACTAAAACTTCAATAATGTAACACATGATACGAGATTAAGGAAACATTATATTTTTGCCTTATTTAGTCAGTAAAAATACGTTTCAAATAATATAACGTCAATAAGCAAGAGAATAACGCGGTAGTAAAATGTAGAATTTACTGGCTTTTAGGAGTTACGTATTTTATTGGGCGATAATCATTTCTAGTGAGTACTCCTCTTTAACGCTCGAAGGTATTAACTTCAACAACATGCATTACATTATTTATCATTACATTTTCTAATATATGACGATGAGGCTTAATATTTCAAGAATATTATAAAATGTTTTAAAATTAATTTTCTAGGACTTATTTTACATTTTCACAAGAAATAAATAGGGAATTTTTAGTTAGTTGGTCTTTAAAAAAATCTTTAATAATTTGTTAAAATTTAAATAAACACTATCAAAAAGGTCAAAGGAAAAATTAGTAAATAAAAAAAAGTATTACTTTGTAATATTTTTAAGTTTCAAAGAAACTTAGGTTACTTGGTCGTAATCATATTTAGCGTCATTGCTACAAAAGAAAAACCTCATATACCTAAAAACAAAACCTATATATTATTATGTATTGCATTTTATAAATGTAAGCAAGACAGTAAACTATTATTGCTAAAATTAGTCACAAAAACGTAAGTCACTGGTGTAAAAGGCTCATATTCTGTTAACACAATAAATATCGAACTAAATGACTCAAGGGATTTTCCAAGTATATCTGAAAACTGCTGCCCTGACTGTAAATATATGCAGCCCAGACAGACAAGACTAAAAAGAGAATTTCAGACCTTTGTTAAATGTACACGTTTAATAGTCTTACTCGGGATTATTCTTCTTATTAATTGCATTTAACAATAAGATAAACAATCTCGAGTCTATTTCTCTAATCTCTATTTATTTTTTATTTATTTTCCGGAGTTTAGCAGACAGGCAGATGGAAAGCGGTTACCATCGCCTATAGATATTTGCAACACCAAAGGTGCTACAAATGCGCTGCTGTTCTCTTAACACAACTCAAGGTTGTTATGGCGACATACTTTAGACCGAGTGTGGTAGCCATCCAGTCGGGCAAATGCCCTACCACCTGGCTGTGGGTTGTATTGTCGCCTCTTACGACAGGTCACCCGGACGCAGGAAATTGTATTCTTTCTCCGTTCCTGCACGGATAAAACGTGTATGTGCACATTTAAAAAACTTCTCTTTTTAGTCTAGTCTGTGTGGGCAGCAGTTTTCAGTTATACTTGGGAAATCCCTTGAGTCATTTTAGTTCGATATTTAGTGTGTTAACAGAATATCAGTAAAACCCTATTACACCAGTTACTCACGTTTTTGTGACTAATTTTAACAATAATAGTTTACGGTTTTGCTATTACTTAGCTCGTTATAAAATGCAATACATAGTAATATGTAGGTATTGAGGTTTTTCCATTTGTGGCAATGACGCTAAATATATTAAGTGTTTGAAGTAATAGTGGCTTAGTGGTTAAATCGCCCGTATCGGTTTTCAATGACGTGGTTCTGAACCTTGGTCGAGAAGTAAGCACTGCATACACAGATTTTCTAACCTAATGTGCTGTAACATTTAAAAGGCGTTTCCTAATCAAATATTTTGAAAAAACCTGTACAACGAGATAACCAATAATCGACAGTGGTTTGGTTGTGCTGTACCGATTTTAGTTTATAGTTTTTTACAGTGTATATATTTGTTAGGTATATTTATTTGCATGTATTCATTTTAATAAAACTACGTTTTAATGGTTTTAAAAGCGTTATTTTATTTGTTTTTTTATTTATTAAATATCAAGTAAAATGCCGCGCTTAGAACCGTTCAAGTGTCGTGAAAACTTTATTATATATAGATATATTTTAATAGTTTATTTTTAAGGTTTTGTAGTGGAACACTTACAAGCCAATAGAGGTCGCAAGTGATTCCCGAAACGTACAAAATAAATTTCCAACAATAATAGATGGGCCTAGGCCTGCGAGGAATAACAATAGCCTCGCTGGAAGATCTTTCTTTGAGACGGAGCAGCATTCCAACCCGCTCCTCCACCTAGTAGGTACATCCCTATAGTTTTATTTTCAAAATGTAACAAAAATAATTACAAAGCAAATTAGATAATACAAAGCATCTTGATGGTATGTCGTTAAAAAAACTTTGAAAAATTGGAAGGCATAAAACCACTTGTGGGAAGTTCATAGGCAGACGTTATCATTATCTGAAATGTGAATATTTTTATTCATGAAATTTACATTGAACAATTATTCATGTTTGCCATAATTTCCATGACAGTAAACCTCGATGCTATTTTTATGTGTAGTTCTTCATTCTTCGTAATGAAAATTGTAAAAGCAAAATAATTAATAATTCAACTGAAAATCCCCTTTCAAAGTAGCGAGCAACAAGGAATCTGAAACATCAATTTACGTAACAAGTCCACTAAGACAGCGAAGAAAGACGGATTATTTATTTGTGCAATGTTTGTACATTTCCAATACTTTGACAAGCATCTAATATTTAAAACTATATTAAATATCTACAAAACTTTATTAAATGAAGGCCACCACTTTGCTCGATACAATAATGAAGACACAGTTATAATTTAGTTGCACAAATCGACTGAACTAAGCAATAGACAATTACGTACAGTTTTACACAACTATTAATAAGTCCTCTCGATGTACCTGCGCAGTAGATCAATTTTATCAGCGCAGTGTACGAATCGTGTAAGCGGAACACAGCTATGAATGAATAGCAAGCAACACTGCCGTTGCTGCTTGTGAACAAATTTCAATATAGATTATTTATACATACATACATACATACATAACTTCACGCCAGTTCCCTTGCGGGGTAGGCACGAACAACAGAGTGCCATTAGATTATTTATGTATGTCGAAAACAGGTCTGCACTTTTCTGTGCAAACGAAAACTGCTGAAAAGAATTATAAGTTGTGTAAAACTGAAATTAACACTTTTTACATACAAAAAATTAAGATGGCGCCACATAATTACTTTCCTTTCGCGTGTTGTCGTCTTTTATTTAAAGTATATTTTTTTGACAAATATTAGCTGAAAATTTTTAATATACTTTTGTTTTTGACCTCAGACAAACAAAATAGATAGAACGAGCTCCGAGCTCTCAGAGTGAAGCCGATTTTGGAATAGGAAGCCGATCTTGCCGCAGTGCGTTACGAAAACTTAGTAGCAAACAATCGAATTATTACGAATAAAGGTGGCACTGTTTCCAGTGGACTCATTATTATTACGTACACAGAGGCAAACGTGTTTACTATATAAGTTTACGCAAACAAGTTTAAAAAATGCTTTACTTCATTTAACACTTGTTCACGTACGCTCCGTCTATACTTTCATTTTGTCTGAGCAAACGCAAACGAGATACAATTTCGCTAAACGCTATTTTTCTCTCACCTTATGGCGTTTTACCTATTAACAAAGAAAAAAAAACAATTTAACCAAAGCAGTGTAAAATTCAGTCAAAATGAAAGTATAGACGGAGCGTACGTGAACAAGTGTTAAATGAAGTAAAGCATTTTTTAAACTTGTGTGCGTAAACTTATGTAGTATACACATTTGCGTCTGTGTGCGTAATAATAATGAGTCCACTGGAAACACTTCCACCTTAATTGGACCTAGACATTAGAGGCTTTTCAGTTTTATTTACTACGTTATTGTCATTCAGTTATACAATGCAAAAGTGGATGGATGCAGAAGTCGTGGAAGGGCACGACACACCTTCCATGATCAAATTGATCGTGTACTAGCAGAAGGTGATGTCAGGAGTTTTAAGAACAGACGAGCGTGCATGACAAGAGTTATGAATGTGAAAGCAGCAAGTGAGGTGTGTAAGAATAAGCCTAAATGGCGCTCTGTTGTTCGTGCCTACCCCGCAAGGGAACTGGCGTGAAGTTATGTATGTATGTATGTATGTATGTATGTATGTTATTGTCATTCAACACTCTTGAAACGAATCTATTATAAATCAAATTAGTTATTCTTTTTCTTTTTATTACTTGTTAAAAACAAAAAAGAGATTTGAAGTTTGAACTACGGACGCATAGGCGGTCAGATCACGGCGTCTAAATCGCGGCAGCTAGGCGATTCTTAGCGCCCAATGTAGCAAGCGGTCATGAATTATTGATTGACTATACGAATTGCTTTAAATCGATACCGAGGAGTTATTTATGTGTTTGTTTGGATACACCCAATACTAGGGCCTGAAATACAACAAATAAACCCTTTTGCAAAAAAAGGGGTAGTTAAGTTTTTTCTCTATCTTAAATGAATATGACAATAAAGAGGTTTTATTAATGTAACGATGTAATTTATCATATTTGAAGTATTCTGGCATAAAAACTAACGATACAAATTTAATTGTTTAAATATTCAAAGGAAAACTAATGATTTTTGTAGAATTGCTTTATTAAAGGCGCGAATTGTTGAACCTGTTGCTTGTTACTAAAAGTATAAACGATATAGATAAATAATTTATACAAATTAATTAATTTAATTTCCTTTTCACATTTAATATTACTCTCTGATATGGCTGATAAAGCAACAAGGGCCGGTAATATTATAGCGCTACTTGAAGAAAGTTGTTCGCAAACTTACGTGTCTTAGCGCTTAAATGTGAGTTGTTCAACTGTTCAGAGGACTTGATAACGGTATCAAGGTACTAGTTCGCTCAAAAGAAGGCCAAGTTTGGGAAGAAAGCGATTGTCATAAGCTTTTTCGGTGTCGAATTAATCGTGCCGAGATATTTACATCGTCTGTGTACCGGCCGCCGTAACCAAAGCGCTTTCACTACAGAAGTTTCAAACAAATTGAGTGTATTCGATGAATACGACTGGATGCTGCTGCTGGATGTGAATCGTTTGTCGCTAGATGCGTGCAGTTTTCTTATATATAGCATAGCCGCTCATGTCAGGTGAAAATTCAATCTAAGATGGAACTTGCTTACCTAAAATATTCACACTTTACTTGAAGACACTTTAATTGTTTCAATAAAAATATGACGGTAAGGAGTCTCATTCCACATGGCACATATTATAAAAGTTGTGCTTAAAATTGATGGAAATACAATCTAATATAGAGCAGGCTTATATAAAAATTCACATGCGACGTAAAAACACCTTAGTTGTATGTTTCAGGAAAATCATACGACAGTAAGAAGTTACGTTGCGCATCATGTATTGTTTTATGCTTTATAAAAGCGGTGCTTAAAATTTACGACCGATAGATGAGATCAAACTGGCCGCAGCGACTTAACCGCGGCGAGTTGTCCCCTTAGTGCGTTTATCGTCTTCAATCTCATTTATATTCATTTATAGAGTATATAAGTAAAAAGGGTTTCTAATTGAAGAGCCATTTCCGTGAATCACCGACTTTTTAAATTAATACTTTTTGAAGGAATTTTGTTGAAATAAATTCATTTTAATTCAGCCAATAAATCCGACTTTACACAGGTCCACTTCAGTCTTTCAATTTCATTAGAAATGGGACAAAAAAAGTAAAAATAGAAAGGAACAATATTCCGTATACCTAACGTTTTTAAGAGCTTATATAAGTAATTAAATAAAACTCGCCTCTAAAAAGTGAGTCGTACAGTCGCGTAGATTAATACAGTCAGTCGTATAGATAATTCAGTCAGTTGCATAGGTAATACAGTCAGTCACATAGATAATACAGTCAGTCGTATAGACAATACGGTCAGTTGCATAGGTAATACAGTCAGTCACATAGATAATACAGTCAGTCGTATAGACAATACAGTCAGTCATATAGATAATATAGTCAGTCGCATAGATAATACAGTTAATCACATAGATAATACAGTCAGTCGCATAGATAATACGGTCAGTTGCATAGGTAATACAGTCAGTCACATAGATAATACAGTCAGTCGTATAGACAATACAGTCAGTCATATAGATAATATAGTCAGTCGCATAGATAATACAGTTAATCACATAGATAATACAGTCAGTCGCATAGATAATACGGTCAGTTGCATAGGTAATACAGTCAGTCACATAGATAATACAGTCAGTCGTATAGACAATACAGTCAGTCATATAGATAATATAGTCAGTCGCATAGATAATACAGTTAATCACATAGATAATACAGTCAGTTGCATAGGTAATACAGTCAGTCACATAGATAATACAGTCAGTCGTATAGACAATACAGTCAGTCATATAGATAATATAGTCAGTCGCATAGATAATACAGTTAATCACATAGATAATCCAGTCAGTTGCATAGGTAATACAGTCAGTCACATAGATAATACAGTCAGTCGTATAGACAATACAGTCAGTCATATAGATAATATAGTCAGTCGCATAGATAATACAGTTAATCACATAGATAATCCAGTCAGTTGCATAGGTAATACAGTCAGTCACATAGATAATATAGTCAGTCGTATAGACAATACAGTCAGTCATATAGATAATATAGTCAGTCGCATAGATAATACAGTTAATCACATAGATAATCCAGTCAGTTGCATAGGTAATACAGTCAGTCACATAGATAATACAGTCAGTCGTATAGACAATACAGTCAGTCATATAGATAATATAGTCAGTCGCATAGATAATACAGTTAATCACATAGATAATACAGTCAGTTGCATAGGTAATACAGTCAGTCGCATATATAATACAGTCAGTCGTGTTAAAAACCCAATGCAAAGGACACACAAAAGATACATACATATATGTAGTACTTATTTCTATGTATTTGTTATACTCCACACTACATATCTTATGTGATCTCAATGAATATAAAGTTAACTACGTTACAGTAGTTTAAAAATTGTTGTTACGATTATAATAATAATAATAATAATCGGCAGACAAACACACATATTTTATATCCCCAAATTAAGCAAGTTTCGCTTGTGTTATGGGTAATATACAACGGACTACTCTGGGGCCGATCCCAGACACCCAGACCATAGTAAATAACGGAGAAAATTCTTTTCCGAAATTTACTATATCAGGAATCGAACCCGAAACCTCTGCGTTGCAGTGAGGTACGCCGGCAAAGGCTTAGCCCGCTCAAAAATAAAAAAGATTATATCCGTTTATTATTATTATTAGATATTCTTCCCCAATTTTATCAAAATTGAAAGACAAATCTTGTCCGTCAATCCATACGTCTATATTTATAGATCACAGTATTTTTGTCTCTAAACTTACTTACTAATTCTTTATAAGGACAAAAATTAATATGAATTTAAAGTCCACTTAAGTAAAAATGCGGATGAAGTCGCGGGTAACAGCTCGTTTAATATGTTTGGAAACAAACATTATATATTCCCCTGCACGATTCTTGAGCGGTCACTTTGGCCTAATCGCAGTGAGATCTCGGTTCTTTTTCGAAAAGGCAAAAACATAATATTATCGATATGTAAAAAGAAAGAAAGAAAGAAAGAATAAATTTATTTGAAGAAATAGCGACATACTTACATTGCTAACACGTATACTAAAAATAAAAACATATTTTGAGAATTTGTACGCCGCATTTTCCGCAAACAAGGTTCGCTTATTGCTGTGCCGGCATAATATCCGACACAACGCTGATTTTCAGTGCAAACCTTCCTTTTGAAGTAATACTAAAATGTCGATAAATTACATCATATTGGCTATACGCAATGCACAAAACCGTCCCTACTATTCTGCTGAGCGCTCAGGATCCGTGCCGATAATAAAAACGAGAAACACACGTGGTACACATATTATATATATATACGTTTTCAAAATAAGCAAATTACGTTTGTTATATGTTACATAACGGACAACTCTGGGGCCGATCAACACCCAGACCAGAGCAAATAAATATTTTTTTTGGAAATAATATCAAGCATAACTAGAGTGGTGGCCATCAAAGTCTACCGAATCTAATTGTTATGACGACATCTTCGTTTTAAGCAGGAGTACTGGCCAGTACATGGTGACGAATAGAAGAAATAGAGCAGGGAAAACCACGCGCGATAGCTTGTCTATTTCCCTCCACAGGACTCGCTCTTGACCAGTATCGGCGTCCACCCAGGCAACCTGTCAAAATAAAAAAATATATATTTTTTTAAATCGGCAAACAAACACACATATTGTATATCCCCAAATTAAGCAAGTTACGCTCGTGTTATGGGTAACAACAACGGACTACTCTGGGGCTGATTTCAGACACCCAGACCGTAAATATAGGAGAAAATTCGCTTCCGAAATTTACCACACCAGGACTCGAACCCACAGCTTCTGCGTTGCAGTGAGGTAAGCCGGCAAAAGCTTAGCCCGCTCAACCACAGAGGCTGACAAGTAGTGTCTACTTAGAATATAATAAAACCTATATACCTAAATAAAAATAAATCGTAGAAATATATGTACACACATAACTTGAGAACGACTTTACGACATTTTTTGTGTGTGTTTGAGTGGGTTCCTGAATTATTTAGATTCACAATTAGAACCGGCAGGTGCCGCTAGGATCGAGTTCTAGGATCCCCTTAATCTCCTGAACCGATTTTAATCACTGTTTTGGGTGTTTGAATGGGTCTCCGGACGGCTTAGATTCACAATTGGAACCGGTAGGTGGAGCTAGGATCGGGTCCTAGATTTTTATTTTTTCCGGGCAGGACAACGTCCGCCGGGACCTCTAGTAGAATATACTTTATTGTAAAAAAATGCTACACAAAATAAAGAACCTTAATATACAAGTATAATCGGCGACCTTATCATTCAGAGCGTATTTTTCCAGATAACCTTTGGATGGATTAAAATAAAGAAATCAAAAATCGGTAGTAGCTAAACCAGCACCCGGATAATAATTTAGTTTATTAATTAAAAAACAATAATATACATAAAATATATTATATAAGCTATAATAATTAATACGTGAAGCAAAAACTCTGTACCCCTTTTTACGAAAATTGCGCGGACGGAGGAGTATGAAATTTCGCACACTTATAGTATATAGAGAAGAAGCGACGAATGCTAATATTTTTTTAATTATGCATAAAAAATACATTAAATCAATAGAAAAAACATTACACACACTATCATATGTATTTGACACACACACACATATATACTCTTTTGTTTATTGTTAAAGTCAAATTAACAGTGTAGCCTTGGCGAAATCTGTGATTATCGAAGTATATAGTCTTTGACATTAATTATTATGGGCAAACAAAGAGGAGCATAAAAACACGAGTAAAAGAACACATTGCTGACATGAAACACACAAGGTCTACGAAGTCTGCGATCAGTGAACACACGCTGGATAAACCCAACCACTACATCAGATTCGATAACCCACAAATCCTCGCGACAGAGAATCGTTTCATACCTAGAATGATGCGTGAGGCTATTGAAATAAAAAAACACCCAAATTTCAATAGAGAAGATGGTTGGGAACTACCACCTGTTTGGGATCCAATTATCAAAACTATTAAGACCCAAACCCAGCAAAAACCAGCTGCTAGACCTCAAGACACTGTGAGCTCTTTCTGCGTACACCGGAACACAAACCAACTTGACTGATAATTACTTTTATTTTTCCTTCCACCCATTTCAATATTACATAAAATTATTAGAGCTAGGCATGTTTGCTGAAGAGTTTCTTACGCCGCTTCTTCTCTTCAAGCCATAACATGTTGCGAAGCGGTAGCAAATTAGATTAGGCTCCCATAGAGTAAATAATAACCATAAACAAAATTAAAATTAAATAATTAAAATTAACAAGTTGGCGGTAGACTAAATAAAACTTTAACAATACTCGTTGACACTCGACATCTTTGTCTTCCGTGATCACGGCCACTGAAAAGTGGCCGAAACGTCGGAAAAACCAAAAACTAAATAAAATTACCGCGCTTAAAACCGTTAAAACGTAGTTTTATTATGTATACAAGTCGCGAAAACTTAAGAAAATATTATTAATTATTATGGCCGAATTTCGACCACGGGCGATCGCTAGTATAGATTATAAGCTATATTATATTATCTATAATATTATAAAATTCTAAATATGGCGTTGTCTGAACCTTGAAGCTATTAAAAAAACAACTGGTGTAGACTATATAAACGATGGAGAACACGATGCAATTTTTTTTAGATTTCTTTCCTGTTATTTCGGAATTCACGTAAAAACTATTGGGCCGATTTTGATACGGTTTTCGCTAATCGACAGTTAATTTTTAGACTTAAACTCTGCGCTACTTTTTACCCCGGGTATACCGCGGGAATTTTTCTCGGAATGATTTAAAATGGCTTGATTAAAAAAAAACTCTAATTCCAATGTGATTTTTTTAATGATCTATAGCAAATTTAATGTAACTAAATGTGTGATATTTTTTATAACGGGAATCTCGCGAGAATTTTCCAGAGAGCAATTTGAAGTTGTTCGGATGCATAAAATTTAGCTTATTCCGACACAGTTTCCACTAAAACCATAGCTTACTTTTTTTTTAATGCTGCGATACTTTTTTTTTATTGCAGGAGATCAGCAAACAGGCAGACGGCCCACTTGATGGAAAGCGGTTACCATCGCCTATGGAGATTTGCAACACGAAAGGTGCTACAAATGCGCTGCTGCTCTCTTAAGGGAGACTGGACCCTGGTCACTAATGCCGGAACAACTCAAGGTTGTTATGGCGACACACTTTAGACCAGGGGTTGTAGCCATCCAGTCGGGCAAATGCCCTACCACCTGGCTGTGGGTTGTTAAGTCACCTCTTACGACAGGCAGCCCGGCTGCAGGAAATTGTATTCTTTCTCCGTTCCTGCACGGATAAGAATTGTGTCCCGGGAATCCCGCGGTAATTTCAAGTCAAGCGTGGACGAAGTCGCGGGCAGGTCTATATATATAAGTATAGATATAAGGCCAACTCTGCACATGCACTTCCTCACAACACCAGCATGTAACAGATACACTCTACATTAGTATAAGTTTAGTATTAAAAATAGGATAAATTAATATAATAAGTTAATCTTAAGGTACACCATAACATATAAATCACTAAATTAATGTCACACACAGTAACAAAAGTAAACAATAAGCGTGTATGGACTCTAAAATTTTTCATAGAAATTGAGTAGTAAAAAAAGGTACGGAACTCGAGTCCGTAGAGATGTTAATAATAATAAATTAAAAAAAAGAAGTCGCGGGCATACCCTAGTACAATATACAAAAGTAAACAATAACACTATAGTTTGAAACAATAATCTTTCACTAATTTGTTATATAGTTTCAGTTTGAAAAAAAATATTGCCTTTCAACAGTAAAGAGTGTTGTGTTTGTATTTAGACTTAATCATTTAGTTATGTTTAGTTTTCCCATCAGAAGTTTCACAGTATTAGATAGATATATTGAATAATTAATTTTAGTGTAGTGTAGCTTACCATTTGTTTCTGTTCCTTTCCTAGATTATAAGTATCCAGTTTTGGTTTAGATTTATTGTTATTTATTGCTAGGCCTTAAATTTATGGATGTACTGTTGGATACTTTTTAAAAATAAATAAAATAGAGAGTAACGTACCTAGATTTTTACACTTTTATCTTAATATATATAAATTACGTGTCACGTTGTTTGTCCGCGATGGACTCCTAAACTAATTGACCGATTTTAATCAAATTTGCACACCGTGTGCAGTTTGATCCGACTTGAAAGATAGAATAGCTTACATTTGGACCCGGTAGGTGGCGCTGCAATCGGGTTCTACATTTTATTTCTTCAGGTCAGAACAACGTCTGCCGGAGCATCTAGTAGTATATATAACACGAAGAAGAATAACGGAGTTTGTGTAATAACCCATGAGAAGAGATGTTTTGTTGTGACTGTTTAAATTTAAAGTGGTGGTGAAATTAGTAAAGCTAATTCAATTTCATAAACAAATATTTAATCTTATTAAACATCCTACAACATGTTCAAATAACACATTTTACCTATTATCTATGGCTACTAATGTTTTTATTTGTGCAGGATCCAGCTGGATAGCCGCAAATGGCTGTTTTAACGATACCGGACTTGGTGGGCTTCCAGACTCCATGGAAGCGGAGGCGTTCAGCCCGGGAGCAGCGCGCTCGACGAGGCACCTCCTGTGAGATTCGACCTCGATTCGACCGCTGCAGGGGAATGACTTTATCGGATTAAGGACTACTACTGTAGGAAATTTTGTGTAATATTCTTTGTACGTGTCGGGAATCGTTTGCAACTTCGAATATTGCACAGCGCCATCTACTCGCTTATAAGTGTTCACTTGCAAATTTGGCGCTGTGGTAGCTTTCCTTTGAGCTGCCATTACAATTCAAAAATATATGCGTCGTCGTGTTGGCAACGCGTAGGAAGTTTTGCTGGCAAATGCTAGTAATAAGATTTATTGGTGAAATGAACAACAGCTGTCAGGATATTGATTGTGACTATTGAAAGTCTCAACTATTTAGTAAAATGTGCCTTTTCGAAATGACAAGTCGTATGGAATCCCCTTGTAATTTATAGTTACTAAAGTTAATAATATCTTTATGTACTTAATTCCTTTATTTATCATAAACTGTACTAGCGCCATAAATACAGAATATAAATTGCATTTCAATACGTGAACCCATAATTAATTGGAGTTTAATTTTCTAACAGAAACATCAAATCCCTATAAAATTGAAAATATAAAGGGGCTGCCATACTTTGCCGTTGTATGACAATATTAATTGGGTATAATATATCCTACTAGTACTCGGTAATATGCAGTACCCCTTTTTTATTTAAACAGCAAACTTATAGACAGGTTACACATTGGATTAAATTTTTGTCAGGCGCACTGTTAGACAGGTAACACATTGAATTAAATTTTTGTCAGGCGCACTTTTGAGACTCGGTTACAAAATATGGTTTTTTTTCTACTTAAAACGGTTAGTCTTGAGCTACTCATATTTCGTACTATGAGTTTCAAGGGCCCACTTTTATTTATCTATCCCATCCCCCTCTATCCCATTCTGGATCTGGATTATGTGTCAGGATGGCTACCATCCCTGGTGTAGAGTATGCCGCCATAACAACCTTGAGTTGTATTCCGGCATTAGTAGCCAGGCACCAGTTTCCCTTAAGAGAGCAGCAGCGCATTTATTTGTACGCTCTTTGATGTTGCAAGTGTACATAGGCCATGGTAACCGCTTACCATGAGGTGGGCCGTTTGCCTGTCTACTGAACTCATGCAATAAATAAATCTTATATATAAAAATCAATTGCTGTTCGTTAGTCTCGCTAAAACTCGAGAACGGCTGGACTGATTTGGCTAATTTTGGGTTTGAATTATTTGTGGAAGTCCAGGGAAAGTTTAAAAGGCGAGTAAATATGAAAAAAATGTTTTTTTTATTTATTGATTCTGAGGCGGTACGAAGTTTGCTGGGTCAGCTAATAAAATATTTTTTTGTAATCTCTCTAACCCTTATTAAAGCCTGGCAACTTCGCTCCTAGTTTTGAAATCGTCTATAGGCGACGGTAAACACTTTCCATTGAAAGGGCCGTCTGCCTGTCTGCCAGCTTCGCAATATAAAGTAGGATATTTCATTCGTTCCAGTTACGACGTCATGACTTGCTGCTATGCGCAAATAAAATTTAGGGCGCTGCAACGTTTTGTAAGATGAAATAAATTATGTCAGTTGCTTTGACTCTCGCCCTATTGTTTGTTAAACAAAAGATATTTGTTGCTATTTTTGGATCGTTATAAATACGGAAACAGTAGAGCTTCGGGGGTTTATTCGTGTATATTTCGAATAGCATGTTTCAGATGAAAAGCGAGTTACGTCAATCAAAATTGAATATGTATTGACATGAATGACGTTGAACGACAATAGGTTAATTAAATGGAAGGCGAGTCAGTATCAATTAAAAGCCGACTTAAAAGTATATGCTTTAACTAGACGAGAAACCAAGCATAACGTCATAAATTGTGCAAAAACGCTTTATGTATCAAGTTACGTTGTCGGACAATAAATGCGATAGCTTACAGAGCTACAACCTAAGAGTACAATATTAAAATGTTTGTTCTCTAGAAAACCGCAGAAAGATAGCTGATATCCTATTTGCCTTTAAACTACTACATGGTCTCATCGATTCGCCAGACACTGTTGGAAAAATGTCATTCTCTATACCACGCATGGGTAGTTGAGTTCAAAATCGAAACATTTTTGCTTACCCTCTTGCAGAACTAACATTAGCCAACATTCCCCTATATATCGCATGACATCTGGTTGTAACATAATCCGCAATGACATAGACATATTTTTTGGTTCTGTTGCTTCATTTAAATATAAAATAAGATTATTTTTTAATAAAATTGTTTAACCACTCAATAATATAAAAAAAATATTTCTTTGTTATATCATCATATTTTTTGTATAATTACAATAATAAGACGTAGGCACATGCATGTAAGCGTCCGCACCGGCTTACTAAGATTCGTATAAGTTTTTTTATGATTTAGCGCTGTAGTTACAGCGCTAAATCATAAACTATAGCGTAATAAGGCAAGCTGTATCTTCATATAAAAGATCCCATCCTAAAGAGTAAAAAATATTATATTACTAATGTAATAAACATGTTTCTGAATGTGCTCAGTTTTGAAGACCGTAAAAAACATTGGTTAAAATCCTTGGATTATAACGCGTCTGAAGCACTTATAAACTAATTGTTTATTATTTAAGCGGGAATTTTAGGCATGGTTGCCAGCCTTACACTTTCATACATTACATAGTATACTCTTCTCTCTCTACTATAGTAATGTGTATATATGTCTATCTCCTTCCCCCAACACCGATTACGCGCGAAATGCAGCAGCGACGGCGCGGCCGCAACACTTCTCTTCGAACCATGGGACTCTAAACTTCGCAACATACTTATATAATTATACAAAGTAATATCAAAGGCCGGCCCAGTGAACTATTCAACTTGTTTTTTTCTATGATTGTGTAAAGTCAGCTGACGTGAATGTTTTACGTGCTATGTAAGTTATATGTATTCATATTTATTACTTTTTGAATACACAACAACGGACGCGCAAAGTTGAGGATACATTCTTTAAGTATTCTGTGGAAATCCGGGCACATACACTAATATTTATTACTGTCACTATATATTCTGTTTTATATTTTACTAGCTGTCTCCGCGACGTCTTCGGCTTGGAATTTGCTTTCAAAACCCTCCGATTTTGAAACATTCTTCATTGGTGCTCCTCTCCTATTGGTCATAGCGTGATGATATATAGCCTATAGCTTTCCTCGATAAATGGGCTATCCAACACTGAAAGAATTTTTTAAATCAGACCAGTAGTTCCTGAGATTAGCGCGTTCAATCAAATAATATTAGTATATTTGGCTACAACACTAATACTTACATTTTAAATATCGCGATATCTTTTGAATGAAACGTCCGAATTGAATAATTCAAAAAGTACGAGAAAGGTATTGAATTCTTCGTGAATATGGAATAATTTATTTTGATAAGGATTAATACCAAGGTACAAAATAAAGAGTTTTTGAAGCGACGGCATTTTAATTATTTAAAAAAATAAAAGAAAACACTTATTGTGAGATAACTACAATAGTTAGACATATGGTTAAGTGATATTTTTTGTAGACAATTATATTTTCTGCAAAGTGGTAGTACATTGTTTTGTTCTATAATCAATAGTTTTCGCCGCGCACGCCGTGTAAGGATTTTTTCGGGTCATTTTTTTACACCTTGGGTTACATTATTGGACTTTTAGTAGAGATCCCTAATTTTTTTGAAAATATAATATAGCCTATAGTCTTCCTCGATAAATGTACTATTCAACACTGAAAGAATTTTTCAAATCGGACCAGCGGTGCCTGAGATTAGCGCGTTTAAACAAACAAAACAAACTCTTCAGCTTTATAATATTAGTATAGATACAATTTTCGTTAATTTCTGCACTCGTGATAAACATTCAATCACTTTATTTCACACACTTTATTTCACACATTCGCACACTCGCTACCTCACTCATACACACGTACTTAATATACAATTGCTTATCTAAGAGCCATATGTTATTTAACCCAAACAGGTGAGGGCTACTTTTGATTGACTCAAAACACAGGCCTTGTTCCTAGTTTGAGCGTCGAAGGTATACTTACTTGTCGGAAATTCCATAGCCGTATTTTAAACTAACACATATTTACTGTTGCCTAATTATCTTTCTATGTGTCTCTTTTTTGTTAAATTGTAAAACACTAAAAGCTAATAAAGATTTATTATTATAGTACAAATCTGTACATACCTATTTAATATATACGTTGTTTTTCGTTTGAAAATCATTTTAGTACTTCCCACAACATGATGTTGCACTCAGTTTCAATATTTCAAAATGTAATCGACTTATGTAATACCTAGAGATAGAAAATGTTGTAAATTTAATTTTAAATCACGTATCAGCCTGAACACGTAACTTGACTAAAATATATACTCATTTTTATATATATATATATATATTAATACGTAAAGCAAAAACTTTGTACCCCTTTTTACCAAAATTGTGCGGACGGAGGAGTATGATATTTCGCACACTTATAGTATATAGAGAAGAAGCGACGAAAGATAATATTTTTTTAAAATTATGTATAAAAAATATATTAAATCAATGAAAAAACCATTACACACACTACCATGTCTTTGACACACACGCACATATATACTCTTTTGTTTATTGTTCAAGTCAAATGAACAGTGTAGCCTTAGCGAAATCAGTGATTATCGAAGTATTATATTGTCTGACATTAATTATTATGGTCGAATTTCGAGCACGGGCGACCAGTAGTTTTCTTAATTCCTTCTTCATATATTACTCATACGAATATGAAAACTAAATAAAAATTACTAAAAAATTTATAGCTCATAATGTTTATGACTATATATACTATTTATATATACTGTTAAACCATTTAATTATTCTGGGAGCAAAAGATTATTCCACATTTTGTATTATTGTTCTATATAGTTGATGAATATTTAAAAGCTATAAAAAAACTAACATTAAATTATATATATATATATATATATATATATATATATATATATATATATATATATATATATATATATATGTCGGGTTGTGATAATTCTAGTGTAATAAACTTTGATTATAATATTTCAGATGATTATTGTGCTATTCTCGAAGCATCATTCGTTCGCTCCCGGCGTGAACCCGACATATATATATATATATATATATATATTATTCATGTAATCGTTCAAAGATACCCACATGCTTGAGGTTTTAGGAAATATGAGATTTTGAAGGTGGGCACTGAAAACCAGTTCTGTGTCGGAACATGTTTCGGCACAGAGAAAGACTAGTGCCAACCTCATTTCATAAATTGAGGCTTTCATTTATTGTTATTTTCTTATCAATTTGTATATTTTTGGGTTTTTTTTATTGCAGGAGTTCACCAGACAGACAGAAGGCCCACTTGATGGAAAGCGGTTACCGTCGCCTATGGACATTTACTACACCAAATGTGCTACAAATGCGCTGCTGCTTTCTTAATGGAGACTGGAACCTGGCCACTAATTCCGGAACACAAGTCAAGGTTGTTGACCAGGGGTGATAGCCATCCAGTCGGGTAAATACCCTACCACCTGGCAAAGTCGCAATTGGAAATAAATATTTTCTTAAGTTTTCGCGACTTGTACTGACGCATTCCAAAATCATTCGAAATTGAACTAAGTATGCAGAACGATCATAAATTGCTGATATTTTATCATGAATATTGACGAACAGTCAATTTCGCGCTAGCGTTCGCTAGAAAGAGAGAGCGTCACTATTCATTTGAGCCAAAATACGCTATGGTATATCACAAACACAGGCTCAATTCAGTTGCACCGCCGACAATAGAGATAATGCACTTTCGATTATCATAAATACAGACGTTTTTAGAGTTCGGTTGCTATAATTGTCACACATTTTTAAAGAATATTGACATATTTCGTAATTCGTCAATGTTTTTGAAAAAAGTAAGTGCTTTTTATGCCCTATTTTGGTTTATGCCTATATTCTTGAATAAATACAATCATTTTTCTTGTTATGTCGTGTTATATACTGACTTTGTTTGATTTTAGTCTTTATTCACGAAAAAACGACAAATTTTACGTTGTTGTAATTAAAAAAATGTCACTATTCTTGAAAAAATGTAAATGAAATTATTTCTTATAAGGAAATGCGTCTATTCAGGAAATTTCGTTATATTTTGGAGTATTATGTTTTTACGTTATATATAAAGTTATGTAATTATTGACGTTCTATTATTTGTTTAAGCCAATTTTATCCAAAGGTAAAGGAATCTAGGAACATCTAGATGGTAGAACGAATGATTTTTTTGAAACTGAAGGAAGCGGCCAGTAAAAATCATTTAAATGAGGGTCAGCATAACATTTCAAATGATAATGAATGAGAAGGTAGTTATTCTTCCTTTATTGGCGTCAATGGTGTAATAATATTTTTAGTTACCGATATCCATAAAAATAGTAGGCAGTCATCTTCAAGAAGGTACAGTGAAAATGTTGAGAACAATATAAATTATATTAACACATCAGGAAATAATATTATCAGTTGAAATAGAACATAATAACTATGTTTTACATATATTTATTATGTTAATAAATATTGCTTATTACATTTTAGACAATAAATAATACAGATAGAAATAGGTTGATTTTGCGACACAGATCACATCATCGTGTTCTTCAAGAAAATCTTCCTGCTCGTGTTCCAGTTCAAATTCTAATAATAGAATAATAGTACAGTGTAATAGAGAAAACGAAGACATGACTAATTCAAATAATGTATATGTCAATAGCCATAGTATAGAAAATGAAACCAAAGAAAATAGGGTAAGCATAGAATACGTAAATATTAGTATGAAATAAGACACGCAGAAACAGATAGCAATTTACAAACATAAAGTGAACCACAAGCGGTCAAATTTCAGCTGTGAATGTTGGAAATGAAGAAGCTAAGAAAGAAAAAGAATTCTCATAGGATGATAGTGTCATAGATCGGAATTTTCATGTTGAAAATAATTATCCGTCGTCAGATTTGGATGAGAGAGTAGAAGAGAATTTAGAAAAACGTAATTCAATCCAAATTTTAATACTAAAGAGGAAAGCGAAGCCAGAACTTTGGAAAATTAATGTGCCAAAACGTCTACGAAACACAGAGAAGAATATGTAAGTAAAAATAAGAAAATTGTACGAGAACGACGACGTCGACCATCGTGTACAGAAAAGTTTTTTATTTTTCTATTGCAGGAGTGCAGCAGACAGGCAGACGGTTCACTTTATAGAAAGCGGTTACCATCGCCTATAGACATTTACAATACCAAAGGTGGTAGAAATGCGCTGCTGCTCTCTTAAGGGTCACTGGAACCTGGTCACTAATGCCGGAACACAATTTAAGGTTGTTATGGCGACATGCTTTAGACCAGGGGTGGTAGCCATCCAGTCGGGCAAATGCCCTACCACCTGGCTGTGGTTTGTTAAGTCGTCTCTTACGACAGGCCGTCCCAACGCAGGAACTTGTATTCTTTCTCCGTACCTGCACGGATAAAACTTACATTTTGAGGTTCCAACTCGTTTATTTTTTGGATGACAATGTTAAACATTTTTTTTTTATTACTTACTAAGTTAAGTTGTATGTTACATAATTGTAATTTGGTTACTGCATGTGCAAGTTATGCTTTAAACGATTTTGTAGATCTTGTTTTTGTTCTATTAGGAGCCTTTAACGCTAAATTATGTTGATTTTTGTAATTAATAATCTCAAGAATAACGACTGATGTCTGATCGGGAGTTTATTTCACGTTTTTTTCATAATTGTAATAAAAAAATTAAATAATTTTTAGTTTTTTTATTACCTCTATAAGTTAGTTTTTATTTAGTAAAGGCAGACCTTCATTAATCCAAATACATTCTGAGATATGGATTAAAACGTTTTAAAAAAAACTTAAAAACCTCATTCTCTAAAATCTAGGTAAACTTTTAGGCGCTAAGAACCTCAGCCAGAAGGCTCAGCTTGCCATACGCAACGCGGTGCTGGTACCTACGTTCACATATGGAAGCGAGAGTGGGTATGGAAGAGAGAGCATGAAAGTAGAGTAAACGCGGTCGAGATGCGAGCACTGCGCAATAACGATGTTAGTAATACCGAAGTAAGCGAGAGAGTTGGTCTGAAAGAGAGTGTCGGGGTGAAGGTAAGGAAAGGAATGCTCCGGTGGTTCGGGCATGTGGAAAGAATGTATGATGAAAGAATGACTAAACATGATGCAGAAGTCGTGGAAGGCCACGACGCACCTTCCATGATCAAATTGATCGTGTACTAGCAAGGTGATGTCAGGAGCCTTAAAAACAGACGAGCGTGAATGACAAGAGCTACGAATGTCAAAGAAGCAAGCGAGGTGTGTAAGAATAAGCCTGAATGGCGCTCTGTTGTTCGTGCCTACCCCGCAAGGGAACTGGCGTGAAGTTATGTATGTATGTATGTATGTACAGATAAGTGACAATACTAATTAAAAATGTGATGGGATTATAGCTCTTTGAAATTAAATTTATCCAACGATGATTTGGGAATACCTATTTCTTATTTTAATTATTAAATAAATAATACTTTATTGTTCACCAATACAATAATGAATTTACAGACTAAAACTACATCTAATTATCTACAAATGGCGGTCTTATCGCTAAATAGCGATCTCTTCCAGACAACCTCAGAAATTAATTCAGACGATAATGGAGATGGTCGTCTACGTAATATATAATACGAACTACTTACATTTTAATAATAAATACATAAACGAGATATATGCAGAAATGTTATACATTTAATAGATATATACTTAATATACATACCATACCAATACATAATTATCTACAAATATATATATAAATATTTATAGATGAATATATTCGCTTAAATACCATATTCCAATGATAGGAAATACATTTTAGTCATTGTTTATTATTGAATGCTGAACAATGGTTTTGATTCGTAGTAAACCCTATCTCTTGTTCATAGTACATATTCTTGATACATGCATATTTACTTCTCTTTTGTATACTAGTATGTATGTATATCTATCTCTGTCCCCCCAATTATGATTGACTTCACGAAAATGCCGCGATGGTGTCGTCGGATTTCGTTTGCGGTGTTAAATAAACAGACATGTAAGAAATAATGGATTTTTGGCAAGTGCAGTGAGTTGGTGAACTTATTTTAAATGGCAGCCGCCCTTAAATTACTGAATTTGGTGAAAGTCATTGATTGAGCTGGTTTCGAGATATGTGCAAGATATGTACTTCAGTCATGGATTTAAATAGCGGTAGCGATTTTGCTTGTCTGATAGCAACAGGCAGCGCGTACCAATCCAAAGCTGTATAGCCTTAACTGTAAAAGAATTGTTGTAGAAAGTTGAGGTAATTGCAGGGATGTTTAGTATAAGTTTAGTGGAAGGGCGTATCTAATGAGAGCACGAAAGAAATTCTAAGAGTTCTTTAAGGTAATTAGGATTACTTCATCAACATCAGGAGTGAGCACCAACATATAATATTAAAAACAAAAATATTTGTTTAAGGAGGAGTTTAATAGAAAATATACAGTGTTCCTACATGATAGTATTAGGTTCTAATACCGTATATAAAGTAGTAGATTGGGTCCCTAATGAATAAGATAAAATAAGCCTTTATTCTCCTTAAGTATATATAAGTCGTGCGCAGAAGGTTTGCCGATGGTCGCCCCTCCCGCTTCCTACGACTGGGACCGGGGCTTGTCTAAGTAGTATCAAAAACTTACCTAGCGCGGGTCGCGGTTGTGGGTGGAGATGTTGTCATCGGCAAATCTTCTGCGCATGACTTGTAGTTTTTAGTGGTAAATAAAATATATTTTACATACATACATACATACATACATATATATATATATATATATATTGTCACGCCTGTTTTCCATTGGCGTAGGCAGAGACGATGGATATTCCACTTTCTACGATTTAGACAAACACCTTCCGCTTCATCAACTTTCATTAATATCTTCATCAATACACGCTTATTTTTGAAGTGCTTTTTACATGACCTTTCTTGAAAATATCTTCGATGTGATCATGGCGAGTGTGCCGCTGTCGACCGGCATCAACTCTACTACTCACATTACTATCACATACTTGTGTTATGATTCTGATTTCATTCATTCTCTACATATGCTCAAATCACCTTAACATTCCTCTTTCAGCTCATGTCACGACATCCTCTTTCAAAATTAAAAATATTTTTTCAGGTTTAAAATTATATCGATAGCCTATTCGGTAGCTTGTCCGTGACATAAACTTCCTCAAGAGTAACCCATCCTCTCCTATCTTGGGTTTGAGAGTTCATAGAGGTACTACTACCTTCCTTATGTCGTCTTAAGAAGAGTAGTAATAATAACTATCGCTTTTTAAAAAAACATCAAGTTCTTGGTAGATGCAAATGTATTGTCTCTGTCTAACATCACTGGAAATTATTAAATAATATGCATTCACCTGATGCAATCCAAAATGTAAGCTAATATGTTAACGTCTTCCTTAAAGTCAATTAAAACAAAAATAAGTTACAAAATTAGGAAAATTTCAACATACTTCGATGAACAATTGGAAACGTGTCACATGTCCTCGAAAATAACATCATCCGTGACTTAATCTTAACGTAAAGGAAAATTCCATCTCATACTCGGCTAAATGGAAAACAGGGAAAATGTAAATTATATAAGAAATCCAATTATAATTTTATGTAAATTATCCTCTCAAAAACAGAATACTGATTACTTTAAGGAAGTCTGTCTGATGTCAAGTAGCATAAAACACTTTGCTTAAAAAGGTAATATCACATGAGCATGGATTCATCTTAAAAATTTCATATATATGTGCGTGGTTGATAAAAATTGGCTCGCTTTCAATAAAACATCTTCTTTGAAATACAACACTTTTTAATCTTCTTTGAATAAAATACAACTTAGAACAACAACTTCGCCTTACACGCACCCTACCACCCTCTTTCGCTTCCGACTAACGACTCCCAGCTCTGTTCATTCCAAATCGATCAAACCTTTCCTTCATTCATCTCATTCGATCTACACTTGCGTTCCGTTACACATCAAACATTCTTAACATTCCTACATATATTTTAAAATTTAGAAAGATTAATTTATTCACCTGCTACTTCGCCAGATTAGCTTAGAATATCCTACAAAGTAGGTTGCCTGAAAGGGGAGCGGAAATTTTTGAAGCCGTAAATCATTATACTAACACGTAAAGCAAATATTTTGTCCCCTTTTTACGAAAATTGAGCGGACGGAGCAGTGTGAAATTTCACATATTTATAGTTTATATAGAGAAGGAGTGCAGAATGCTATTTTTTTTAATTATGCATAAAAAAAACATTAAGGGGCCGCTTGCATAAGATTGCTTAAATTTATTTAAGAAACACAAAACGTATTTAACATCCTTAAATACATTTAGCGTCTTGCACAATGCAAAATATGCCGCTAAATACGTTTAAAGAACTGTCAATACGTTTTGTGCAAAACGTATTTAGGCAGTTTAATATGATTAACTAATTTTATTTAAAAGCGATCGTTTGACTCAACCGTAAAGGTTATCGACAACAGTAGGTACATAGACATACAACCCAAGGGGCAGCTGCCCTCTGCTGCCTATGGGTATGCCCTTGTTTGTGTCTGTTATTTTGCTGAGCAATAAAGTGTTATCTACCCATTTATCTAACTATGTATCTATAAACAGATTTATATGGATGATTTTAAATGCAATGCAAAAAATGTCGTTAATATGGTGATTAACGACATACGCCAAATAGAGGAATGTGGAACACACACACACACACACACACACACACACACACACACACACACACACACACACACACACACACACACACACACACACACGCGCGCGCGCGCGCGCGCGCGCACGCACGCACGCACGCACGCACGCACGCACGCACGCACGCACGCACGCACGCACGCACACACGCACACACACGCACACGCACTCACACTCACACACACACACACACACACACACACACACACACTCACACGCGCACGCATGCACACACACACACACACATATATATAAACATAAAAGTTAAAAACTAATGCACACACATTTCCACAGTGGAACTCTTAACGAGTTTGGGAAGGTGTTTGGCCCGTCAGATTTGTCTGGCTCATTAGAAAATATTTTAAAACGTTATACTTGATAATATATATAAAATTCAGCCTTCCTAAAATGACGTACCTTCCCACATTTTTTTAAGTGTCTGTCAAAAGTTATGGCCCACAGGAAGTGCCTGACAACTGTTTATCTTCGTTTATAATAATATCATATATGACATATGTAAAAACTAGCCTTGCTACTTTGACGTAAGTTAGCATGGTTTTTGATTCCACCTTTGATACTTGCTACCTGAAAAACGGCCCCGCTTTCAGCTTAGCGAGTGTCCATTCCTTTCTAAGTTTATGTAAAACTACCGATCCTAAAAATGTCATCTTTCCTAAAATCACGTAAGTCTGGGGTGACTGGGATCTCACTCTATAATGCAATGATGAAGTAGGACCAGTGTAGTCCGATCTTTATTTCATTACGAACTAAATAGCGTCTACTTGTACGATGCCGTATATCATAACATTTTTGCGTTGCTTCATCGTATTGAGTTGCGGTGCAACATCGTAACGCAGTGTTGTGGCCTCATCCTAAATTATTGGGATAAAGTTACGAACGGAAAGAGAATTATTTTTAATAGAGTATAACTAAATTGGTAATTAAACTGTTTAAAACTACATTCACACTTCAAAACTGTAAGACATTTACATACGAACAGTATAATTTACTTAGTGGAAGGGAAGGCAATCATTGAATAATTTACTATAATGAAAGGGCTGTAGTAGGATGCGACCGGTCGTGCACCTATCAAACTTATGTCTATCATAAGCTGAACCCTAAGGGAATATTATAAAATTCTGACCCTCCGACGAAAAAAGCTATCGCAGTTTCCGGGTTAAAAGAATCCTATGTCCATTCTTGTTGTTAAGACAATAATTATCCTAAATTTCAGGAAAATCAGTGATGTGGTTTCTACGTTAAAACATAGTACACATGAAGGGAGTGACCTTACCGGTTGGAGGAGCGAGACGGAAAGCTCCTCCGTCTCAAAGGAAGACCTTCCAGCGAGGCTATTGTTGTTCCTCGCAGGCCTAGGCCTGTCTGTTCTGTTATAGTTGAAAATTTGTATATATTCTTTGTACGTTTCGGGAAACGTTTGTGACCTCAATTATTGCACAGCGCCATCTATTGGCTTGTAATGTTCCACTACACACATGTTACTTTCGCATTATCATAATATGGGTTTTTTTATAAAATTTCTTTGCTTAATAAAAGTAGAGTCGGACAAGTGTGGACAATCTTTAACAGGGTGTTCCCGTTAAAGCCATTAAATACATTGGCAATTCTAGAAAGATAATAAAACGGCTATAATACCACCATTTATGTAGGGTGAACTACCTGTCGCCACTTGCAAGTATTAGCCGCTTTCCACTAAAAGTTTTATAGAGGATACAATATCATCAAACTGCTAGAAATGATAATTGAAGTTCTAAAATGAAATAAAGTGTGTTTATGATGTCGCAGAGACGTAGATGTTTTGTCAAATATGGAAAGTTCATAAAGTTGATATTTCTGTACGTCTATTCGTCTGCCTGTGTATGTATGTATCTGTGTATGCATGTGTGTATATATTAGAGTGGCGCAAAAAAACAGACTTTTTTTGAGTCTCGAATGAAAATTTTTAATTTTTGATGTTTTAAGAACTCCCGCCAAAGGACAGGTCAAAGTTTGTTCAAAGTTTAAGAGGTCGCTCCAAATTTTTTAAGATTTCAAAAATCGCCAATAACTAAATTTTATTAATCCGTTTTTTTCCTTGTTACGGTATAATTTATAGACCAAAAAATAACACGTTTCTGAAAGTTTCAGTTCAAAATTTAAATTTTAAAATATCGCTCTTTTTTTTTTATATACTATATTCTAACAGGTAGAGATGCTTATAACTTACTTGCAATATACTCTGTCGTCTCTCCACACCCACGAGATGAGGGTTAGAATGCGGGGCAGAAGGTGCCGCATGCACCGCAGGAGTGGTCGATGCGGGGGACGTGGGGGATGTGAGGTCCACCTTCCGACATCGGACTCCAGAGCCTTCCCAAGCGGCAACCGTGCCACATGACCCCTTGTCCCCGTTCAAACGCTGGAACCAACGGAGCACCTGTTTGGATTATCTTTGATCGTACTTTGAGGAATTTATTTATACTATCCATGAATTAATGAATATATGAATGAATGAATATGCTTTATTGTGTTTTAAAAGATACAGCTAACAGAAATTAAACTAACAATATAATACGCGATCTTATCGCTGATAGCGATTTCGTCCAGACAACGTTTGGATGGACAAGAAATTTGATAATAACAGAGGTATTTTGCATTATCTCACTACCAAATCAGTATCTTATAAATATATACATACATAATATAACATTATACATACATCATACATTAATAAAATATAAAAAGTAGGTGATTAGTAATTTTCAAAAAAATATAGTAATTTTTATGTTCTACTTTGCACCGACTTCAAGATGTTTTAGATAATACATATTAATAATAATAGCTTCAGAAATAAGTTATTTTATACTTTTTAGTTTTTGAAGTCGGTTTTTTTAAACGAAGTTTTTTATTTTATTTGTTACTTTTTAGTGTTTAGCTATGTATGGGTAGACCTACGACAGGTGCCGCGCTCCTTAAAAATATAGGTCCCAAGCAACGGGAACAAAAAAATGTTCGTAAATTGAAAACTACTAGACCAAACTATGTTAAATTTTTAGGGGACCAAATGGCAACTATTCCGCATCAAACTAAACAAGAAACACGTAAATCGGATCATAAATCTCAGCGTAATCGGTGAACATATGGAACGGAATGGAAAAATTTTCATAAAATGAAAACTACTGGGCCAAACTATGTCAAATTTTTAGGGGATCAAATGGCAGCTATTTTGCGTTGAAAAAAAAAAGAATCACTTAAATCGGTTCATAACTCTCAGAGTAATCGGTGTACATATGGAACGGAATGGAATTTTTTTCATAAAAAATGTTCATAAAATGAAAACTACTGAGCCAAACTATATCAAATTTTTGGGGACCAAATGGCAGCTATTCCGCGTCGAACAAAAAAAAGAATCACGTAAATCGGATCATAAATCTTGGAGTAATCGGTGAACATACATAAAAAAAAGATCCCGACGAATTGAGAACCTCCTCCTTTATTAAAGTCGGTTAAAAATTATACGAATAAAATATATGTAAATAAAATATTATAAAATTTACTTAAACAAATAAATATAAAACGAGAAAAAGCTGACAATAACTGCTGCTGCATCTTTAAATTGAGCTGTTTGATGATAGGTAGTAATAATCTTTCACAAGTCTATTAAAAATAGGTAGTGATTTAGCTAGTTTCATCCGTGCAGGAACGGAGAAAGAATACAATTTCCTGCGGCCAGGCAGCCTGTCGTAAGAGGCGACAAAACAACCCACAGCCAGGTAGTAGGGTATTTGCTCGACTGGATGGCGACCACCCCTGGTCTAGAGGATGCCGCCATAACAACCTTGCGTTGTGTTCCGGCATTAGTGACCAGGTTTCAGTCTCCCTCAAGAGAGCATCAGCGCATTCGTAGCACCTTTGGTGTTACAAATTTCCATGGTAACCGCTTTCCATCAAGTGGGCCGTCTGCCTGTCTGCTGAACTCCTGCAATAAAAAAATAAAAAAGTTTGATATTAACAGGCAGCGCGTTCTAAAGACGAACTGCTTAGACTGTGAAGGATTTGCCATAAGAGCTAGTTGTATGAAGAGCAGTTTTAAGTAACAGGTTTTCCGAGGATCTGAGAGACTAACTCACCGGAAAAAAAGTAATGAAATTCATATGTATTTCACAATGCCAGCTGATAATATTTTCTAAGTTAAAAGCTAGCTCACTTATGGCAAGTTCGTATATCTTACTATTCATTTACTTGCCTACCTTGATTGGTCACTTGATTTTTCAAAAATTAATAATACCACTTTAGTTTTCATCAAAATCGGCCTCGAGGCAATTTGAGTATTTTTCGGTATTTGGAATATTTTAGGATTTAGCCCTGAAGGTCCACTTAAATTTCTTATCCTGTATATATTATATGTATTTTTATCCGTGCAAGAACGGAGAAAGAATACAATTTCCTGCGGCCTGGCGGCCTGTCGTAAGAGGCGACTAATAAAAACTCACAGCCAGGTGGTTGGGCATTTGCTCGACTGGATGGTGACCACCTCTGGTCTAGAGTATGCCGTCATAACAACCTTATGTTGTGTTCCGGCATTAGTGACCAGGTTCCAGTCTCCTTTAAGAGAGCAGCAGCGCATTTGTAGCACATTTGGTGTTGCAAATGTTCATAGGTGATGGTAACCGCTTTCCATCGAGTGGGCCGTCTGCCTGTCTGCTGAACTCCTGCCATAAAAAAAATGTATTTTATATATAAGTATTTTATACATTTTTCCTTTTGCTTTTCTTTTCCTCCTTCAAAGACATTTGTGAGAAACTCTTTGACAGCACCCGTGATCAGAAGGCTGGTTCGTATTTCGCGCAACGAATCAGCATTGCCATCCAGCGTGGCAATGCAGCCAGCCTTCTGAGCACGCCTCCCTCTGACAGCGATTTGTTACATGCTTTATATTAATTTATTTATAATTATTTATAATATATCAAGGAGGCAAGTGAGGTGTGTAAGAATAAGCCTAAATGGCACTCTGTTGTTCGTGCCTACCCCGCGAGGGAGCTGGCGTGAAGTTATGTATGTATGTATGTATGTATTTATAATTCATTATCAAATTAGTACACTGGTTAGAAACTAAAAAGACCTACCAAAGTTTTAGATGATAATTAAGACGCGCCAACTACTTGATAATTAGTTTATCCGCAGTTGATAAACTAGTTACAAAGGAGTTAAACATCAGATTTCTAGGTCGTAACTTCTTAAGTTCAATACGAATTATCAATGTAGGTCAATATGAAGTTTATATTTTCATCACTCAATAGTTGTTCATTATAATGTTAATTAATGAGGATGGATATTGTTTCGCGTTCCCAGAAGAATTCCCGCGGGATCCCCAGGATAAAAAGTAGATAGATAGACAATATTGTACGCCAAATCATCAATAAACAGAAATAAAAAAATACAATAGATAGTATAACGGGCGGTCGTATTGCTAAAAAGCGATCTCTTCCAGGCAACCCTTCTCAGAGATTAACAGTACCTATTGAATACTGAGCGCAGATTTTAAGTCTACAAATTTACTGTCGATCAGCGAAAACCGCATTGAAATCGACCCAGTAGTTTTTACGTCAATCCCAAACAAACCGATTAATAGACAAGAAATCTAAATAAATTGCTGTTCTCCATCGTTTATATAGTCTATTTCAGTTATTTTTTTTAAATAAGTTCAATGTACAGACACGGTATGCTAATTTCGTAATATTATAGATTATCTACACAGGCCACCAGATGCCACAGATGGCCACCTAAAGCCCGAGATGGCCATCGAACGCCGCAGATTGGCCAACGAGAGCTGCTGAGAAGCCATCGCCATGCGGAGAAGACTCCAGCAGCTCCAAACCCAATTACCGGTGGGTAGTTGCCCACTGAGTTGCAGCCGGGGTAAAGAGGTATACTTCGAGGCCCCAACCTCCTCATAACAAACCGAGGAAGAAGACCCTGGAAAAAAGATTATCTACTTGACTGATGTTACCTAATAGTAAAAGTTCAAGACTTGATATTTACCACCGGAATAATTCTTGGCATAGATTCTTGCATCTTGTTTTTGTTCATCTGATACTGCTTGTCTAGTACTTTTACGACGACGAACTCCCCGAGGGCTGCGAACACGAACATCATGCAGCCTGCCATCCATAAGTCTAGGGCCTGGAATACCACATATTATATTTACACCATTTATAATCTAAACCTGTAATTATTATTTTTTAATTATTTTTTATTGCAGGAGATCAGCAGACAGGCAGACGGCCCACTTGATGGAAAGCGGTTACCATCGCCTATGGACATTTGCAACAGCAAAGTTGCTACAAATGCGCTGCTGCTCTCTTAATAGAGACTAGAACCCGGTCACTAATGCCGGAACACAACTCAAGGTTGTAATAGCGGCATACTTTAGACCTGGGGTGGCAGCCATCCAGTCAGGCAAATGCCCTACCACCCGGTTGCGGGCTGTTAAGTCGCCTCTTACGACAGGCCGTCCGGCCGCAAGAAATTGTATTCTTTCTCCGTTCCTGCACGGATAATTATGGGTTTATATAACAAATGAATCCAAATACATAGATAGATAACAAATCGTCCACGGAATTCTGTGGACATAGAAATAACAGTGTTATTTTAAATAATTGCATATTCAAGTTACATCAGTAAGATCCATAAATTGTGAAATCTTAGTAGATTAGACTTGCTGCCGGTAGTCCGAGACTAACACACCATGATCAAATATCACAAGTGTTAAAGAGAGGTCAGGTAAAAAGCATCTCAAATAAAGTTGCACGTATGATGAGGTTAATGAAAGTTGTTTGTCAGGATTTTCACAAATGGAGTTCCATAGTCACTGCCTACCCCCGTGGGAAACAGGAGTGTGTTTTGGAGTATTTTAGTGGTTAAAGTTGTCGCATCTGATTCGAGTACCGTAATAAAACTACGTTTTAACGGTTTTAAGCGCGGTAATTTTATTTGATTTTGGTTTTTCCGACGTTTATATTCTGTAGTTTGTAGTCGAATACCGTAGTTTAAATCCTGGCCCTTAGAAACATTTTCTAAATTTGCATATTTCTGCAATTACCACATATTAAGGATGAGAGAAAAGCACTGCGATGAAACCAGCACATCGAGATACCTCATGTATAAAACCTATAAAATTCACCTTGGACAAGTGTATCAGGTACACCAACCAATTTACTGAAATGGGAAAACATGAGGCTACCAATGGAACTTTTATGGTCTTCTATTGTGTGTGTTTTTTTTATTGCTTGAGTTCAGCAGACAGGCAGAGGGTCCACTTGATGGAAAGCGGTTACCATCGCCTATGGACATTTGCAACACTAAAGGTGCCACAAAGACGCTGTTGCTCTCTTAAGGGAGACTGGAACCTGGTCACTAGTGTTGGAACACAACTCAAGGTTGTTATGGTGTCATACTCTAGACCAGGGGTGGTCGCCATCCAGTCGGGCAAATGCCCTACCACCTGGCTGTGGGTTGTTTAGTCGCCTCTTACGACAGGCCGCCAGGTCGCAGGAAATTGTATTTTTTCTCCGTTCCTGCACGGATAATACTGGTTTACTGATTTGTTTTCTGTTGTTACTTCATAGCTTTCTTTCTTTTAGTGAAAACTGTGCCGGAACAAGGGAATTTTTATGCACCCTAAAAACTACAAACCGCTCCTGGGAAAATTCCCACGGGATAAAAGGAACGCCGATTTTAAGTCGAAAAATTTGCTGTCGATCAGCGAAAATCGCATCGAAATTAACCCAGTAGTTTTTGCGTGAATCCCGAACAAACAGAAACCGACAAGAAATCTAACGATAATTGCATAATTTTCTCCATCATTTATATAGTCTATTCTAATTCTTTTTGTTTAATAGCTTCAATATACAGACACGGCATGTTTAGAATATTATAATATTATAGATTTCTTTGTTATGAATGTCAAAGAAGCAAGTGAGGTGTGTAAGAATGGGCCTAAATGGCGCTCTGTTGTTCGTGCCTACCCCGCAAGGGAACTGGCGTGAAGTTATGTATGTATGTATGTATGTATAGATTTCTTTCTGTTTTTTGCTAGAAGTACCTAAAGCAGTTGCTTTGAAGTTTTTACCTAGCAAATAGTGTAGATTTCATACTTGCCTTAACATAAGCAACAGGTGGTATATCAGCTCTCAAACCCGTGAACATAGTGACCAGGGTCAACATGCAAGTCACTAGGAGCGTGACTCTTCCAGGTATTGCGTCTAAATCCAGCCAGAAGCTAAACCAGGATAGCATTACGACGAGTGATGACGGCGCAAAGGTCTGAATTAAATGGTGACCGATCTGACGTTCAAATCTGAAGTAGACTACTAACCGAGAGTAGTTACCTGGAAAAAATAATAAGTTCTATATTACTTAATTAATGTAGTATTGCTTAATATACCTACAGGGTCATGGAAATCCTATATGTAGTAGGGGAGCGGACTATATACCCCAAGGCGGATTGGCGGGTTTGACACATCGGTTATTTCGATGTGCAGATTTCATCACGATGTTTTTCTTGACCGATAGCACGTGGTAATTGTATCAATATGCATTAGGTCATAAAACTGCCTAAATGATGCATGATTTCCTGCCAAGATTTGAATCCAAGCTCTTTAGTTTTGGAACGCGTATGCTAACCACTAAGCTATCACGGCTTTTATATGTAGTACTATAATATTATAACAAATAAAACAATGACTTTATAAACTAATACAATAAAAGAAATCTTAACTTATTTATATTGTACTAGCGGACCGGCGCGGTTTCACCCGCGCTATGTCCCGCTCCCGTGTTATATAGCGTCATATTATACAGCCTATGACACTCCCTGTTAACGTAGCTTTCGAACAGTAAAAGAATTTTTAAAATCCGTTTAGTAGATCTAGAGATTACGGCCCTACAACGTCACAAACTTTACCTCTTTATAGTATTAGTATAGATTTAGTCCAGTCATATTAGGTGTTTCACTCGGAATGAGAGATAATAGGCTGTAAACTTGTATATCCATTTTGGTGTTCTAAAAGTTGTCCGAAAAGTCTCATAAAATCTCGTGTCTGCGCCGTAAGTTATTCAAGGCATTAAATTTAATGAGTTTTTAATTACACAAAGTAGGTTTGTATTATTAAATAAATATAAGAAATGTATGCAAAATGTTATTAAATGAAATGTATTAAATAATAAATAATACAAATTATTTACTGTGAATGGTAATTCAATGATTTAATAACTTTATATAAGGTATTATTCACTAGATGCACGGTCGAATTAGCTGTAATCTGTAATCAGTGAGTATGGCTAAGCGCTGCGGGCTCTCTGGCCTTTAGCTCAAAAACGGTTGTTAGCATGAAAAAATTTTCAAAACAAAATTTGACGCAAATTGTATACTCTTTATAGTATTAGTATAGATTTAGTCCAGTCATATTAGGTGTTTCACTCGGAATGAGAGATAATAGGCTGTAAACTTGTATATCCATTTTGGTGTTCTAAAAGTTGTCCGAAAAGTCTCATAAAATCTCGTGTCTGCGCCGTAAGTTATTCAAGGCATTAAATTTAATGAGTTTTTAATTACACAAAGTAGGTTTGTATTATTAAATAAATATAAGAAATGTATGCAAAATGTTATTAAATGAAATGTATTAAATAATAAATAATACAAATTATTTACTGTGAATGGTAATTCAATGATTTAATAACTTTATATAAGGTATTATTCACTAGATGCACGGTCGAATTAGCTGTAATCTGTAATCAGTGAGTATGGCTAAGCGCTGCGGGCTCTCTGGCCTTTAGCTCAAAAACGGTTGTTAGCATGAAAAAATTTTCAAAACAAAATTTGACGCAAATTGTATACTCTACAATTTTTGTATAACTATTAACATTATTGGAGCTATAGAAACCGAGATAATCGCGAAAAACTGATTTTTGTTACCTTTGACCTTGAATAAACTTACGGGGCAGACACGAGATTTTATGTGACTTTTCAGACAACTTTTAGAACACTAAAATGAAGATGTGTATATAAGTTTATAGCTTACTAGAGTTTTATCCCAGAAACTATCCCATTTTTCGGGATAAAAAGTATTCTATGATCATCCTCGACATATATATATATATATACTGAGTTTCAGCCAAATCGGTCCAGTAGATTTTCCGTGAAAATGGAACAGACAGACGGACAGGGAGTTATTTTCTCATTTATAATATTAATAGCGATATAAGGGATTATCTCTCATTCCGAGGTGGACCCCTTGTTTTTGCTTAAATGACTAGACTAATTCTATCCATAGTCCCTCAAGACTCTAAATAGAATACTGAACCTAGATCAACATCGTCTATAGGTAAGGTGCCTAGAAGGCTGGCTACGTTTCCTTGCTGGATCGCCATACTGATTCATTATCCAAGGTAGGCACTAGCCCTCTGATCACCCGAATTCTTTTATCAATTCCTAAACCTCAAATAATAGCTTAAGACACATCAGGAGTTATCCGAACATGTTGTATTTCGTATTATTTCCAAATGTTCATAAGTGATAGTAACCGCTTACCATCCGGTAAATCGTCTACTCTACTCCAATTATGAAAAAAGATTATTATTTCTTCGTAGATTTAGGGATTACTAGTTTACTTCATTCGTGTTGCCAACGATGGCAGCAAAAAAAGCGACTGCAGCGCCAGCTTTTTGGCTATGTTCTTCTACTCCACGAAGACGACATCATTTGATGGGTTAAAAAGTTAAACGACCTCATTTTAACACCTCCCTTTAACTTGCGTACTCGCAGCCGAGTCCTTTCACACAGAACTCGAGCTTCTCTCTCGGTGTTAACATGTCAGCCATCATCTCTTGCGCCACATACCTGCGCGTCACATCACTAACCAAAAAGAAAAAATAATTCTGTCATATCATGACTGATAGATATAAAGTACTTCCTTCCCGGCAAAACCACTGCAAATCAACAATACCAATTATTGTATTTTAATGTGTTCTTTTGTGACGCTCTGCCTGTGGGGTTAAAGTATAACTATCCATGTGTTCTGGATTTTCATTTATCCACTGTCGACCTGGATGTGTCTAGAACCTCTACAACACTACTGCGCGGCAGTTCACTTTATCTCTGATGAAGTGATGTTTGACATCTATATGCTTTGTCCTCTGATGATACATACATAACTTCACGCCAGTTCCCTTGCGGGGTAGGCACGAACAACAGAGTGCCATTTAGGCTTATTCTTACACACCTCACTTGCCTCTTTGACATTCATAACTCTTGTCATGCAAGCTCGTCTGTTCTTAAGGCTCCTGACATCACCTTCTGCTAGTACACGATCAATTTGATCATGGAAGGTGTGTCGTGGCCTTCCACGACTTCTGCATCCATCCACTTTTGCATTGTATATCTGTTTAGTCATTCTTTCATCGTGCATTCTTTCCACATGCCCGAACCACCGGAGCATTCCTTTCCTTACCTTCACCCCGACACTCTGATGATGCATCGGAAAAAAAACCTAAGTGCTAATCTGAGATATAAGCTAGCTTTGTCGAGTTTCTTTTAAATTCGTTCAATAGTTTTCACATAACACTAAGATATAGAGAGATAAAATTCTAAAAATTGCATTTTCGAAATCAAACGGTCCGAATTGGTTCATTTATTCAAGCGAAATCACGTTAGAGTTTAAGTAATAAATAAATCTTGATAAGACTATCACGTTCTCTAAAGTGTAAAATATTACTCGATTAACGCTTTAATGGATACTTTAGACTTAATACGAGTATGTGCAATCGGGGAGCTAACAGTCAAATCAACTTAAATGCTTTTTATAAACTTCAGTAATTGCAGTCTTATAGATAGTATAATAATAATAAAACTATGTTTTAACGGTTTTGAGCGCGATAATTGATTTTTATTATTCCGACGTTTTGGCTGCTTATTAATAGACTTGATCACGGAAGACAGATGTCAAGTGTCAATGAGTATTGTTAAAGTTTTATTTAGCCTAGCGCCAACTTGTTCATTTTAATTGTTTAGTTTTAATTTTGTTTTTATTATTGCAGGAGTTCAGCAGACAGACAGACGGCCCACTTGATGGAAAGTGGTCACTATAGCCTATAGACATTTGCAACACCAAAGATGCTACAAATGCGCTGCTGCTCTCTTAACACCACTCAAGGTTGTTATGGCGATATACTTTAGACCAGGGATGGTAGCCATCCAGTCGAGCAAATGCCCTACCACCTGGCTGTGGGTTGTTTTGTCGCCTGTTACGACAGGCTGCCCGGCCGCAGGAAAATGTATTTTTTCTCCGTTCCTGCACGGATAAAAATGTTTACGTTTGGATGTTTATGGTTATTATTTACTCTATTGGAGCCTAGTCTATTTTGCCACCGCTTCGTAACATGTTGTGGCTTCGCAAGAAACTCTTCAGCAACATGCCTAGCACTAATAATTTTATATAATAAATATTAAAATGGGTGGGAGGTAAAAAAAAAGAAATTGTCAATCAAGTTAGTTTGTGCTACTTTACTTACTCATAGATTTTTGTCATAAGTTTGTATAAGTAAAAGGAGTTAAATAGCGCAATCATTATTATTGTTTAAGCAGTAATAAAAATGAAAGTTTTATTTGTGCAGGAACGGAGAGAAAATACTATTTCCTGCGGCCGGGCGGCCTGTCGTAAGAGACGACAAAACAACCTACAACCAGTTGGTACGGTATTTGCTCGTCTGGATGATTACCACCCTCGGTCTAGAGTATCTCGCCGTAACAGCCTTGAGTTGTGTTCCGGCATTAGTGACCAGGCTCCAGATGCCCTTTAAAGAGCGGCAGCACTTTGGTGTTACAAATGTCAATAGGCGATGGTAATCGCTTTCCATTAAACGGGTCGTCTGCCTGTCTTCTGATCTCTTGCAATAAAAAAGTCTCTGTACCTATAAATATAAATGTATTATCGATTTAAATAAATTTTTTAACTACTATATAGAATGATCTCAAGGACCATTTTTTATTATCAACTACGGACTCTAGTTTCGTACCCTTTTTTACAATTAAATTTAAGAAGTTAGGAAGTTGTACACGCTTATTTGTTACTTTGTTATTGTGTGTGACATTTAATGAATGCATGTTTGTGTTGTGGTGTACCTTAAGAATAACTTATCATATTAATTTATTCTAATTTTAATACTAAACTTATACTAATGTAGAGTGTATCTGTCACATGCTGGTGTTGTGAGGAATTGCATGTGCAGTGTGTGCCTTATGTCTATATAGATTATCTTAACTAGTGCCATGTGTGTTGTTTTTTACTTTCTGTGTCTGGTTTATTAATTTTTAGGCTCTTTGTGTGTCTTGGTTTGTTTGTTAAGTGTGCGTGTAGTGCAATGCGGTGGTAGTGCGCTCTGGTGTGAGTATGTGTGTAAGTTTTGTTGTTAGTTGTGTGTTTGTGACTTTGTGTCAAGTGTCAAGGAGCATTTATAAGGTACTAGCTGTATCCGGTAGACTTTGTATTGCCCTTAAAAAATAAAAATCTAGAAACCAGACAAATGAAAATGAGTTTCAATGCTGTCACCATTGCTGAAATCGGCCGGGAAAGATCATAAATGAATGGCTAGACAGATGTTGCGACTTTTTTTTTAATTATATTTTTTTTGTTGATGAATATCATATTTTGATACTTTTTATCCTATCCCGGACGAAGACAATTCCAAAAAAAAAAAAACAAAAATCAGTAAAATTGGTCCAGCCATTCTTGACTTACAAATGGTGTAACTAACACGACTTTATTTTATATATATAGATTAGTAACATTTTTTGCAAGTAGTGCCATATTTGTATTGTACTTTGTAATATTTGCGAGTAATTGTGTTTACTAATCAGCTGATATAAAAGCGAGCGGGCGCAGGGACGAACCATCATTCTCACTTGGGCCAATGGTGACAATATCTTATTTTCTTTGACTATTAAGATTTACAGCCATCGTATTTTCTATAAACTTATATAGATATCTGACAACTTGGTTTCGGGTTCAACGAGAATGAACATTAAATATTTTTTTTAGTTTTCAAACTAAAAGTTTTTGAATATTTTTAAAGACTTCATTTCAGATAATTATCTTTCAAACTTCAATAGGATACCAAATTACAAAACCGAATAAAATCGGAATATTTATTTATTATAATTAAATAAAAAAAAAAAAACTTAAAACAACATTTACGGTTTTCTTTTTTTTTTCTCCTCTCTCCAAGCTATCGAGGTTGCTCGGGTTATATGCTTTTTTGGGGTTTTTGTTTTCATTTAGTCTTTTTTTTTATTATCTTTTAACTATTTCTTTTTTCTTTTGGTTTCTGTTTATCTTTTTTTGTTATCTTTTCTTTTGGTTCTTTATTTATTTATTCTTTTTTGAAAAATATGTTTACAAGTTCTCTTAATTCTATTACTCACATTTACGGTTTTAGAACCTTTAAGTCTCAGATCAGAAGAGAAGTTGGCGCTATAAGCGCGTTCTACCGCCGGTACAATAGGGAGTGCCCTGAGGAGCTGTTTGGTTTGATACCTACGTCGCTATTTTACCACCGCACTGCTCGCCGGCGACTGGGAGTTCATCTACACTTCCTTGACACCTGGAAGTTATCTACTGTACGTGACGCCGGCTCCTTTACGCCATACGTGAGCAAGCTGTGGAATGACCTCCCTCCCGCGGATTTTCCTAGGCCGTTACAATTCTTCAAAAAGGGCGGTTGTTATCCGTGCAGGAACGGAGAAAGAATACAATTTCCTGCGGCCGAGCGGCCTGTCGTAAGAGGCGACAAAACAACCCACAGCCAGGTGGTAGGGCATTTGCCCGACTGGATGGCTACCACCCCTGGTCTAAAGTATGTCGCCATAACAACCTTGAGTTGTGGTCCGGCATTAGTGACCAGGTGTCGATCAGTGAAAACCGCATCGAAATCGACCTAGTAGTTTTATGTGAATCCGGAATAAACAGACAAGAAGTCTAAAAAAAATTGCATCGTGTTCTCCATTGTTTATTTAGTCTAATCCATAATATTTTCTTAAGTTTTAGCGTCAGAATATTCAAAATTAAATAAATTATCGCGCTTAAAACCGTTAAAACGTAGTTTTATTGCAGTTTTTTTTTCTTTAATAGCTTCAATGTACAAACATGGCATGTTTAGAATTTTATAATATTATAGATTAAAAAAGCCTGAGATAGATAATATTGAGAAATATCAAGGAAAAACCATTTTTAGCTAGACGTGTTGCTGGGGAGTTTCTTGCCACTTCTTCCCCTTAAACAGCGATAGCGCTTTACGAAGCGATGTACATAGAATAGGAAGTAATTTTTTTAACTTACATGCATGATCTGTAAAAAATGTTCTCCAGTGAAACTTATTTTGAATAAAAAAAATTGACTTTGAATTTGTATTTGAATGAATACCATCTTTGTCGATCATGTATCCATTTGTTTCTTCTAGCCGCAACGGTTGCCCGATGTGATATTGCAGCAACTTCAGCTCAGGGTTTATTGTTACCCCGGCTTCGCTCCAACGGAACCTCACTTTCTGGTTGCTATATGAAACTGAAAATGTTTATCAATGTTTATAATACATGCAACCAAAGAGCCCTAAGATGTATACCGTCTTCATAGTGGTGTGGTTTCATCTGGGATAATGTTAAATGAATGAATGAATCTTTATTTGCAGAGATAGAGGTATTTTTTTATTGCAGGAGTTGAGCAGACAGGGAGACGGGCTACTTGATGGAAAGCGTTACCATCGCCTATGGACATTTGCAACAGCAAAGTTGCTACAAATGCGCTGCTGCTCTCTTAAGGGACACTGGAACCTGGTCACTAATGCCGGAACACAACTCAAGGTTGTTATGGCGACACACTTTAGACCAGGGGTGGTAGCCGTCCAGTCGGGCAAATTCGTATAATAAGCTGTTTAAGTAGTTAAAGTGTTTTTAACTATCCCACGGGAACTCTTTAATTTTTCGGTATCAAAAGTATCCTATATGTTGACCAGGGATATAAGCTACCACCAAACAAAATTTCATTTAAATCGGTCCAGTCGTTTCGGAGATTAGCCCGTACAAACAGATAAACAAAAAATTAAAAAAAAATCTAAATTAGTTCTATTTCACTTCTTATATCCTCATATCTCGATTTTTAGATTTTTTTTTTCATTGTACAAATTATCATTGTCATTTCAAGTAATATTATTGTACGGGCTAGCAGCCGTACATTGCCTCAGCGGTTCACGTCGACACGAGCGTTTTAGCATACAACATCAGTACTCGTTTAGCACCGTACTCAGCCAGTCGGCAAAACAGCCATTGATCTTAGCATAATCATAAGCCGTGAAAGTCGTGGAAGGCCACGACACACCTATAATCAAATTGATCGTATACTAGCAGAAGGTGATGTCAGGAGCCTTAAGAACAAACGAGCGTGCATGACTAGAGTTACAAATGTCAAAGAAGCAAGTGAGGTGTGAAAAATAAGCCTGAATGGCGCTCTGTTGTTCGTGCCTACCCCGCAAGGGAACTGGCGTGAAATTATCTATGTACGTATGTATAATCATAAGCACCATCATTTCATTAGCATAACTTTAGCAATAAACAATTGACATCTAGCAACTCTATCATTAACATCCTACGTAGGAAAACCCCTACAATTATTTTAATTACCCAATTTAAAGTTTCCCCGAACTAAAAATCAAAGTTAATGACTACAGTCGTAAGAAATCTACGTAAAGAATAAAATAGAATTTAAAAGAAACTCCTACTTTTGTGATTAGCTAGTGATAATAAGCTATTTATATTTAACTAGCTTCTGCCCGCGATTTCGTCCGCGTGGAATAGTTAAAAAAAAACGATTTTGAAACATTCTTCATTGGTGCTCCGCTTCTATTGGTTTTAGCGTGATGATGTACCTATATAGCCTGTAGCATTCCGCGACAAATGGGCTATTTAACACTGAAATAATTTTTCAAATCAGACCAGTAGTTCCTGAGATTAGCGCGTTCAAGCAAATAAAGAAATAAACTCTTCATCTTTATATATTAGTATAAGATAAGATATAAATAGCTTATTGCAGACTTTTCAATTTACATCAATATTTCAATTTTCGTACCAATTAATTACTCTATAAACTCAATAAACTCTTTTTGAACATTAATATAAAATAGATTACCCACTAATATATAAAATACGAAATCTTTAATAAATAGAATCGCTACACTGATTTTGCTTGCTACTTGCAATTTTGTATAAGTAAATCATTAATATTCTTGGTAATGTCAGATTATTCGACACCCACGTTCAATACCTTACAAGTCATGTTTTCTATTAATTATTTTATAACTATATTCACTATAATACAGGCTATTTGATACATTTATATTAATTAATTCTATTTGCAAATATCAATTGATTTCGTATTCTATTGAATGAGACATGCTTTTGATTTCTATTTATATATTTAGTGATTTCACAGGCTTTTATAGTTCAACCTCTGTAAGACGAACTTGAAGAGAGATTGCGACTTAAGCGAAGTTTTATATTATATTTATAGAGGTTGTAAAATCAAATATTTATTATATTGGAGATATAGACGTCCAAGTTTTGCTCCGGTGGTTCGGGCATGTCGAAAGAATGCATGATGAAAGAATGACTAAACAGATATACAATGCAAAAGTGGATGTATGCAGAAGTCGTGGAAGGCCTTCACACACCTTCCATGATCAAATCGATCGTATACTAGCGGAGGGTGATGTCAGGAGCTCCTGACGCCTTAAGAGTGCATGACAAGAGTTATGAATGTCAAAGAAGCAAGTGAGGTGTGTAAGAATGGGCCTAAATGGCGCTCTGTTGTTCGTGCCTACCCCGCAAGGGAACTGGCGTGAAGTTATGTATGTATGTATGTATGTAAGTTTTTTCGAGTTATCGAGGGAAAATAATTACTGAATTTGCTTATAGGAACTCACTGATTATTTCGAGTTATCGAGGGAAAATAATTACTGAATTTGCTTATAGGAACTCACTGATTATTTCGACTTATAAAGGGTTCAGATTTCAAGCAACGGAGGTTTTCGAGGTTGAAGGGAAGGGAACACAACATTTTTTCGAGTTTGGGAGGTTTTCGAATTATGGAGGTTCGATTTAAAGAGGTTCTACTGTATTAGATTTCTAGAGATAATTTTGTGTTGTTTATGTTAGACGTGTAAGGCGAGTGTCATGTGAATGATTTATAATACTATGTTATAATGTAATGAGGTTCGATGGAAAGAAAGAAAGAAAGAAAAACTTTATTTGAAGAACTTGCGACGCAATTACATTCCTTATACATTTTTATACACAAAGCATATTTTGAGAATTTGTACGCCGCATTTTCAGCAAACAAGGTTTGCACTCAGCATATTGCTGTGTCGGAACAATATCCGACACAGCGCTGATTTTCAGTGCAAACCTTCCTTTAGGCGTAAGACCAAAATGACCCAGTTTTGTTATTTAATGGAATGAAAGTGTTGCGTTAATCGCAAACACCCTTATTATATTTCTAATAGATTCCGGGATAAAAATATATTTGTCTCTCTGTCCTTTTATGGAAAGACTATTGGACCGATTTGGCTGAAATTTAGCGATTTGGCTTAAAATTACATATGTAATTTTAATATCGAGGGTGGCCAAGGGATACTTTTCATCCCGGATAGTGGGATAGATTTATGTAAAAGTTATCCTGGAATCTAGGATAGGTTTTGTGATTTCGCCCATTTCGTCCACTCGATCCACTCGATCCATTTCGTCCACTTGGTCCATTTCGTCCATGTTGTCCATTTTGTCATTTTTGACAAGTTTTGTCATTTGTGTAGTTTACAGATAGACGGGGGATGGGATAACTAGTGATATAAAATGACGTGAATCTTCCGGGGTCACATGCATACAAATTAAATAAAATGTAACCTGAACCGCCTGCTCTTTAAACAAGGGGTACGGACTAGAGGTTGACGAGACTAGACGAGACACAGAGGTTGAGGTTGGGTAGTCTCTAGTTTCTAATAAATACAACGGAATTAGTGCTCTATCCATAACTTGATTTTGCATGTACAATTAAGTATATTGTAAGATTTAAGCCTAAAATCCTTTGCCATCATATTTTCCAGATGTCATTTACATTTAACCTTAAATTTTAAGGTTAAATGTAATATAAATGATATCTGAAAAATATGATGGAAAGGATTTTTTATTTCTCATATTCTGAAAGTACACCTGGATTTGCCTATCATAGGGATGAAAACAGCATGTTTCGTCCCTGGGAAGCGATTCTCGCTGCTGTCAAAAAATTTAAGAAATCTATGCGAACCATAGATAATACATGCTACTCATGTCCCAATTTTTTTTACAGCCACTGTTGAATCGCGACATAAATTGTAATAAAAAATATCAACAATTTTCTAACATCATTTGATATTTATAATTTACTTTTCACTAAATTATTATTTAATTTACAATAAAATAGAAATCTAAAATTAAATACTAAAACTAAATAACAAAGGGGAGCAAAATTATAGATAAAGGAACGTTTTGATTTCCTACATCTCTCTCATTCCCGTTATTTGCGCTCTAGTAATAATCTCTCCTTAATGACATCTGTACACACTTCTTCCTTCGTTGATAACTCTTTCACGGTACAGGCTGTCCGTTTATGGAACTCACTGCCACTCAACATCAGACAAGCTAAATCCATAATGTGTTTTAAATTGATGGTTACTAAATATCTTTGGTCCTCGCAAGTCTAAAACATGCTGCTGATTGTATATATAGTATGATATATCTTATTTTTGTATAGTATATAAAGTATATTATTATTTATTTATTTCCTTTTTACTTATTCTTGGAATGTTTCTTATTATTTATTGTCTTCACCGCCACTGTTGTTTTAATATTTTCCTTAGTTTAGGGGGTTGCCTGGAAGAGATCGCTTTAAGCGATAAGGCCGCCCTTTGTTCAACATTTATTGTACTTAGTTTTAAGAACGTAGTTTTAATTTTTGGTGAACAATAAAGTGTTTTCATTCATTCATTCATTCATTCATAAAATATTGGTCCCAAACCACTGTCACTTACCGGGAACATTCCCAAAAGGCTGGCGGAGTTACCACGCTGAATAGCAATGCTTACCCTTTGAGCAAAATAGACGCCAGCCTTTTGGTCGCGCGAGAGGTCTGCTAAGCGCTCGGCAACATCTCGATAAAGTTTTAGAGCGTTAGGACCCCACGGACCCAGAGTTTCCACCCCAAACGCCGCAAATGTGTAACTATTGCCGATAGCGGCGTACTTGCGGCGTTTGAAGGCCTCCTGTTCGGCTGCAGCAGAACCGGCGGTAGCGGACGTACTTGAAAGATGGGACGCCGCCAGAGTGTCAACGCAAGTAGCATAAATAATTTACATAAATTTGAGGCAAATATTTACTATTATCAATGACAAAAAAGACTGGCTCGTAGAATGCCACAGAAAAAAATATTACTTGACGTTTTTAGTGATGTACGTTATGACCTTTCATCAGATTTAGATATAGATTTACCGCCTGATATTATTAGAGAAGTAGTTGTTTGCTTTACTAATCAGTTTTTATTTACTTTTCTTACATTCGAAATGAAAAGCAGCGTGTTAACCTCGGGTGAAAGGCCTATTTAGACACTCAAATTATTAGCGTCCTCGATACGCTCGTGCCTAAATATGTCACGTTCACCTCTCGTGTAACAATCTACTATTAATATTATATAGTCCAATGCGATTTTTTGAGCTTTATATTTCATTAAAGTTTTCCACGTAGCTACGCCGCAGGTCAAACACTAGGAAGTAGCTCTATTGTACTAAAATGAAAACTTAATTAGGCTTTTATCTAAATAGATAAATAAAATTGAAGTGTTTTTTTATTTTTCTTGTAGGAGTTCAGTAGACAGGCAGACGGCCCACTTGATGGATAGTGGTTACCATCGCCTATGGACATTTGCAACACCAAAGGTGCTACAAATGCGCTACTGCTCTCTTAAGGGAGACTGGAACCTGGTCACTAATGCTGGAACACAACACAAGGTTGTTATGGCGGCATACTCTAGACCAGGGGTGGTCGCCATCCAGTCGAGCAAATACCCTACCACCTGGCAAGTGTCCGTTTGTAATGTCAAAATAACAGCTTTTTACTAAATGCATATAAAAGTATATACGGTAATTATAACAAAGAATCATTTTTTTTTAATGTTTCTTTGTTTTTTCCGGGTAATCTTTGAAACAGCTGGATCAATTTTCACAGGATTTGTACTGGCAGATAGCTGATTTTATAAGAAGCAATTTAGGCTACTTTTATTTTAGCAAATAAATGAAAGGCCCACGCGCACTCCTCCGCCTTCACCGCACTGGAAGATTATTTAACTCAAATTAAATTCCACGCGGACAAAGTCGTAAACAACTGCCAGAAATTCATTAAAATTTTCCACGTGGTGACGCGCGTCAAGCACTAGGAAGTAACTTTATTTTACTTATATAAAAAAAAAACTTAATTAGGCTTTTATTATAATATACAACCATTCAGTGAAACACACTAACTGATGGTGAAAACCGCTTAAAAATCCGTTGCATGGTTTAGGAGGAGTCAGCGGATGTACAAATGGACAGACGCGGAAATGCTTTATATTATCTAAAGATGTTAAGATCGAAGAACTGGTGGATGAGCCCAATATAATAAGCGAGATTAAGGCACCTTGGTGGCTTGGCCACCTACATAGAATGGAGGAGGATTGTGAGGTGAAAAGAGCCTATCCGGGCAGACCAACGGGACGGCGACCAGTTGGTCAGACCAGATATCGCTGGAGTGACGTAGTAGTGGCTAATCTGCACGAGATTCATGCTATGACTAACAGGAGACAGCGCTGAATAGGAAGGAGTGAAGTATTCTCATTTCGGAGGCCAGGACTCAATTTGAATCGTAGAGCCGCAGCAGTTAGTTAGTTATGTAAAGATGTATAGATGATACCTTCCATACTTACAACTTTCTATATATATCGGGCAAGACTGGATGTCCATTGGGTAAAGCTGAAATTCCATCTGACAAGCTATAATCGCGTGCATCCGCGCCGAATATCTCACGGTTTGATTCCGATATAATGTCACAGATGAAAACTTGTGGGTCAGCTCAGCTATTTCTGAAAAAAAAAACAAAAGGTAAGCGTAAAACAACAATTAATTTCCTGACCTTTTATCGGATAGTCGTGGTGTCGCAAGGGCTAGCGCACGCGTTCCAAACTCAAAGGGCGCGAGATCGAATACTGGTGGGAACGCATGCATCACTTAAGCAGTTTTCAGTCGTAATGTGCATATTGTTACAATTACCACGTGCTAATAACGGCAAAGGAAAACGTCGTAATGAAATCTGCATATAAAACGCCTTTTAGTAAGCCTGATTGAGTCTTTTTTAATACGCTTTTATTAGCTTCATACGTATGTTAGTACCTAACGGCATCTTCCCGGTTTCCGATTGGGCTGAAATTTTTCACATATGTGTATATCGCGTGACAATGCAATAATATGGTACCATGGAGCTGATCTGATGATGGAGTCGGAAGGTGGCCATAGGAACTCCTGTACTAAACAAGATAGACCTGTCGTGTTTGGGCTCGTTTTACTTGTCTTGGCTAGAACTCTGCTGCTACATGATATGCAGGATCTCAAAAGCTTGTATTTAAAAACCTTTTTAAAAAAGCTTATTTTTACATAACGTTCATACAGTGGGAGACCTAAGCCCAGTAGTGGTACGTTTACGGGCTGTTGTTATTATCCTTTATCCTATTTTCTGTGGAATAGTCTGTTCTGGGACTTAGTTTGAAAGGGTAATATGTGCGCGCGCAATTTAAAAACTGGCGAATCTTTTCATACCACGACTGTACGTCAATGCTCTCGGACTAATGTACGGGGACAAGAAGTATATTAAATCCATTTAAATTAGCCAACTAATAGTGGTGAATTTAAACATTAATCATATAAGTAAGAATCACAATTTTTATTTTAAACTAGCTGACTCGGCAAACTTCGTACCGCCTCAGAATCAATAAATAAAAAACGTTGATTTCTGAACGACGGGACGAACATCAAATGTTTGACAGGTAGTAATAGTGTCTAAGGGAAAGCGAAATTGTTCTTTTTACTAATATATAATATTCCAAGCATTTTTTTCATATTTGCTCACCTTTTAAACCTTCCCTGGACTTCCACAAATAATTCAAAACCAAAATTAGCCAAATCAATCCAGCCGTTCTCGAGTTTGAGCGAGACTAGCGAACAGCAATTGATTCTCATATAGATGTGAAACCAGAAATCTAATTATATTTGTACAGTTTTCTAAAAATATAAATGTATAGAAAATCGCTTTATACTTTGTTCAAAAATTAAGTAGGGATAAACATTTTGATTCCCTTAATGTTACGGCTGGTTTTTTAAAGATAGGAGATAATAAACAAGGCAGTTGGTGCTAGAACGTCTAATTTAGGCTTCTTTAACAGTATTCTGGCCTCACCGCCATCCGATGAGGCCAGAATGCTGTTTAAAATTATATCTTTAAATTTAAGTCGTCGAAATTAATTATTAATGTAGCTTTTTATATATTTTTGTGAGCAATAACAGGGGTGACATTTTCTTTTTGAAAAAACCCTCATAAATTAATAAATAAAGATTTAAAAAAAACAGTCTTTTGGAACATATCTATTTATGCTGTGTAATATTTAACTAGAAAATTGAAAATATAGAAATTGACTTAACACTTAATAATAATATTTTTTCTTTTTGTCCTTTTTTTAAGTTCTAAAAAATAATTTCCGATATTTGGCAATACATTTGGGGATACAGGTGTAAGTATAATAATCGACGGTGATATATAGACAGACAAACAAAGAGCAGAGTTATTATATATAGCTATTAGGGTATATTATTACTTTAAAATATAGAAACCTGAGCATTTTAGTTAAGCTATAAAATATTAAAAACCCTCTAAACGTTCAATTAATAAATTAATACAAATACTTTAAACTTCAATTTTATAAATGTTTCAGTTATCATACTTATCTAAGAATAAAACAAATATCAAAGGCATCAGAAAGTTAATTTTAAAAACAAACACAGTTTTAAGCTAAGGTAATAAATAGAGGTAGGGCATTTGCCCGACTGGATGGCCACCACCCCTGGTCTAAAATATGTCGCCATAACAACCTTGAGTTGTGTTCCGGCATTAGTGACCAGGTTCCAGTCTCCCTTAAGAGAGCAGCAGCGCATTTGTAGCAACTTTGGTGTTGCAAATGTCTATAGGCGATGGTAACCGCTTTCCATCAAGTGGGCCGTCTGCCGGTCTGCTGATCTCCTGCAATAAAAAAAAAAAATTACCATTACACTGTAATTTTAAGTATTTAAAGCCATTATATGACGTTCTACGTTATCTATACATATAATAAAACTGTAGAGATTGAATTTATCTACAATAAAAAAAAATGCTAAAAACCGAGTCAGGGGGATGTAAGTAATGAAATAGAACTAATTTAGATTTTTTCAATTTTTTTTTCTCTGTTTGTTTGTACCGGCTAATCTCCGAAACGACTGGACCGATTTAAATGAAATTTTGTATGGTGGTAGTTTATATCCCTGGTTAATATATAGGATACTTTTGATCCCGAAAAATTAAAGAGTTCCCGTGAGATAGTTAAAAAACCGCACCACGCCGCCGAAGTCGCGGGCATCAGCTAGTTTTTAAATAATATATTTTATAATGTTTGAGGTAAAGAACTTTACTTGTCATAAAAGAATTTTTACAATTTAATTAAGGTTCGAGAATATAAAAGTAAAAATATATTATGAGATAAAAAAGCACGAAAACTAAAATGCCGGTAGTTATGTTTTTTTTTGGTATAGTTTTTAATTTTTTTCTTTTTAAATAGTGAAATTATTGTTACATTTCATATTACATATATTTATCTATATTTATTTTCAGTTTTATTGGTTTTTGAGATAACCTCGCAGCGACCTACTAATAATCGGCAGACAAACACATACATACATATATAACTTCACGCCAGTTCCCTTGCGGCGTAGGCACGAACAACAGAGCGCCATTTAGGCCCATTCTTACACACCTCACTTGCTTCTTTGACATTCATAACTCTTGTCATGCAGACAAACACACACATTGTAATATCCCTAAGCTAAGCTTACACTTATGCTATGCGTATAACGGATCTCAAACAGACTATAGTAAACAACCTGAAGTTCGTTTACGAAATTTACCATGCCAGGAACCAGGAACAGGAATCTGGAGTCTCTACGTCCCTGTGAGTTAGTGAGTGAGTAACGTAGGCAAAGACTTAGCTCGCTAAACCATAGAGACCGTCCAATCATCCATCTAATTGCTTTGCAGTGAAAATTTGATAAGATCGCAAGTTCAGTTATATATTGTAAACGTTTTTTTCTATTGCAGGAGCTCAGCAGACAGGCAGACGGCCCACTTGATGGAAAGCGGTTACCATCGCCTATAGACATTTGCAACACCAAAGGTGCTACAAATGCGCTGCTGCTCTCTTAAGGGAGACTGGAACCTGGTCACTAATGCCGGAACACAACTCAAGGTTGTTATGGAGACATACTTTAGACCAGGGGTGGTAGCCATCCAGTCGGGCAAATGCTCTACCACCTGGCTGGGGGTGGTTTTGTCGCCTGTTACGACAGGCCGCCCGGCCGCAGGAAATTGTATTCTTTCTCCGTTCCTGCACGGATAGAAACGTGTATACTAATAATCCTTGATTCCTTTTATCCTTTTAAACTCAGCAAAAAAAGGAAATCTCCGAAGACGTCAAGAACTTCGGTGGTATTAGAACCAGTGAAGTGGTAGATCTGAAAAATTACTTTGGTCGAAAATAATTTACAACATAGTCCATTGCATAATTTTTATATTACGGAATATTTATAATTACGTACCTAATTTTTTCAGATATGTACCCATTTTAAAAAAAATCCCATACACGAGCTTTCACTTGTATGTACCTATGTACGTATGTATGTATGTAAGTTCGGGTGGAATCTTACAAGTTAAATTTGACAAACTTCCCGGTTTCCGATTGAGCTGAAATTTTGCACACATATGTATATCGCGTGACAATGCAATAGTATGGTACCATGGCCCTGATCTGATGATGGAGTCTAAGGATGGCCATAGAAACTTCTGTACTAAACAAGATAGACCCGTCGTGTTTGGGCTCGTTTTACTTGTCTTGGCTAGCACTGCTGCTACATGATATCCAGGATCTCAAAAGCTTCTATTTAAAAACCGTTTTAAAAAAGCGTTTTAATTATTATTATTTTTATTAACGGACTCGAGTTCCGTACCCTTTTTTACAACTTAATTTCTAAAATAATTTTTTTGAATTTAACACGCTTATTATTTATTTTGGTTCTTGTGTGTGACATTAATTTATTGATTTTTGTGTTGAGGTGTATGTATCTTAATGTAAGTATGTAAGCTTTTTAATTAGTAAGCTACTAAGTGTGACACGTGGATTCGTCTGCATCTAAATTAATATAAATGTGAAAATTGATATAAAACAGAAAGAATAAAAAACAACACACATAAGAACGTGGTTTGCATAACTCCTACAGATGTTTTAACATTTTCATAACTAAATCAATCAATTTTGTTATTTGTTACTTTAGTGCTACCAATAAGTGTAGTTAGTAAATTACATGATGAAATTTATTTTGAATGCTTATACAGGTGAATTTATCAAGTGGGTACTTCAGGGCCGAATCCTTAACTATATGAATTAGCGAAAATGAAAGGAGTCTAGAGGTCGATTTTCATGAAAACTAAAGTGGTGTCATGAAATTGTGTCTAATTATAATATTATAAAATTCTAAAAATGCCGTGTCTGTACATTGAAGTTATTAAAAAAAACAACTGGAATACACTATGTAGACAATGGAGAGCACGATGCAATATTTTCTAGATTTCTTTTCTGTTTGTCGATTTGTCTGTTTGTTCGGGTTTGAAGTAAAAATTACGGGCCCCATTTTGATGCGCTTTTCGCCGCAAGCAAATTATTAGACTTAAAAGCGCTACTTTTTATTATATACCCACGGGAATTTTCCTATGAGTGGTTTGTAGTTGTTCGGATGCATAAAAGAATAGCTTATATTCTTTTTTAAATGCTACGGTAATTTTTGTCTCTAGAATCCCGCGGGAATTTCAAGTCAAGCGTGGATGAAGTCGCGGGCATACGACTTGGTGATGTTTTCTTGTTTAATATTTTGAAATATTTTATAGGGGAAACTACGATTGTTGGTACTACCCCTCAATAATTGGTATCCCATCAATTTATGTGTGACATTAAGGTAGTCTTTTTTCTTTGCCACCGCAATTACAATGATTATATAATAATTTTATGACAAAAAAATATTATTACCTTGAATGCAGTGATTGGATGCCAATCATTGGGTAGAGGGGCAAGAATGGTACGGTTTCCTAAATTAAAATATTCAAAGTGATATAATTGTTACCATTAAATATAGTATAATTTTTGCATGTACGGTGCGGAATAAAGCGAGGTTTTATAATAATAATATTATTGCAAATTGTGAAGATGTCAAGGCAGTTTTCAGACGAGGATAATATCTCACTTTCCAAATACAAAAAAAAAGCATTTATTTCATTAAAACATAACGAACTTATGTGTTCAAAGTTTCTTTAAATCATAATTCCTCATCTAAAAGTAGCCTTATTTACAAAAAATAGGAGCATTTGAAGTTACCGGGTGACCGTTGTCGGTAATGTAATGCTCCTCCTATAATAAAACAAAAACATATGTATTAGAACAAATTAATAGAAAACATTGACTTCGTGGATTGGTTAACAAGTTGATGCGAAAGCGTTTTGGATAATTTTATTTTGTATATTTGTAATTGGTTTTACTTCCAAAACTCTATATTGAGTCATTTATACTAGATTAAGATCCCTGGGCGATCAGACATAACTTATTTTCACATAGATGAAAACTTAGATTCTCGGTAGCGTCTCATGCTCTTTGAATACCTGCGTGCTTGTGGAGCTCTCCTTGTAACACCTGGGCAGGTATCAGGTAAAAAAGGCAACTAAAAATAACTGTTATTTATATATGTTTTGTAGAATATTATTGTAAAATAGTATCATAAGTATCAGACACTTTCCATGGACCAAAACTTTTGTCAGACGCTTTAAAGCTCCACAAAAAATAAATGATCTTTGCTTATTTTCACATGTCTGATTTTTAAATATGTTATTAAGGTAACTATTACAAAGTTATATTACAATAGTCAGACAAATTGTAGTGACCAAACATCCAAAAACTTAAAAAACAATTTGATGCTAGCCGTTTGCCACCATGCAAATCGGAGTTATTTCAACAATTTTGACAGCTCGATGACGGATCAATTAGTATTGTTCTAATGCGTTACCGACTCGATTTGTTATAAATATATATATAAGCCATTTTTGTAATAAAGTAAAAAATAATAATAAAGTAGAATGTCTTTCTATTTTAGTGTATGGAGGTCGGCCTTCATCCTTCATACCTTGTCTAGGTATATGATTTTTATTGTTTCTCCATCCCCCTGGCCGTTTAGATTGTTGGAGTATTTTCCATATGTTTTTATTTATCTTTCTTTCTTTTTCCATTTCTGACCTATGAGTTTTGTGTTTATTTTTCAATTTTTATTCTTTGCAAACTCTTATAATAATATAATCTTAACTACTTCAATTATTGCTGTTTTTACATTAATTTATTAAGATCGACGAATCGAATATTTCGACACATGAGCCCTTGAACCAGTTGATTTAGCAATAGGAAGCGGATATATGTTACAACTCAGATCCTGACAAACACAAAATCCACCTGCATATCTGAAACAAAGCACATTTATTACCCGTCGGCATTTGAACTAATAACATTGAAATTCTATTATGGTCGTCTTATATTGTTTACTTATTGGCATACGGCCTGTTGTTGTATTGTAATCATTAGCCAGGTGTTACGGATTTAAAATACAAGCTGATTCTAAGAAATTCGGTCACGCGGCCGGGCGGAGATATTGCATCTGTGCAGTATAAAGCAATGGCCCGAGGGAGGGAGGAGGCAGTCGAGCGATAACCACGAGCAAAGCAAGACGTGTGTACTACAATCGGGAATCTAATAAGTGAAGGGCTTTGCGCATTTTATTGAACTACGATCTTCTGCATTACGATTGGACTTGTTGTGTTCGGTTCTATTTGTACCTGTGTTATATTTATTTGTATAGTTCTAATAAACTCTATAGTAATTCTAATGGCATTTTAATTTGAGTCTCGGGACTCGTAACAATATAAAAGAACTGAAGTTAAAAATAATACTTTATCATCTATTATTTATTTTTATTTATCCATGCAGGAGAAACGAAGGATGGAGAAAGAATACAATTTCCTGCGACCAGGCGGCTTGTCGTAAAAGGTGATTGTGGGGATTTAGGTAAGTGTGTGATTCGTCGATGATGGTTACCTCGTTGGGTAGCGACGCACCACTGGCAAGAGCTATGGCCCAATCGGCCGAAAGGGGAGTACAAAAACTAAAAAACTAAAAAGTATAAAATAACTTATTTCTAAAGCTATTATTATTAATATACATTATCTAAAACATATTGAAGTCGGTGCAAAGTAAAACATAAAAATTACTATATTTTGTAAATTACTAAGCACCGACTTTAAGATGTTTTAGATAATATATATTAATAATAATAGCTTTAGAAATAAGTTATTTTATACTTTTTAGTTTTTGAAGTCGGTTTTTTTATTTTTTTGTTACTTTTTAGTGTCTAGCTATGTATGGGTAGACCTACAAAAGGTGCCTCGCTCCTTAAAAAATGTAGGTCCCAAGAAATGGGAACAAAAAAATGTTTGTTAAATGAAAAATACTGGGCCAAACTATGTTAAATTTTTAGGGGACCAAATGGCAACTATTCCGCATCAAACTAAACAAGAATCACGTAAATCGGATCATAAATCTCAGCGTAATCGGTGTACATATGGAGCGGAATGGAAATATTTTCATAAAAAATGTTCATAAAATGAAAACTACTGGGCGAAACTATGTCAAATTTTTAGGGACCAAATGGCAGCTATTCCGCGTCGAACAAAAAAGAATCACCTAAATCGGATCTTAAATCTCGGAGTAATCGGTGAACATACATAAAAGAAAAAAAAGATTCCGACGAATTGAGAACCTCCTCCTTTTTTTGAAGTCGGTTAAAAATAAGACGACAAGTTGTTGTACTCTTGCGTTGTTTCTAATTAAACTTAGACAATATATACAGAAACATTATCGTCTGCACACCAGTATTGTAATCAGCATTAAATATTATATTTACGCGTTTATGAGATTGGACATTTTTGATGATTTAGACAAATACCCAATCTTATCGGCAGCTCTAACAGCGATATCATCTATCTGTATTTACATAACATCACGTTCATGTATTAACCGTTGTCTTTAACTGTGCTAAATTATACATCAATAAATTGGTGAATGAAACTTGACGCAACAGCGACAAAACAACCTACAGCCAGGTGGTAGGGTATTTGCCTGTCTGGATGGCTACCATCCCTGTTATAGAGTATGCCGCTATAACAACCTTGAGGTGTTCCGGAATTAAAGGCCAGGTTCCAGTCATCCTTTAGAAAGCGGCAGCACATTGGTAGCAGCTCTGGTGTAACTAATGTCCATAGGCGATAGTAACCGCTTTCCATGAAGTAGCCCGTCTGCCTGACTGGTAAACTCATGCAATAAAAAAAATATCAACTTTTAAAATAGGTATTACAATAGAATTTTAATTACTTTTCAAACAATAATTAATGCGCTATTTGACTCATTTTGCCTGTACCTACTTATGACGTCATAAGTAGGTATGCTCGAACGAAATCTATAAGGCCGCGACGTAATTGGTTTTACAGTCCGCTTCTCTATGTTAATTGACAAAGCATTCTGGACACCTAATACATTAATATTGCTTTTTTGAGGGCGCAAACCACGTATTTATATGTCACCTGTAGGTTGTTTTTATTAAAATTTATAAAAAACAAACTTAACGGTAAATAATTATTAATCATAAGAGTTTTATTTTTATCACATTTCACTAATTCTAGTGTAATACAATTCAAGAAAACTTAACTTATTTGTATTGTATTCTACTCATAGTCCATCAAGACTATAAGTAGAATACTGAGCCCAGATCACCGTCTTCTATGGGTAAGGTGCCCAGAAGGCTGGCTACGTTTCCTCGCTGGATCGCCATACTGATCCGTTGGCCGAGGTAAGCACCAGCCCTCTGATCACCCGAAGAGTCAATGAGTCGTTTCGATAAATTTTGGTAGAGGCTCATGGCCTCAGGACCCCACGGTCCAAGCGTCTCGACAGCAAACGGCACAAATATATAACTCTCACAGAGGGTTGCATATTTGCGCCGCTTGAGTGATTCGGCTGTTTCCGCCGCTGAACCGGCTGATTTAGACGTGTTTGGTAAATGGGATGCGGCCAACGTGTCTACGCAAGTCGTATTATTAATTATATATTTGCTAGGAATCCTTAGCTACCAGTGACTCGAATCGCAAGCTGTCTAAGTGGGTTCCGATAATAGGGAGACACTCGTATTTTTTGGTCTAAAAGTTTGAGGTAATAGTATGTATGTATTATTACAAATCCTAGGCTAAACGAATAATATAAAGAAAACACAAATTGTGAATAATACGTACTGGATATTTACAAATCAAAATTTTATCTAAATTTACAAAAAGAGATTACACATGGGGGGAGTTTCATGCCGCTTCTTAAAACAACGATAACACGTTGCGAGGTGGTGTAACATAGTTACGGAAGTAGACATATTTTAACTTAGAAGTGTGTGACTTCCAAAAAAGGTTCGCTTCTGAAAGTTCGCGTACTTACGGTGGCAGACGGGCGAAATAGGTCGCCGAGACATTGGTACGCGTGTACTTGCTCGCAAGTATATCATACGCTTTATGGAAGCTTATAAAATAAACTTTAAGATGTTGTATTTCATATTTATATACTGTTATTACTCGACAACTTTCTTTGCGTGCGAAACAAGTCGTCGAGATATAACTACCGCGTACTTGCTCGAACGTATATTACTTGAATTATGTAAGCTTGTAAAAAAAACTTTAAAACTTCGTTTTTTTATACTTATAACAGGAAATAGACGTGCGAGCAAATACGCGTAGTTCTGACTAGACAATTTACTGCGCTTTTGAAAGTTTGCGTACTTACGGTGACAGAAACGCTAGAGAGGTCACCAAGACAAAGGTACGCGCTTTTTTTTATTTCTTTATTGCAGGAGTTCAACAGACAGGCAGACGGCCCACTTGATGGGTAGCGGTTACCATCGCCTATGGACATTTGTAATACCAAAGGTGCTACAAATACGCTGCTGCTCTCTTAAGGGAGACTGGAACCTGGCCACTAATGCCGGAACACAGCTCAAGGTTATTATGGCGACATACTTTAGACCAGGGGTGGTAGCCGTACAGTCGGGCAAATGCCCTACCACCTGGCTGTGGGTTATTTTGTCGCCTCTTACGAAAGGCCGCCCGGCCGCAGGAAATTGTATTATTTCTCCGTTCCTGCACGGATAGAAGCGCTTACTTACTCGCAAGTATATACGCTTTATGGAAGCTTATAAAATAAACTTTAAGATGTCTTTCATATTTATAACGAGTTATTTATTGCTCGATAACTTTCTTCGCTTCTGAAAGTTTGCGTACTTACGGTGGCAGACGTGCGAAACAAGTTGTCGAGATATAACTACTATGACGTATATCATCTGCCTGCATTATGTAAGCTTATAAAATAAATTTTATAATTTTGTCTTTCTTTTTTTATAGTGCGTGATAGACGTGCGAGAAAATACGCGTACTTATGGCTCGACAATATTCTTCGCTTCTGAAAGTTTGCGTAATTACGGTGGCAGACGTGCGAAACAAGTCGTCGAGATATAACTACTATGACGTATATCATCTGCCTGCATTATGTAAGCTTATAAAATAAATTTTATAATTTTGTCTTTCTTTTTTTATAGTGCGTGATAGACGTGCGAGAAAATACGCGTACTTATGGCTCGACAATATTCTTCGCTTCTGAAAGTTTGCGTAATTACGGTGGCAGACGTGCGAAACAAGTCGTCGAGATATAACTACAATGACGTATATCATCTGCCTGCATTATGTAAGCTTATAAAATAAATTTTATAATTTTTTCTTTCTTTTTTTATAGTGCGTGATAGACGTGCGAGAAAATACGCGTACTTATGGCTCGACAATATTCTTTGCTTCTGAAAGTTTGTGTAATTACGGTGACAGACGAGTGGAAAAGGTCGCCGAGTGATAAGGACTTGTACGCACACATATCATCATATATGTTTAACATACCTGTGACTTTAGAGTTCAAGAAGTATGGATCAGGGTGCCAAAGGTTGTCGAAAAACTCTGGCGGCAAAGTGACGTGGTCGTCACCTTCTTCGAAAATGTCTTCGGGAAGCTGCAGCCGACTTTCGCTCCAAGTTTGGCGAATGAACATATCCACTCTGAAACAATGATTTATAAAATCTGAAAATCCCAAACATTTTTTGCTATTATATTAATCTTATAAATGCTAAAGTAAAAACATTTGTCTGTTAGTTTGATATTTTCATTATAATTAGTATATCTGAATGAATGAAATTGAAGCTGAATTTATATCAACTATACTAATTTCACAAGTGCTAAAGGAACTACATCTGTCTGTTAACTTGCATGGTATATACGTAGTTATAATGAGTCGGAGGATACGTTTTATCCCGAAAGCTGGGATAGTTTCAAGGCTATACTGGTCTTTCATATATCCAGATATGCAATATTTAAATTGTTCATTTATATTAACATTATTATCTGTATTAAAACATTCACAACGAGACGTGAAAAAATAATTGTTTGAAGCGACATCTTGAAATAATAATAATTATTAAAGTAGAGGAAATGAATATTTGTATATTTCAAATGGTAACGGAGTTTTTGTACACATTTCCATAAGTTTAGGGCATTAGGATGAACATAAAAACATCGTCGTTTTATACCTCACAAATACAATTGTGCTCGTATGGTGGTCAACGTAATTCGAAACACCTGGCTAATGATTCGGCCGCAAACGGCCATAAACGAGTACAATAAAACTATGGGCTGTTCTATAGAAACGTATACCAATAAATAAATAAGTAAACAAAAGAAGACGATCATAAAAGAATTACAACTAGTTCAAATGACGACAGGTAATAAAATGTGTTTTTACAGATATGCAGGTGGATTTTGTTTTGGGTTGTAACACTACTATATATATTGTTTTAAGTTAGCTTTATTTATATGATAGTTTTTAGTTTATCATAATAATTTTTTTTTTTAATCTAAAACAATAAATAAATTTATATTTTTTTTGAAAATTTATATAAGTTATTTTACATTTCTTATGATCATTTATATTTAGAGTAAAATATGTAGTGGAACCCTTATAAGCCAATAGATGGCGTTGTGCAATAATTGTGGTCGCAAACGTTTCCTGAAACGTACAAAGAATATATACAAATTTTCAATAATAACAGATAAGACGAGGTCTGCGAGGAACAACAATAAGCATCGCTGGAAGATCTTCCTTCCTTTGAAACGGAGGAACATTCCATCTCGCTCCTCCAGTCCTGCACCCTATACGGGACACCCCCCTTCAAATATTATGTAAAAAATTATATAAACAATTTCATGTTAATGTTACAATTACAATATTTCTTAAGGTGCGGTTTCGTCTAGGATAGTTACAGATATAGACCGTTTCACGCAGATATGGCTATGGGTTTAATGCGTTATAACTAGACATCGGATTATATGCACTATAAAAACGGCAAAATATGCATGCAAATATGCACTAAAAAGGGGCGAAATATGCACAATCAATAAATCATTTATTATTAGATTAATTAGAATTTAAGTTTATTTTCACATTATATTTATATATTAAACATATCCTAATATTAGTTATAAATTATTATTATAATAATTTACTTATTATAATTCTTGTGGCAGTAAACAATAACATATTTTTCCAGGTTTTCTGCAGCAAACTTGTGACGCTTGTCACATAATATTAATTTATAAGCTGAAAATGGCTTGAAATTTGGCGCCATTTCTGCAGAGACTTCTTCAGGTAGAGTTTGTCCGGTGTCGTTGATAAATGCGTCAATTTTCTTTATTCTTTCAAGATCGAGGTTTTTATACAAAACTGCATTTAATTTGCCACAAACCTTTTGCGGTTGTGAACTCGGAAGGGCGTTACTCTGTTCAATCATTTTTTCGTCGTGTCGTCGGCATAGTACAAGACGCCTACCACATATAACTACCAAAATAAGCACTGTCAATGAAAAAGTACCAAAATATGCAATAACGCTATAAAAATAGATTTATATGCATTGGCATATGCAAACATGCAAATGCATATAATCCGATGTCTAGTTATAACCCTTTAAATAAGACGCATTCGGCCATAGTCTAAATCTTTAACATTAACGCAGATGAAGCCGCACCATTAGATATAAATGACTTTTACTTAAACATACGTCAATCATATCACATTAATGAAAAATGTCATTTGAAATGAAATATGATTGAAAATTAATATCGACGTAATTGGAATTTTAGCGAAGCTCATGCAATGCCTTTTAAAGGTTATTTTTATCGAATAATTAAACGTTGTTAATTTTCTAAGGATTGACTCAGGTTATTATTTATTTTAACTGCCTTCAAAAAGGAGGTGGTTTTCAATTCGACTGTATGTCGTTGTATTTTTGTATGTTTGTTACGCGATTTCGCCGCCAATTGTGGACCGATTTTTAATTATTTTTTATTCGAACGAGTATTCTTCTAAGGTGATCCCTTGTCAACAAATCAGAATCTGATGAGTGGATTCTAGGGAAATCGAGAGCAACCCTTGTTGAAGAGCGCCTACACTCATTGAAAGAGCAAACTCGTATACGCGTGTGTTAGATTTTAGATTGGGTAGTGTATAAAAATGTACACACATGTAATGTTTAGAATAGAATAGAATATACTTTATTGCATAACATCAAGATACAATTCAAGAAGTTTAAGTAACTACAGAAGACAATAGGCGGTCTTATCACTAAAAGCAATTTCTTTCAGACAACCTTAGGATGGATTAGAGAAAAATTGTGTAACATGTGGGTTTTGCAATATAACTAGAATACAAAATAAATAAAAATTATATATATAACATTTTGAAATGGCAAGTATAATAGACACAGAAATAAGACAAAAATATACATATATTGATATATATATAATTAATCTACTACTAATATTGTAAAGCTGAAGAGTTTGTTTGTTTAAACGCGCTAATCTCAGGAACCATGAGAGAAGCCTGGATGCCGATGTCTGACAGAGAAAGCGGAAGGGGTGCAGCGTCGATGACCTCCCCGGTGGCATGCTTGCTCTGTGGTCCGGCGTGGACCTGGACGAGCGTGCAAGTGGGGGGGTAGGCGTCGTACTCTCATCCCGCTTTGTGTCTGGAGTAAAAGACTATTGTCTGGTGAACCCGAGACTTCTCTGGGTACGTCTAAAACTGGGGATCACGCGAGTTTTTCTGGTCGCAGCTTATGCTCCCGTAAGCTCAGCGGATCCCCAAGAACTCGAGAAGTTTTGGGAGTCTGTGAGAGAAATTCTGGATTTGGCTGAAGGGAACGAAAGATTAATTATGTGTGGTGATCTTAATGGCTGGGTGGGGACCAAACGAGACGGCCTTGAGGCTGTCCTTGGACCCTATGGTGACAAGAGAGTGAATGATGCTGGTAGGCCAATCATAGACGTATGCATGGAAAGAAACTTGCTTGTGTCGAACACCTTATTCCATCATAAGGATATTCACATGTATACATGGGGAATGAATGATCAGAAAAGTATGATTGATCTGATTTTAATAGATAGTCGCCTCCGAAACACAATAATGGATACAAGAGCCTACAGAGGCCCCACTCTTGAAACGGACCACTACCTGGTGATAAGCCGGTTTGTGGGCCTTTTCAAGAAGTGGAGACACTGGCGAGTGCGTACCAATTTCGGGGAGCTTGAAAGAATAAAGTGTGAAAAATTGGAAGATGTTAGTGTAAGGAGTATGTATGCGCGCCTAGTCGAAGAAAGGCTTGCAAAAGCGGACTTCTCCGACTTAGATGTGGATAATGACTGGGATAGTATGAAAGAAAGTATAGTGGAAAGCGCAAAAGAAGCATGTGGATGCGCAAAGAGGCACATAACAACGAAAGGTGATGAATGGTGGGACGCGGATGTTAAATCCAGCGTAGAGAGAAAGAGAAAAGCCTGGCTGGATTATGTTGCTTCTTTGCAACAGAATGACAGTATGAAAGAGATGAAGAAAGAAATTTATCGCCTCTGCAAGAATGAAACCAAAGCTTTAGTGAAAGAGAAGCGCGAAAGAATAAAATTGAAAGAAGAAGAGAAGCTGACGGAGAACTTCGAGGCGAATACCAAACTCTTTTGGAGAGAGGTTAAGAAGTCTCGGGGTTGTTCGTCAGCTTCCAGAATGGAAAGAATAAAATCTAAAGCTGGGGACGTTCTTGCTCACCCACAAGAGGTGTTAGCGCGATGGAGTGAATATTTTAGAGAAATGTATGATAATATCCCGGATGCTGGCACCACGACTGAGTCTGTGACCGACTCCGAGGAGTCAGCATCCGAGATCACTTTGGAAGAGATCGAATGGTCGATAAGAAGTCTGAAAAATGGAAAGGCAGGAGGAATCGATAGTGTGTCTGCTGAGATGATCAAATATGGTGGAACCTGCGTCCGGGACGCTTTCCTGTCCTTATGCAATTTGTGCTGGAGGACGGGAAAGGTTCCCAAGGACTGGAGGCGCGCTGTCATCGTGCCCTTGTATAAAGGCAAGGGGTCACGTATGGAGTGCGCCAGCTACAGGGCCATCAGTTTGATCAGCACAGCATCTAAAGTGTATACGAAGATTATTGAAAAGAGAATGAGAGTGGTATCCGATGGATTATTGTGGGATGCACAAGGTGGCTTCAGAAATGGAAGGGGATGTATGGATCAAGTTTTCTCTCTCCGCAATATCGTAGAGAAGCAGCTGGCTATGGGCCGGAAGGTTTTCTGCGGTTTTGTGGATCTAGAGAAAGCATTTGACAGGGTTGTGCGGAAGGACCTCTGGGACATATTGCCCAGATATGGGATTAATGGCCAACTGATGCGTGCTGTGCAGTCCACTTACGAGGACTGTATGGCATGCGTGCGGCTGGATGGCAGCCTGTCGCCCTGGTTTGACGTCAATATTGGCGTCCGACAGGGCTGCGTGCTGTCGGCTTTGCTGTTCATCCTATACCTGGACGATTGTCTCCAGAGAATAAGATTGATGGATGTTGGGGTGCGGATGAGTGACCTAGTTGTAAGATGAAAGATGACTGTCAGGCGAGAGGCTTACATTTGAATGTGAAGAAAACAAAGGTTATGGTGTTTGAAAGAGAAGAAACCAGAACGAATGCAAGGATAATGGTCGATGATGTTATGCTGGAGCAAGTGAATGAGTTTGTATATCTTGGATGTGCTTTTAGCTAGTGTGAATGGAGCGTTAGGTAAACTTCTAGGCGCTAAGAACCTCAGCCAGAAGGCCCAGCTCGCCGTACACAACGCGGTGCTGGTACCTACGCTCACGTATGGAAGCGAGAGTTGGGTATGGAAGAAAGAGCATGAAAGTAGAGTAAACGCGGTCGAGATGCGAGCACTGCGCAAAATCTGCGGAGTGACGCTTGCGGACCGCGTTCGTAATACCGAAGTAAGAAAGACAGTTGGTCTGAAAGAGAGTGTCGGGGTGAAGGTAAGGAAAGGAATGCTCCGGTGGTTCGGACATGTAGAAAGAATGCATGATGAAAGAATGAATAAACAGATATACAATGCAAAAGTGGATGGATGCAGAAGTCGTGGAAGGCCACGACACGCTTTCCATGATCAAATTGATCGTGTACTAGCAGAAGGTGATGTTAGGAGCCTTAAGAACAGACGAGCGTGCATGACAAGAGTTATGAATGTCAAAGAAGCAAGTGAGGTGTGTAAGAATAAGCCTAAATGGCGCTCTGTTGTTCGTGCCTACCCCGCAAGGGAACTGGCGTGAAGTTATGTATGTATGTATGTATGTATGTATGAAAAAGAGATGCTATTTTAATACTATTTTACATTTTATTTATATTTTTGGCTTTTGAGATTTAATTTATTTTGTTTTCTTGACATTTTTTTCTTGTTTCTGTTTTTTAATATAACGAATCAATTAATTTTATAATATTGGAATTGTTGTGATTTTTCTTTTTGGATTGACGTGCACTTAAATATTTGTATGACCTTGTGTGGGTCAAATACAGTGAGGACATCTGACTTTGTTACCATCCTAGATATAATTATTACCTGTATTTCTACAAATAAAGATTTATTATTATTATTATCCTTATGAAAATAAATTACTCCAATTTAGGTCCTAAAACCGCAAATTTTTATGTCTTTCATGTGGTAATTTAGATTGATTATTTTTGAATCAAATAAATTATTTTATTATTAAAAAAATTGATTGTTTTGTTTTTATCCGTGCAGGAACGGAGAGAGAATATAATTTCTTGCGGCCGGGCGGCCTGTCGTAAGAGGCGACTAAAGAACCCACAGCCAGGTGGTAGGGCATTTGCCCTACTGGATGGCTACCACCCCTGGTGTAAAGTATGTCGTCATAACAACCTTGAGTTGTGTTCCGGCATTAGTGACCAGGTTCCAGTTTCCCTTTTTCCCTTAAGAGAGCAGCAGCGCATTTGTAGCAACTTTGGTGTTGCAAATGTCCATAGGCGATGGTAACCGCTTTCCATCAAGTGGGCCGTCTGCCTGTCTGCTGATTTCCTGCAATAAAAAAAAGCTAGTACATATACTTAATATCTACCTAAAATCCATATCTTCTACGTTGATCGAATTGACATCCACCACATATATGCTGAATTCAACCATCACTGGTTGGCCTTTCTGGGCTGGAGGCCGCATTTCTGGAACAAATATTAATAAAGGTTTAAAATAGAATTATGAAAATATAGTAGTTGCAATTTTATACTGTAGCAGCGGGAGGTAAAGGTTAAATGATACTTGAGATGGCAGAGTATTCACTGTCGAGTGCTAATGTGACCTGAAGTCAGCTAGTTTATTATTTGTAATGCTAGTTGCTCTATCCAGTAGCTCGTTGTCCGCTGCGATGACTAGACGTATGCAGGTATTCATAGTCCACTCTTGGACATATGGTTCGGCGGTTTGGCCCACCGCGCTGGAAGGCGTCCTACACTACGTTTACCGAGACGCGCTCTCCACTTCAATCCATTCAAGTACGATTCCTTTGAGTTAGGGTCAAAAATTCATATTCTACTAAATCGATAATATCTTCTCGATATCTTCGCGGCGGAATAATAATACAGAAAACTGTTGTTACCATTAGCAGAAATGGGGTTAAGCGAAATGAATATTGAAAAGCGAATAAAGTTTTAAACATTTATTTCGCAAGTTCTGGCTTATAAATATTTATAAAGGCTAGTGTGGAAAGAATGCATGATGAAAGAATGACTAAGCAGATATACAATGCAAAAGTGGATGGATGCAGAAGTCGTGGAAGGCCACGACACACCTTCCATGATCAAATTGATCGTGTACTAGCAGAAGGTGATGTCAGGAGCCTTAAGAGCAGACGAGCGTGCATGACAAGAGTTATGAATGTCAAAGAAGCAAGTGAGGTGTGTAAGAATAAGCCTAAATGGCGCTCTGTTGTTCGTGTCTACCCCGCAAGGGAACTGGCGTGAAGTTATGTATGTATGTATAAAGACTAGTGGTCGCCCGTGGTCGAAATTCGATCATAATAATTTGTTGTCAAAGACTATTTGACGGCCTCTGTGGTTGAGCGGGTTAAGCCTTTGCCGGCCTACCTCACTTCAACGCAGAGACTCCGGGTTCGATTCCTGGTATAGTAAATTTCGGAAACGTATTTTCTCCGTTATTTACTATGGTCTGGGTGTCTGGGATTGGCCCCAGAGTAGTCCGTTGTATATTACCCATAACACAAGCGTAACTTGCTTAATTTGGGTATATACAATGTGTGTGTTTGTCTGCCGATTATTATTATTATTATTATATTATACTATACTTCTATAATCACAGATTTCGCCAAGGCGAAGTTAATTTTACTTTAACAGTAAACAAAAGACTATTTACGCGTCTGTGTGTCAAATATATGGTAGTCAGCGTAATGTTTTTTATTATTGATAATGTATTTTTTATGCATACTTAAAAAAAAATACATTCTGCATTCTCTATATAAACTATAAGTGTGCGAAATTTCATACGCCTCCGTCCGCGCAATTTTCGTAAAAAGGGGTACAACATTTTTGCTGTTTTTGCTTCAAGTATTAATAAGATATAGATATTGGTAGTAGTATTGTCAGCGAAACTTCATTAGCAATGCCTTAACGATGTATTCGTTAGTGATATGCATCGGCGGCATGAAAAATTACAACCACAGCGTCGCCTTTTTGGATATTCTATATTCTATATTCGTCTTAGCCCACAAATCATTTATAGGATAAAAAATATCCATGTACCCGGGATATCAGCTGGCTAAATGTAAAATTGTATTTATCATCCGTGCAGGAACGGAGAAAGAATACAATTTCCTGCGGCCGGGCGGCCTGTCGTAAGAGGCGACAAAACAACCCACAGCCAGGTGGTAGGGCATTTACCCGACTGGATGGCTACCACCCCTGGTCTAAAGTATGTCGCCATAACAACCTTGAGTTGTGTTCCGGCATTAGTGACCAGGATCCAGTCTCCCTTAAGAGAGCAGCAGTGCATTTGTAGCGTCTTTGGTGTTGCAAATGTCCATAGGCGATGGTAACCGCTTTCCATCAAGTGGGCCGTCTGCCTCTCTGCTGATCTCCTGCAATAAAAAAAAAAAAAAAATTACATCCGTTCAGTAGTTATCACATGATGCTCTAACAAACAAACAACCAAAAATTCTATAAGTTTAATATTTTCTTAAGTTTTCGCGACTTGTATATATCGAAACGTCGGAAAAACCAAAATCAAATAAAATTACCACGCTTAAAACCGTTAAAACGTAGTTTTATTATTCTATAAGTTGCTTTTGCTGAGTCTGCCGGCCCGAATTTTTTTTTTTCATTTTTAAATTTCTTCTAGAAACTCGACACTGCCAGCAGTTCTAATATATTTTTACGACCGACAAAGACCAATTCACGTCTGCCGTTTATTACCTTTCGGCATTTGAACTTTTTTTGATTACTTTGTGTTTAAAATTTGTAATTAGAAAAACAGCCCATTGTGTCTTGTAATCTTTATAGTAGTCATTATACAGGTGTGATTGTTGGAAATTCAGTTCACGCGGTCGAGTAGACATATTGTATTTGTACAGTATAAAGCAATGCCCCAAGGGAGGGGTGAGTCAATCATGCGATAACCACAAGCGAGGCAAGACGTGTGTACATTCGATAATCTATATAGTGACGGACTTTGCGCGTGTGAATCGTGCATTACGTTTGCACTGGTTGTGTTCAGTTATATTTGTACCTGTGTTATACGTGTTTGTATAGTTCTAATAAATTCTATAGTAATACCAACGGCATTTTAATTCGAGTCTTGCAACTCGTAACAGTATTATTCGTAGATAGATTAAGTTATATTAATGTACGTATATACTTGCCTTTGACATAATTTTCCGGTAGTACAACCCTTGGTTTCAAAGTGTGATTTCTCTTGGAAACAACGTCATTGCACAACCTGTAGGCAAAAAAGACAAAAATGTAACAACTACGATGTCAAAAAATCTTGAAGGACAGGTAAGTCTATAAATTCATCATCTAGCAACACAGGCAAGAGTTGCGTATCACAGAGATAAATATGCTGTGGTGTTATGTACAAATACGAAGAAAACACTGAGCCTATAAATTGCTACTAATAAAAATAGGTAAATTTAAGAGTTAATGAGGTAAATATTTATCAGGTTTACAGTCCGGCGTTTAGTGTATAAAATATCTTTCACGTCCAGTCGATGTTGTTTTGATAAAATTGTGTAAGGAAATAAACATATTTCTCCATGTCCCATGGCTTTTTTTGGATCTAAAGATCTATCCTGCCGAGTTATGATTAAAATAAGACATTCCCCCGAGTCCAGTTTAAAAAACTCCTTTGCAATCATTTAGACGCACAGGCCATGTGCGGGCTGTGGATTTGTGACGCTATCGGCCTGCAGCCCATATGCGGGCTGTGGACTTGTGGCGCAATCGGCCTGCAGCCCATATGCGGGCTGTGGACTTGTGACGCTATGGGCCTGCAGCCCATATGCGGGCTGTGGACTTGTGGCGCAATCAGCCTGCAGCCCATATGCGGGCTGTGGACTTGTGATGCTATCGGCCGGCAGCCCATATGCGGGCTGTGGACTTGTGACGCTATCGGCTTGGAGCCCATATGCGGGCTGTGGACTTGTGACGCTATCGGCTTGGAGCCCATATATGCTGTGAATTGTGAACCTGTTAATATTCCGGTATAAAAGATCCTACCTTAGCTCCCATTAACGATATTAAATAACACTGTAATCAAAGAATCCTAAAGCTGTGGAGAATAAATATGAAAATAACCTTAGCCATTCCTACGTTAGGAAGCCGCTTCAGCCTTCATTTTTTTTAATGCAGGAGTTCAGCAGACAGGCAGAAGGCCCGTTTGCTGGAAAGCGGTTACCATCGCCTATGGATATTTGCAACACCAAATGTGCTATAAATGCGCTGCTGCTCTCTTAAGGGAGACTGGAACCTGCTCAGTAATGCCGGAACACAATTTAAGGTTGTTAAGACGGCATACTCTAGACCAGGGGTGGTAGCCATCCAGTCGGGAAAATGCTCTACCACCTGGCTGTGGGTCCATAATATTACAAAATATATCTATAGAGTCGCTTACATTGGTACCAGCCACGTTTTACGGAAAATTGGTAGTCAAGTGGGGACCAGATATCCAGCAATACCTCTCCGTCAGGTTCTTATAGAGATATACGGAAGAAATGTTGATTAGTGGTCGTGAATCATAATAAGAGATGCTGAAAACCACATGCTGTTTAGTAGAAAACGGACCCTACTTGGTCTAGAGTTGCAGATATGCTAAGATGGTTCTAAACACAGATAATAATTTAATAGTTATACTTGTGCTACTTATATATAAAAAATCCGTGTCACAGACCGCCATGAACTTCAAAACTACTCAACCAATTTCGATTTTATTTTTCTCATTTTGATGGATTTGTTCCAACATAAGGCATAGGATAGGTTTCATTTTAATTTAAAATAAAAAAAAATACTGAGCCATAACAACGCGTGGCCGGATCAGCTAGTTAAATATAAAAGTGAGATGTATTTATATTATTGAGTGATACTATGGCTACGTTTCAGAAGGGACTCACAACGACCACGTTGACAACCGCAATTTATCCCGTTTCACTTACTTGCGGACGTTACAATCATAAACTCTAGTGGAATGGATTATAGAGTGTTGATGTCATAAATGACGAAATACACAAATGTCGTTGTTTGATTTAAAAATCGCGCCTTTTTAAATGTCAAGAGATAGAGAGAAGTAAAGCCCACTACGACCAACCTCTTGACATGAGTCGTTGTGAGCGCTATGTGATGATATATGTGTCATTAGTGAAGTTTTCGTTACGATCATAACGACCGCGGCTGCTATGTGGAACGGCATACGAAGCATTTTGGGCGTTATGAGATACTAAAGGAACGTGTCCATTGTATCCTATTTTAAGCTTATACATATGGCCATTTGCACTGGTCAATAAAAAATTCCACAGAAAAATAAACATCCATAAAAATATTAATACTTACTGACCCGGAAAAGGAACCACAGATAAACTTGGGGCATGTTTTATCTTTAAAAATAGAATTTTTACTCTACACTCCATACCAGAACAAATATAGTAATACTTTCAGTTTTGTACATTTGAACTAGTTCACAAACACGCTATTCTGTTGGCAGCCACAAAACTTAAATACTTTACATGTTGGCTTAGTAAATAGCTCGTTGACGTCATAACACAAATTTACAAATTCGTATTGAGTCTTATTATGAATGTCATAAAGTTTAATTTCAATAAGAAAAGTGCATTAAAGAGCCTTAATAATATGGACAAAAGTTAAAAGTTACATCCAATATATCTGGCCTATTTGAGATATCACGTTTACTGTACGCTTTACGTATTTCTACCCCAGCGGGTCGATATCGACTACTTTGAGAATCTCTGGTATAGAGTATTCATAAAAATACTACCCTACTTAATTTTCATTTTATAAGTCGTAGTTTCAAATTTGATTTTTTTTAGCCGAATTTGTCAACCGGACCAATATAGTCGCTATTAGGGACTGGGTGAGGAAAGTGAAAGACCGGACGACTCAAACTTTGGAAAGCTTACGTCCATAGAACAACGATTGGCGAGTGAAATAATTATTACTAAGGAAGCAATGTTCACCGCCATTCTTTTATATGAGTTCGAATGTTGGGCTTCTAAAGTGATAGACCAAAAACATCTCGACTCAGCTGAGATGAGAATATTGACCTTAAAGTGTCGTGTTACAAAAATAAATAATGTTAGAGAGCGGGACTCGAATTAAAAATGCCGTTGGAATTACTATAGAATTGATTAGAACTATACAAACACGTATAACACAGGTACAAATATAACTGAACACAATCAGTTCAAACGTAATGCGCGACTCAATACACGCGCAAAGTCCGTCACTATATAGGTTATTGAATGTACACAAGTCTCGTTTTGATCGTGGTTCTCGCTAGACTGACTCCTCTCTCAATCCTGACGACGTTTTATACTTCACAAATATAAATGTGCCCGACCGTATCGTCGACTTAATTTCCTAGAAATCGTAATCCGCACACCTGAGTAATTATGCCTGCAAACGGCCATAAACGAGTACAATATGACAATCGGCCGTATGCCAATAAATAAGTAAACAAAATAAATCCAAATGCGGGAAGGTAATAAACTGCAGGTGTGAATCGGTCTTTGTCGGTCGTAACAATAAGATAACAAATTAGTATGTAACAGGGTCTTTGAAAATTGCACTCATTACTGACAATTGAGAGGAAAAACACTAAAGTGATATGTCCATGTAATTGCATTTGTTATAACTCCATCCATTCTTTGAAAAGTAATTATAATACAACTTCTATGTGTATTTTAAAAAAAGAACCTGAGATAATAAATAATTATGATGAAAAAATATTTTTAGCTTCACGTTTTTCTTGGGAGTTTCTTGCCGCTTCTTCTCCTTTAAACAGCAATAGCACATTGCGAAGCAGGCTTCATATAATAGAAAGTAGATTTAAATTTTGACTTACATGTATGACTTTCAAAAAGTGTTCTGAAGTGGAACTTACTTTGAATAAAAATTGATGAAAGTCATATTATTAAAATAATTTTAACTGGAAGATCGGTGGATGTAAGTATCAAGGTAGACTCAAAAGATTGAGATGAATAAAATTGTATGGCTTCAAGGATAATATAATAATTTGTATTGTAACAGAGGATGTACGTGGGTGGGGCACTCAGAAATTTTTCCGAAAATAAAATAAAATGTTTTATAGGTAAATATCTTTGTATTCAATCTTTTCAAAGTACTCTCCACCAGTCTCTATACAGAGTTTCATGCGTCTGAACGAGTTTTCAAAATCCTTTTTCCAGTCCGCCGCAGACACCTCGTTTACAGCTCGCTCTAACGCTGACAGCGCATCTTCCGGCGACGAAAAACGTATCCCTTTGAAATGATTTTTTATTTTCGGTAATAAGAGGAAGTCTCTTCGGAATATTGAAGTGAAAGATATATTGTCCGAACCCAAATAATTGGGCAAAGGTGAAAGAAAAAAATAATTAATGTTCAATAAAATTTCAAGAATGCCAAAAATGGCAATGCAAATAGTGAAATGACGTAGGTACGTGAGAATCGTACCATTTTCAGGCCAAGGCGACGTCATCGATTACCGTATACTTGCACGCCACATAACTATATTTAGAATTAAGCTTTCTGCGTACGACGTATTGATTGTTCTTTTTATTAATTTGGAGGGAAACCAAATAGCTGTTTGTGATACTAGTGCGGTAAGTTGGTTTTTTTTTTTTACAAATGAGTGGACAGTCTAGTACATACATACATACATAACTTCACGCCAGTTCCCTTGCGGGGTAGGCACGAACAACAGAGTGCCATTTAGGCTTATTCTTACACGCCTCACTTGCCTCTTTGACATTCGTAACTCTTGTCATGCAAGCTCGTCTGTTCTTAAGGCTCCTGACATCACCCTCCGCTAGTACACGATCAATTTGATCATGGAAGGTGTGTCCTGGCCTTCCACGACTTCTGCGTCCATCCTCTTTTGCATTGTATATCTGTTTAGTCATTCTTTCATCATGCATTCTTTCCACATGCCCGAACCACCGGAGTATTCCTTTCCTTACCTTCACCCCGACACTCTCTTTCAGACCAATTCACAGTCTAGTGCTTACCATAATCACGAGTTTGTAAAAATCAACCGCACGTGTGTCATACGACGTTTTTCAATATATTCGCAAGAAAACAGTACAATATGGTAATGAAACAAACATAAAATATCAGTCGGAAAATCGCAACGATCTTAGACGTATCACATTTGCAAATGGAGCCCCGTGCGCGTGGTGAAAATTAGAAACTACATTATTCGTAGCATTTTCTCTATAGAATTAACGTAAGACAAATGTGTTGATTAAAAGCGCTTCCAAGGAGGTTTGATTACTCAGCTTATTTATTTTCGTAATGTGAAACTCCTTGGTGGAATTCTTTTTTTTTCACCAAGTAACTACCTTACCGCATGTGTATTATTTACCGCCGTGCGGTAAATAGCTAATTGGGTGAGAGTACCTATTTTACCGCTCGTTCCATTGAGTAATGCGTAATTTTAACTTTCTAACAATGTATACAGGCTCCGTAAATGAATTTTTAAGCAAATGTGTTGAACATAATTTTAATACAAAAAAATTGGTTAACTTTGGAGCTAAGTTAGATACGAAACAATTTTACTTGGAAACTTCTCAAAGAATAAACGAGCATCTCAATAGGATCCTTATTCATCTAGCTATATCCTTTTTTTTTATCCACTCAGGGACGGAGAAAGAACACAATTTCCTGCAGCCGGGCGTTCTGTCGTAAGAGGCGACAAAACAACCCACAGCTAGGTGGTAGGGCATTTTCCCGACTGGATGGCTACTACCTCTAGTCTAGAGTATGTCGCCATAATAACCTTTAGTTGTGTTCCGGCATTACTGACCAGGTTCCAGTCTCCTTTAAAAGAGCAGCAGCGCATTTGTAGCACCTTCGGTGTTGCAAATGTCTATAGGCGATGGTAACCGCTTTCCATCAAGTGGGCCGTCTGCCTGTCTGCTGTACTCATGGAATAAAATAAAAAAATATTTACTTCAGAAGAATGAGTAAATCATGGTTTAGTTATTATTGTAAGATATTTAGCAATCTATTTATAAAAAAAAAATTGCACGGGGGATGAAGTTTGTACAATGAATTTAGTAAAAATAGGGGATGCTAATTTAGAACGGCAGATGCAACTTTTAGACGATTTTCTTTTTGTCTATTAGAGAATAACCTGAAAACATTTAAAGATGACTAACTGTGCCCGCGACTTCATCAGCGTGGATTTTTTTTTCGCGGAACCCTAAAAAAGTAGCCCAAGTTACTCTTTATAAAATCAGCTATCTGCCATTGAAAGTCCCATTAAAATCGATCCAGCCGTTTCAGAGATTAGCCAGAACATCTAGACAGATAGACAAAATTTTATAAATTGCATTTTCGGAATCTCCTTGTCTTTATTATCCTCTGATTGTTTTCACATTTTTATTTTGACATTACAAACAGACACTTCAATCTTGTTTATCTGTGTAGATATTATGTGTACCGCCTAACTATTTGCCAATCTTGCAATAATCAAATATATTGTTATATTTTTTCTTGTTATTTCGCGACTTGCATACATAATAACGTTTTAACGGTTTTAAGCGCTTTACGTTTTGGCGGTTTCTTTTCTTCAAGCCACAACATGTTGCGAAGCAGTAGTAAATTAGATTAGGCTCCCATAGAGTAAATAATAACCATAAACAAAATTAAAATGAACAAGTTGGCTGTAGGCTAAGTATAACTTTAATAATACTCATTGACATTTGACATCTTTGTCTTCTGTAATAACAGCTATTGAAAAGCGGTTGAAACGTCGGAATAATAAAACTCAAATAAATTACCGCGCTTAAAACCGTTAAAACGAACTCAACAAATATTATTATATTCAGCTACAAGCATGTCTGCTGGTACAGTTGCTGCACAACAGGAGACCCTAAAATGCCGCAAATATGCCGCCATCGGAAATGGTTACATATGGCTTTTGGGGTCGAGACCCCAGGACCATTGGGGCCTGAGGCGCACAAACTTTATCGAGACATAGCGACACGCCTGGTGGACGTCTCAGGTGGCCAAAAGACTGGTCTGTACCTTGGACAACGCATTAGCGTTGCGATAGCGTTGCGAGGTAATATGGCCAGTCTTTTGGGCACGTTTCCAGCTGACAGCGGTCTGGGACTAGATTTTATAGTTCAATTTAAATTTGTGTATATACTTATTAATATTTTTTGTTAAAAAACAATGGAAAACATTATTGTTTTCATTTTAATAACATATGATAATTTTGATAAAATTAATTATGTTATTAAAATGAATGTAAGTTTTTTAACGTTTATTATAAATATAGCAATCATAAAATTTACATTACAATTATAGACCTTTAAATAAACCCAGCTTAAAAATAAATAAAAAAACCTGTATCAAAGACCGTCTAGCCCCACCAGACCACTGTCGCTGGGCATTGTACCTAGAAGGTTGGCAGCATTACCTCGCTGGATACAGAGGCTAATCCTTTGAGCGAGGTAAGCTCCAGTATTCCGGTCCCTTGTTGTATCGACCAGACGTTTTTTAATATTTTTAAATAATTTATGGGCACTTGACCCCCATGGGCCCAAAGTCTCCACACCAAACGGCTCAAATTTGTAACTTGTTCCAAGGTTTGCATATTTTAGCCGTTTGAGATTTTCGGCAGAAGTGGCAGTGCGACCAGCCCCAACTTTGGACTTCTGGAGATGAACGTCTTCAATAATTAGAGAAAAATTGGAAATAAATATTTTTTCAAATATTGTTATGTTCGAGATACAGAGGTACAATGTATTTTTTCGAAATATCTAAGTTCTATAATATTCGACAAATATTATTAGCCCTTTATGATTCGTAGCAAGGCATGTAATGTACTACAAAACAAAAGGTGAAAGTTTTTATTGATTCCATACCATAACCAACAAACGAGTGTGGTTTAGTCACGAAATTTACTTTGTTTTGTTTGAAATTGTTTTCAATTAATTTGTTGGAATATAATGTACTCACAGCTATCGCGCTTGACTTTAATGGAGGCAAAGTTTAATAAGTAATTAAATTAAATTCATACAAACACACAGACGTGAATTTGTATTGGTCTGTTCGTCATTTATAGCCCTAGGAATAAATTGATTATCATGAAAGGTTTTCAAGTTTCAGTATCGATCGAGAATATGTGTAGCAAGGGTTGGAAAGTAATTTGTTTCAAGCGACATTTAGACAATGTACCAAGAGGAGAGTTTAAAGTTTCAAAGGACCCAAAAAAGCATAACATTTTTTTATTGGGAATCTGGCAACAGGCATACGTCTTATGTATCGTACAAGGCGGGATCTGTAACCCGACTGCATAAATTAAACAATAAATTATAACACCACACAAAGTCACAAATACACAACTAACAACAACAAAACTTACAAACATACTCACACCAACGCAGACTACCACCGCATTACATTACTTCACAAACAAACCAAGCCACAGAAAGGAAAAAAATAACACACATGGCACTAGTTAGTATAATATATATAGGTATAGACATAAGACACACACTGCAAATGCAGTTCCTCACAACACCAGCATTTAACAGATACACTCTACATTAGTATAAGTTTAGTATTAAAATTAGACTAAATTAATATAACAAGTTATTTGTAAGGTACATCACAACACAAATATCATTGAACTAGCTGTGCCCGCGACGTCGTCCGCGTGGAATTTGTTTTCAAAACCCCCCGATTTTGAAACATTCTTCATTGGTGCTTCGCTCCTATTGGTCTTAGCGTGATGATATATAACCTATAGCCTTCCTCGATAAATGGGCTATCTAACACTGTAAAAAAATTTCAAATCAGAGCAGTAGTTCCTGAAATTAGCGCATTCAAACAAACAAACTCTTCAGCTTTATATATTAGTCATTGAATAAATGTCACACACAAAATCAAAAATAACCAAGAAGCATGTTTAAATTCTAAAAATTCATCGAAATTAAGTTGTGAAAAAGGGTACGGAACTCGAGTCCGTAGAGCTGCTGATAACAAATAAAAACCCGACGACATAAATCCATAAGTAATTTTTGACACTGGTTTATCGGCCGGCTGTGGGAAAGGGAAATAAGGGAAACACTATTCCGTCAGTATCTTAAGGGAGAGGAGCCCCTTGAGATGAAAAATATAAAGTATCCTACTTACGAGTATCTACTGCAAGGGAAAAGAAAGAAAGTAATATTTATTGACGAGAATGAATGCACATCAAACTAAAAGTAAGCTTTTTAGATCCTGGATATCATGTAGCCGCAGAGTGCTAACCAATACAAGTAAAACGAACCTAAACACGACGGGTCTATCTTGTTTAGTACAGGAGTTCCTATGGCCACCTTCCGACTCCATCATCAGATTAGCTCTATGGTACCATATTATTGCATTATCACGCGATAATACATATGCGTGCAAAATTTCAGCTCAATCGGAAACCGGGAAGTTGGTCAAATTTAACTTGCAAGATTCCACCCGAACTTCGTACATAGGTACATCCATTGCAAGTTAAATAAAAACTAGTAAAAGTAAAACTAACAGGATTCACATGTAAAACATAAAGACATAAATATTATATAAACTACAAAATATTTTGAAAAAAAAATGTACATAACATTCATGGCAATGAGGGCGACAACTCAGCATTGTGCTGTGTCAAGAAAGCTGACACAGAGCTGATTTTCAGTTGCAGCCTCCACTAAGTTATAAGTTATCCGAACATGTATGTTCTCATTAACATACGTGAAGTGAATTTAAATCAATGGTAACTTAAATACTAATATCAAGAACATAACATTATAAAAAATGTTATTTCTATAAATACGTATGAGAAATATCTCGTTCTTTATTATATACTAGCTGACCCGTCAAACTTCGTACCGCCTCAGAATCAATAAATAAAAAAAGTTGATTTCTGAACGATGGGACTAACATCAAATGTTTGACATTCAAAACCAAAAAAAAATCATTTTTAAATTTAATTTGATTTCTGAACGTCTTTTAAATTTAATTGATTTCTAAACGACGGGACGAATATCAAATGTTTGACAGGTAGGAATAGTTTCTACGGGAAAGTGAAATTATTTCAAAACCAAAATTAGCCAAATCAGTCCAGCCGTTCTCGAGTTTTAGCGAGACTAACGAACAGCAATTGATTTTTATATACATAGATTATTATAAGCTCTTTATTTAGAAGACTAAATTTAAATAGAAATAAGTTTAATATTGAAAATAATAATGTAAAGATAATGAAATTGAATTAAACAAACACATACATAAAATATATATAGGGAAACACTACAAGGGTGGAGAATACGTCCGTCCAAATGCACCCGCGCCTCGCTCTTGTATCGGATATCACCATTTGTGGTCTACACTATTACAATGTTCCACTCACTTAATAGGCAAACTTCTTGATAAGTTCCAAATATTAGTTATAATCACGCAAGAGCAGCAATTCGTGCGTCTTCAGTAAAATTCCGCGGCATATCGTTCTTTCAACGCGATAAAAAAATGTATTTATTCGAATCGCGTATCGATGTCGGCGTTACTTCAAATTTTCATTAAGTATTCTGTATACAAAACAGCTTACTCAGTGAAAAGTCGCCTATAGATCTGTGGTACACCAGGGGCGAGGTCAAATGGGTTAAAGTTTAGATTAGTGGTCACTAAATTTTAAGTAGTGGGTAGCGGAGGAGGAAGAGGGGAGGAGTACTTCTCCATTCTACAACCCTCATTTCTAGGAGACATGAAGTTCTTGAGATATTAACTTTTTTTTATTCGGTCGTTTCGTTATATGGCGACGATGGTGACCAGTCTATTCTGGCGCTTTGGTTTAAAGTTTAACCTTTTTGTTTTTTTTTTTTGGCCAGGGGAAATCCGTTTGAGGACTAAGCCGCGACAGGCACAGAAGCCTGGGGGGATGTTCGCGACCCGTGTGAGTGTGGGATTCGCCAGATCAGGGGTGGCACTAGCGTGCCCGGTCAGAACCGGTGCCACGCTATTGCCACTCCCCGGTTAGGGATACCCACTAAAACCCCTGGGTGTTCCGTCCTGTGCCTTATGCCAGGGCTACGTGAATGTGGGATTCCCAACTCCGCGTGCCCTGGCAGGCGTGGGCCCCCCTCACTGGGCCTCTTCCTATGCCGGAGGACGTATCCCCCGGCTACTGCTAAGTCTAGTCCCTGCGTGGGGCGGTCTGTAACGCGCCCCACGGGAAGAGAGATGAGCGCGCGCGGAACACTCGCGCTCTCATCTCGACGGCATGTGCGGGTGAGTGAGAACCCCTATACCCCTAGGGGCCCCACCCGCGCCGCCCGCTTACGGCGGCCGAAGGTCACTGTCTGACCTCCGGCGTCGGCGCGTCCTCCTTTGGCGGGAGCGGAGCAGGGAATTACGCTCACGCTCCCGTTCCGCCTCCTCCTTCGCGAACATGACTTGCGCGCAGAAGGAGGAGACGGCGTCCCATCCGGTGGAGCTCCCGACCATGGTACGTACCACGGCCGGGAGCGAGTAGTCAAGTCCGGTATGGGCGACGAGCTCCCGGCGCTGCTCCGTTCAGGCTGGACATTCCTGAAGAGTGTGCAGCGCCGTGTCCTCGTCGCCCGTGTCACAATGATGGCACCCTGACGTGGCCTCGCGGCCGAGGCGACACAGGTACCTTCCGAAGCAACCATGCCCCGTTAGGACCTGTGTCAGCCTGAACGTCAGGAAAGTTTAACCTAACCTAACCTAAGTCACCGGTCGCGACTTTCGACTAAAGCCCACAAGCCAAGGGATCGTGCCATGGCAGCGGTCAGCGAGTGTCACAACCGATTTGTGACTATCGTCGCAATATATAAGAAAAAAAAACTATTTTCGTATTTAACAATAATTAAACTAATTCAAAATTTGTTATATAAACTCAAAAACAGTTTTAGTGTTTATATATTAAGCATAAGAGTATTTCTAAATACAAATCACACTTTGTTATCAAGAAAAGTGGCAGAACCTAGTTTATCGAACGTACTTTTGTTTTATAATGATAAAACGTAGTTTTATTATGTATACAACTCGCGAAAACTTAGAAAATATTTCTATATTTGTTTTTCCATTATTTATTTAAACCTTGTTTGTGGACCCTAAAAACTTGTTTCCTAACCCAAATGACAAGTCTATTGACTATATATAAGGCGTATGTTACCCCTAAACGCAAATTACCCTTAATCTCATACCACTCCGCGTCAAAGCGCAGCCGTCAAATGTTTGGTGTTAAACTATTATTTTGTATAGTTTTTATAAACAACAAAAAGACCGTGTGTACTAGATAACTTTATTACTATCTTTCTTTCTTATTAATATGCATAATGTTTTCATTCATTCTTATGTTTAAATTATATTCAGGTAGCTCTAAATAAATTAAATAAGATTTTTTATACGGGTATCAAGAAAATACTCATAGATTCAGAGGTGGGCACTGAAAGTCAGTGCTGTGTCGGAATAACTACCGGCACAGCAATATCTCGAGTATCCGCCTCATTTGTCGAATTTCGGCATAGAACATTTAAAATATTGTGTTTTATCTATTTTATATATTGTCTGTGTCGCTTTTGGCAAATAAACCATTTCTTTCTTTCTAATTAATAATTATTGTTTGTATAATTAAAATTAATTAAGTATAGCCACAGCTTTTATTGAAATCCGAATGAATGTTTCTCATTGTACAAGAATTTATAGTGAAGTAGTATATTATATAAGAAGTCTATCATTGGCACACCTTGCCACCTTATCAAATGGCCTTCACCTCGAATCCATCAGTGTGAAGGACATTACTTCCGCAACGGTGAAACAAATGATTGGCGCTAACTTATTATTTGTATACTGAAGGTTAATTCGTAGCATAGCAGCTATTATATAAATCTGAATAAACGTTTCTCAGTGTATACATGACTTTATAGTGACCTAACAGATTACTGAAGGAATCTATCCTTGGCGTCGCCTTACCAGCTCATCAAAGTAAATGATCTTGACATTCACCTCGAATCCATCAGTGTGAAGGACATTGCTTCCGCAATGGTGAAACAAACGATTGGCGCTGAATATTTGTATAGAAAAGGTTAATCCATGCTATAGCTTTAATACAAATCTGAACAAATGTTTTTCAGTGTGTACATAGCTTTAATGTGAACTAACACGTTACAGAAGGAATCTATCACTGGCGTCACCTTACCACCTTATCAAATGATCTTGACATTCACCTCAAATCTATCAATGTGAAGGACATTGCCACCGCAACCGTGAAACAATAAGCCCGGTGCTAAATCATTATTTGTATAGTGAAGGTTAATCACAACTCAGCTTTTGTACAGATCATGACCCTTCAGTTCCTAATTGCGTGTAATTCTTCTTCTTTCTTAGAGGATTATAGCTCCAACGCAATTAGCATTGATTTTTCCAGTGTCACAGTAGTTAATAAAATGTCAGGTGCATATATATGAGATAACGAAACAGAAAAATTTGACCGGTAAATTCAAATTCTGTGATCCTTTGGACAAAACAAACAAAGAGGGTTAAACTAAGTATAAATATATGTTATTTGATGGTGTGTAATTGAAATAGACGTAAACAATAAAGGTGACATGACTGACACAAATTTGACGTCCATCGCATGATTTTATGTTGAGTGTAGACTAAAAACTATTGTCTTTCAATTATAGTAAATTGAATGAAAGCCATTGTGGAAGAAAATACTAGGAATAGCAATCGTCAAATACTAACTAGATGCCGCTACAGCATGTTTATTCCGGTTCTTGGCGTTTTATTACTTTCTCCTTATATATAAAAATCAATTGCTGATCGTTAGTCTTGCTAAACTCAAAAACGGTTGATTTGAATATTTTTTGTGTGAATGTTTGTGTAGGTTCCAGGATGGTTTAGACTCACAATTGGATCCGGTAGGTGGCGCTAAAATTGAGTCCTGGGATAGTTTAGATTCACAGATGGATCTGGTGGCGCTAAAATTGGGTCCCGGAATGGCTTAGATACACAGATGGATCCCGGGCACTAAAATTGGGTCCCGGGATGGTTTTGATTCACAGATGTATCCGGGACACTAAAATTGGGTCCCGGGATGGTTTAGATTCACAGGTGGATCTGGTGGCGCTAAAATTGGGTCCCCGGATGGTTTAGATTCAGATGGATCCGGTGGCGCTGAAATTGGGTTTCAGGATTTTGATAAAATTATTTGTGCGAAGATCGGGTTTTAGATTTTAATTCTTTCTAGGCAGTACCACGACTGACGGGCCCTCTGATTCACAATATATTATTAGTTTTAATCAGTCAGAAAATTATTCCCTATAAAGTTTTCTTTTTAAGCTAAATTCCACGCTCAGTTACATGAATTGCAACCACCCCTAATATTATTTTTTCGGTATTTGCTAATAGCATTACGTATATGTATATATATACACATGAGATACAGTCATGTATATTATGTATTGATACATAACTGAATTACGTAATGCTATTAGTAAATAGCGAAAAGATAATATTAGGGGTGGTTGCAATTGATGTATATATATATATACTCGATGGTTTTCAATAAATATGACAATGACAAAGACATAAAGACAGAAGAAAGGGTATGATGATTTCAACAACTTACAAATTATTTATTTACCTGTGGTCATGGACCTATTTAAATAGCAACTCGCTTGAGAGTCACATCAATTAAGCGCAGATAAGCAAAAGGAACTGCAGGTGTAATAAAGCTCGGAAGTAATATGGAAATAGCAGACGGCCTTGGCCTTAGTTCATTGCCAAGGCCCCATCCACCGCACCATTAGACAAGAATGGAATGGGGTTGGTCTACTTATGATGTAATATAGAATTTATCTTTCGTTTATAGGGTCAGAGATAGCATGACCGAATTTTCACTCATCAGATAAAGAGTTATTTCACATAAAATACAACATGAAAGTATTAAAAGTTACAGTTGAGTGAATGAAATAGTTGATTTGTTTTACTTTTATATTTAGAGTTGATTTTCAATCAGCAGATAAAGTTTATTCAGACGATAAAATACAACATAGAAAAATTTAAAATAACAGTCGTATGAATAAAACAGTTGAACTGTTTGAATTTAGTCGGGCTGTAATTTATTCTATTGATAACTTTTATCTGATAATTGAAAATCGGCCCTTAATAAGATTTTACCTAGTTGGTAGATATCTTATTTGATAATAGAAGAATAGAAAATTCATACTATAAATAAATCCAAAAGTGAATTGGTTTTTTTTTACGACTAAATGTCGGATCAGTTCATAATGAGATAGTAAACAGTCACCTTATTTTTTTTTTAATTGCAGGAGCTCAGCAGACAGGCAGACGGCCCACTTGATGGAAAGCGGTTACCATCGCCTATAGACATTTGCAACACCAAAGGTGCTACAAATGCGCTGCTGCTCTCTTAAGGGAGACTGGAACCTGGTCACTAATGCCGGAACACAAATTAAGGTTGTTATGGCGACATACTTTAGACCAGGGGTGGTAGCCATCCAGTCGGGCAAATGCCCTGCCACCTGGCTGTGGGTTGTTTTGTCGCCTCTTACGACAGGCCGCCCGGCCGCAGGAAATTGTATTATTTCTCCGTTCCTGCACGGATAAAAATATACTAAGGAAGGTCATAATGTGGACAAAGTCGCAGGTAACTTTTACTTAAGAAAGAAAGAAAATAATGTTTATTTAGAGTTATTTAAAATGGAAATTATACATAAGCAGTTTAACAAAAGCCAAAGGTTACCTAATTCTAAACAGGCCCTAACTCAGCAAATGCTGGTTAATAACAACCAACGCTGGTCTTCCGTTAGTGCCAGGTAGTAACGTCACCTTCGCAGAAGAAAAAATAACTAAACAACATTTAATATTATTTATAACTAGAACAACATCAAACAAAGAATAGACAAAAGATACATATTTTGAACAAGTTTATATAAATACGTAATATGTTATGAAATAATTATTGAAACGTGAAAATAATGATTTTGAAAAGTAATAATAGGTACGTCGCGTACAAAAAGAAATGAAATTGAATTGTACTATAACTATGAAAGAGACTCAACCAGGCTTAATAAAAGCCCGCTTGTATCAAGTGCGAAATCTGCTTGCAGCCTTTGGTGTTCGTACAGAAACGATTTCACTTTGATTTTAAAAATATGTGTACTTCGAACGGGTCTTATTGGTGGCGGAATATTGTTCCAGCACCTGGAAGCCGAATACCGGAAGCTGTCTTACACTAACATACAGTTAATTATACTCATTATACTCATATACTAAGGACAATATGTTCAAAACACTTCAACAGCAAAAATAAGTGCTACATTAGAGTCCTTGTATTCACCCTGAATTTTCCTATGAGGCATATCTGTAAAGTAATAACGCCATAGCACTTGCAATAGCGTTGAAACTAATTCAGAGACAGAATCTTAATACAGTCAATATCAGTATACGCTTGATGAAGGACGAATTTAAAGGTTGGACACGCGAGACGAACATGAGAGCGCGAGATATGAACAGCTTTCCATTTTACGCTAGCGTAATCTACACTTGTAGATAGATAGATACTTATCCAACTATCTATACTATAATAAATCTGTAAATGGTTTGAGTTTGTACAATGCGTTTAAAAATTTGAAAAATTCAGGGGGCTAATTCGGACCAGCAGAGGTCAAAATACAATTTTTTAAATTTGTCTCTGTTAGAGCATCACGTGAAAACTACTGAACGGATTTAAATGAAACTCGACATCGAGCTAGCTTACTAAATGTATACGGATAAAACTCGGCACAGAGGTGGCTTATATCCCGAATAAACAATTAGCGTAATTTTTATCCCGATTTATGACTTCGTTTCCATGGAATAAACGGATTAGCAAAATAGATGGCGCTGAAATCGAGTTTTTCAATTCACTAACAAATACCTACGTTGTCATTAACAACATGTCATTTATTGCATTACTTTAAATCAAGTTGGCTGTTTACGCCATTTATAGTATTCACCGACTAAATTAATATTAAAGGTCAAATCCACAATGAATACATTCGATATATGCAATTGTAGTAGTATAATAAATAAACCTTCGCCTTATTATTCAATTAAAATAAAATCGCTTGAGTGCATGACGTGTAATTGTCCATCCCTTTCTTACCTACATAATTCGCTATATTTGAACCGAATTACCTTGCTCACTGGGTGAGAAGAAATTGACGGAAAGAAATGAGGTAGTCCAATTGTGCTCTGTGCGTAACTCGAAATATTCATTACAAAATACTTTAAGTAAAATTGTGTAGTGATACAAATACTCTAAATATTTATCAGACTCAATAATAGTGGCCATAAGATATAATAGCACAGAAGAACTGTGCCGTATAACCATTTGAAGGAGATCCGGTGAGTTCCTTTTGTGTCCCTTCCAATTTCTATACACTAATTGTGCTCAAAACTTTGTTTATTAAAATTGAACCAAAGCGTAAACATAATTGATCCAGCTCGAAGGACCAATTATGTTTCCGTTTCCAATCGAGTCATTTCCATGTTTTTTCTGAACAATTGTCTAGATTATAGGGACTTAGTTTTATTAGTATTATAATATGTAAAAAAATCGAATAAAGTTTATATGTAAATAAAAGAAAGCTACTGCCTAAGGCCTGATGCTCGCCGTAACTGCGGGGCAAATTATAGTTTAATAATATAAGCATTATTTATTACAGCTTTTTTGTTGTCTAGGCGTGTTGCTGGGAAGTTTCTTTCGCCGTTTCTTCTCTCCTAGCCGTAACACGTTGCGAAACGGCAATAAGATAGCGTAGGCCATCGCGAACCACCGATCCCGGTCCGCCGGGATCCTCCCCTCGGGATTTACATTACCCGTCGCCTGTTCTCAATTAGTACATTGTGTCGCCCTCTAGTCGGCATCGTTAGATTTATCCCCCTTTCATGGCAACAGTCCAGCCGAGATAAAGCCCCCTAAGGAGCTCCCTCGAACAAGTTGCCCCCCGAGCTTGAGCACCCTCGCCTCGCGAAGGCGCTCACCCCGATAACCCCGGTGAAGTTGTGAGGTCTTCGGTCCAACAACATAAAGTCCAGTAAAATAAAAAAAAAATGTTGTTAAAGATATTTTAGAACGGTAGAATATTGTATAGCATTTATTTAATAATTATCTTTTCCTCCATTTTCATAATAATATTGTTCTGATATTGCCAAGTAGTAGTATCCATGACAGATTACACTTCGTCAAAGAAATGTTTACTAAAGTGTGTTTTGTACTGTGTATTTGTATATATAAATGTCTATTTTGATCTAACGAAAGAAGATTTGACCTTTACGCAGTCACACCTCTCAATTTAGCACTGTGACGTCATTAGCGGGCCAGACAAAAGCCAGCGGGTTTTCTGCAAAAGATTGATGGATGCGAACTGTCCTATGATTTAGTACACAATAGACTTTGTAGGTGACATAAAAGCGTTGACATGATAGTGCCTAAAATATTTTTTATTTTGTAAATACAACCGTAATAAGTGAAAAATTAAGGCTTCCTTCACACGGACCATGCGCGACAACTACAAAACGCCGCCACATAAAACTTCACGAGACTAATTAGTACTTGTGGCAAACCTGCGCGATAGTCAATTGAAGTTAAAATTCAAACAAACAAAATTCAAAAGTTTTTATTCAAAATAACTTCCACTGGAGAACACTTTTTGAAGGTCATACATGTAGGTGAAATTTAAATCTACTTCCTATTCTATGTACACCGCTTCGCAATGTGTTATCGCTGTTTATAGGAGAAGAAGCAGTAAGAATTTCACCAAATAAAACAATTATTGATATATATCAAACTCTTTTTTTAACCGACTTCATTTTTGGAGGAGGCTTTTAATTCGTCTGATGTTTTTTACGTTCGTTACTCGATTTCTCCGTCAATTGTGAACCGATTTTCAAATTTTTTTTCATCGAAAACTTATACTCTCCAATTGTTCCTATTGTCACCATTTCAGGATCTGATGAGTGGATTCCAAGAAATTACAGAAACACACGAAATTACACATCCTACCATGTATTTGACACATACACGCACATATACTCTTTTGTTTATTCAAGTCAAATTAACAACGTAGCCTTGACGAAATCTGTGATTATAGAAGTAGTATAGTCTTGGACATTAATTATTATGGTCTAATTTCGAGCACGGGCGAGCACTACTTTTCCTAAATAGCCCAACGTTGTCTCATCCAAAGTATACAAAACCTTAAGTAATAACTGTCTAACACCGATAGGACGGACCTAGACCGTCAGTTGTTATCTTAACGACGTTCCTGACCTTTACTGATAGTCGACACGCAAACGGATAGCTCGAAAAAGGCTTTCAGACGATCAAACGCTAATTAAAACGGAAGTCTGAAGTTCATCAAGTGATTTTATGGGTTTTTGTTTCGAAAAATGGAAATTCATTTGGATGTTGTTATGCAGGCAAAGTCTAGTCTAGTCAAGTATAAAATAGACATATATGTTACGGGAAATTTGGTTAAACTGGCAGTATTAATATAGACCTATCATTATGAATAATGAGCAAGAGCGTCGGTCGATTTGATAAATTTATTACTTTGGCTGGCTTATATTAATAATGCAGAACAGCCCGTGGTCCGTTCAACAAATCATCGTTTGATATAACTTCAATTTATCACTTGAACCGGGCAGTATTTATAGCCAGAAATGTGATATATTCGGTTACCTTTCCATAAGAAGTAATGTAAGTTTAGTTCATTTTAGAGTGGGATATAGTTGTATGTCACTTATTATTTTTATATAACTACTCAAAAGTCACTCTACATCTCAAATATATATATACATAAATCAAATGCTGTTCGTCAGTCTCGCTAAAACTCTAGAACGGCTGGACTGATTTGGCTAATTTTTATTTTGAATTATTTATGTAAGTCCAGGGAATGTTTAAAAGTTGAGTAAATATTAATAAAATGCTTGGAATACAGTAAAAACAATATCGCTTTCCCTTATAAACTATTCCTACCTGTCAAATATTTGATGTTCGTCCCGTCGTTCAAAAATCAAATTAAATTTAAAAGTGAAGCTTTTTTTCATTTTTGTTTTCTTTTGAATGTCAAATGTTTGATGTTCGTCCCGTCGTTCAGAAATCAACGTTTTTTATTTATTGATTCTGAAGCGGTACGAAGTTTACCGGGTCAGCTAGTTAAAAATAAAAATTCCATATGATTATATATATCGTATATGCCCTTACTTCATTTAATTAATAAAAAAACTACAGTTCGTCTGTGTTTTATTATATTGCCCACGAAAAGGGAGTCATTATTTATACTATATTTTATCCCTGCCTGAACGGAAAAAGAATACAATTTTCTGCGGCCGGCGGCCTATCGTAAGAGGCGACAGAACAACCCACAGCCAGGTGGTAGGGAATTTGCCCGACTGGATGGCTACCACCCCTGGTCTAAAGTTGTCGCCATAACAACCTTGAGTTGTTATCCGGCATTAGTGACCAAGTTCTAATTTCCCTTAAGAGAGCAGCAGCGCATTTGTAGCACCTTTGGTGTAGCAAATGTCCATAGGCGATAGTAACCGCTTTCCATCAAGTGGGCCGTATGCCTGTCTGCTGAACTCCTGCAATAAAAAACAACTCTCTCTCTAAAGGGAGACTGAAACCTGACCAATAATGCCAAACACAACTCAGAGTTGTTATGGCGGCCTACCCTAGGCCAGGGGCGGTAGCTGTTCAGACGGGAAAATCCCCAACCTGGCTGTTGGTTGTTTCGTCGCCTCTTACGACAGGCCGCCCGGCCGCAGCAAAATTGTATTCTTTCTCCGTTCCTGCACGGATAGAAGACTGAGACAGAGATTGGTGAATAAAAAAAAAACACAACTAACCAATTGAGGTTATGTACAAGAAGTGGTTCAAAATCGTATTTTTTTAATGTGCTAAAAAGATCATTCACCTTAAATATTTATTAGCCAACGAGAAAACAAATTTCCTTGGTCGTTGTACAAAGATTCTTATGAATATCTCAATTATCCCAGAATTGCCATTGGGTCCTTTTGGTGGATATAACTACGTCCATTTAATATTTGTTTAGGCTTTCGTATAATATTCCATTGAAATAGTAAGGTCAATATACGTTATAACGATCAATATAAGGCTAGCGACACATCTGCCGAAAGTACAGCGCTGAAGGCTCAGATAAATACTCGCAGTGTTTTTGACGTGAAACTTCTATATAGACGGGGTCTTAGGATTTTTCTGTCACAAAAAAGCGTCACAGCCGTGTGTTCTAATTCTTACATTTTTAAACTCGTGATCACTTTCATATGGAATGTCCAAATTGAACAATTTAAAAAGTTATATAAATTTATTGAAGCGCTCTTGAATATGAAGTAATTTATTTTGATAAGGATGAATACCAAGATACAAATAAAGAGCCTTTTCTAGCGGAGGCATTTTAATTAAATTTTTAAAATAAAAGGACACTTATTGTGGCATAACTATAGTAGTTAGACATATGCTGTCGCGACACCTTTTGTAAATAATGATGTGTTCCGCAAAGTCGTACGTCGTCGTAGTACATTATTTTATTCTATCATCAATAGTTTTTTTAATTAATCTATTGTAACGTTGCACTTGCAACATTAAAAAAGATGTGTGCTGGGACACATAGTAGAAGTGAAACTTAAACGGACAAGTAGAAAAACGAATGGCAACGGACAAGTGGCAATAAGCAGGTTTTCAACCTGTACAAGTACATTAACAATCTGCCCGTAAAACATCAAGTTAATATTTTGCCGCTTGTCCGTTGCCATTCGTTTTTCCACTTGTCCGTTGCAGTTTCACTTCTACTATGTGTCTCAGCACACATTTCGATTTTACGCAGATTTACTGCAAATTATGATTTGGTTAGGTTAGATACATTTTAAAGAATGCAGTTTTCATTTAAACGTATTTTATTTTATCAAACAAAAAAAACCGAATTCAATCCGGAACCAAAAAACGTATCTATACCTAGACTACTCTAAAATTATGCCCGCCTCTCAACACTTCTATATTTATGCCGCTCCTCCACGTGGCCGTAACGCTTTTTCGTGACAGAAAGATCCCAAGAACATCCCCCCGTCTATATAGAAGTACTAATGTCTAGCGAACTATGTCACTGTCAAGACTTTAAAAAAGTTGTGACGGTGGTTAAGTTTGGCAATTTAAATATCAGCTGTTCATAATTTCTTTTATAGATTTACTTTATACATTTCAAAACTTCCTTTAACTTTATTAAATTAACTACGTGTTCCCGCTGGGGTGAGTTCCTATCCATAGATGTAATATGTAACTGTTAGAACAGTTACATATTACAACATTGATAAAATTAATAATTTCAAGGAATAGGTAAGTTTATGAAGGTGATGTCAGGAGCCTTAAGAACAGACGAGCGTGCATGACAAGAGTTATGAATGTCAAAGAAGCAAGTGAGGTGTGTAAGAATAAGCCTAAATGGCGCTCTTTTGTTCGTGCCTACCCCACAAGGGAACTGGCGTGAAGTTATGTATGTATGTATGTAGGTAAGTTTATATAATACAAAATGGTGTTTGGGGAATAGTTCCATCGCGTAACGCGCTGAACTATACTCAGTGTAATTCTCACTGTTCGACGCGTTTGGTGTCTAATCTAAGACCAATGAATAAGTCGCCGAAATGTCGGCACCGTACCTTAGGCAGGTGTGTCATTATACTAACACTATGATGGGTAATATTATTATACGATCAGTATAATATTAGACTGACGACCTGCGTAAGGTCGCCGGGAGGGGCTGGATTAGGAAGGCAGGAGACCTTTTCTTTATTGCCTGAAGTAGGCAAGCAGGCAGACGCCCACCTGATGGAACGCCAGGGGCGTTGCCGACCTTTAAGAAATTTTATAATGCCCTTCTTAAAATACCCCATATTATAGCTCAATGGGAAAACCGTAGCGGGAAGTTTCCTCCAGATCAGTCTTGTACGCGGAATGAATGTTCTATTGATCCGTTACGTAGTTGAGCGTTGAGCTCAAGAAAGTAGGGGTGAACATCCGGTCAACAAGCGGTGCGGTTGTAAAAATGAGGCGTTGGCACCAGATCACACGTGGCCTATGTACAACAGTGTACAGTGGCGGAATGAAAAAGTCCGCCAGTTTTCGAATTGATTCATTTAACGTTCCGCGAGCACATGTTACTTTTTCAAACTAAGTTACCGAACAGACTGTTCTACAGAAAATTATATTTAACTGTTTGACAATAAAGTTTAAAGTTACCTAGATCAAAGTTGTTCGATTTTCTATCTTGTCTGAGAAGATTGTTAAAGTGAAACACTTTTACTGATTTTAATATTTATTATAAGCGTAGTGATTTTTTTAATTTTATTGCAGGAGTGCAGCACACAGGCAGACGGTCCACTTTATAGAAAGCGGTTACCATCGCCTATAGACATTTACAACACCAAAGGTGGTACAAATGCGCTGCTGCTCTCTTAAGGGTCATTGGAACCTGGTCACTAATGCCGGAACACAACTCAAGGTTGTTATGGCGACATGCTTTAGACCAGGGGTGGTAGCCATCCAGTCGGGCAAATGCCCTACCAACTGGCAAATGATTATACCCTTTTGATTTCTTATTGTTAATCTCAGCCTCTATAATGTTGGTAATGGCCAACATTGCAATTTTCTTTTTCTACGTTTACTTATAGATACAAATAAATAAAATTAAGTGTCCACTTGTAACATATAAATAACTAAGTGTCCGATTGTAAAAATAGTAGATAAACAAGGTCTATACCTCGGGCAAAGCCAATCACATTAACCGTACCGTCTAGAAATAAAGCGGTCGGTCTTTTGAAAAAATCCCGACTGAAAACAGTCTGGCACTACAATTTGTAGATTAATTTCATCTTATATTTTATTTATAAGGTTTTAATTCTTAGATTTATTTTTGTATTGGTTTAATTAATTAAAAGGAGAGAAAAGCAAAAAGCAATAAGCAAAGGTAAAGTAGCAAACGAGTGGTAACAATCGTGTTCATTAGAGGCGGTGGAGAGTAAAAAGAAGAAGCTTACCATATCAAAAAGAACATGATGGTAGGCCTGATGCAGGATATCATTTTTCAGGGGAACTGGGAAGGACCGGTTGGAAGCCGCGTATCGGGTCATTCCAAAGCCGCCGATGTATCTGGAACAATTAATTTTATTATTACCTTACCCATAGACAACGATAACATAAGCTACTGTTCTCTGCCTATAGTCTTAACAACTCGACTTCACAACTGTAGCATTTACCATTGACAATTTCTTAAATAATAATAAAACTTTGACTTGAAATTCCTGCGGGTTTCACGGGACACTATGTATCGCAAAATTTAAAAAAAGAATGTAAGGTATCGTGTAAGTGGAAACGGAATTAGCAAATTTTTTGCATCCGAAAAATTTCAAACCGCTCCCGGGAACGTTCCCGCGGACTTCCCGGATTCCCGAGATAAAAAATGCCACACATCAGATAAAAGTTGATACTTGAATAAACTATAACCTGAATGAATTCAGAAGCGAAATCTTGTTTTGTTTCTTCTTATTAAAACACCCCATCGTAATCTTGTTATTCTTCATTTGACTGTATTTTTAACCGACTTCAAAAAAAGGAGGAGGTTCTCAATTCGTGGAAATCTTTTTTTGTATTTTTTTATGTATGTTCACCGATTACTCTTAGATTTATGGTCCGATTTACGTGTACTTATTTAGTTTGATGCGAAATAGTTGTCATTTGGTCCACTAAAAATTTAATAAAGTTTGGCCCAGTAGTTTTCATTTTACGAATATTTTTTTGTTCCCGTTTCTTGGGACCTATATTTTTTTAAGGAGCGCGGCACCTTTCGTAGGTCTACCCATACATAGCTAGACACTAAAAAGTAACAAAAAAAAAAAACTTCGTTTAAAAAAACCGACTTCAAAAACTAAAAAGTATAAAATAACTTATTTCTAAAGTTATTATTATTAATATATGTATATATTATACAAAACATATTGAAGTCGGTGCAAAGTAAAACAAAACAAAAAAAATTTTTTTGAAAGTTACTAAGCACCGACTTTAAGATGTTTTAGATAATATATATAATTATAATAATAACTTTAGAAATAAGTTATTTTATACTTTTTAGTTTTTGAAGTCGGTTTTAACATTAGCTAGTAATATTATTTTAAATATATATAAATGCTTGTGGACGTGTCGAGTTCAATAATTCTATTCTATCTTTGTTTTTGCTGGCTCCAACGCCTTTGGCATTGATTTTGCCAATATCACAGCAAAAGAGACAGGTATTCATAGACGCTAATATAGCTGGCAAAATAAAGAAATTTTGATAGATAGATAGATTACACTTTATTGTACACCATTACAGAAAAACTTACGAACTAGTATTAGTCTAGTTGGGTACAAAGGGCGGTCTTATCGCTAAAAAGCGATCTCTTCCAGACAACCCGTGGCAAGAATATTCTGATTAGAAGTGGCGACGGTGGTATACATAATTATTGTACGATTACTTACATTTTAATAATAAATATATAACTATACTTTATATACAAATATACACATATTTTGATAGTCGGTAATCTTTTTCCAGAAACCTGACGATAAGACAGCACAAATAGTTATGTTAGACTAACTACTTTCCAAGAATATATTGTTAAGTGATAAAAATTTAAATAGAATCAATATATGCTTACCATAAACTAAAGTCAAAAGGAAATTAATATTAATTGGGCGAGGGATATCATGGGGCAGAATATCATATAGGGGTGAAGATTATTATCCGTGCAGGAACGGAGAAAGAATACAATTTCCTGCGGCCGGGCGGCCTGTCGTAAGAGGCGACTTAACTACCCACAGCCAGGTGGTAGGGCATTTGCCCGACTGGATGGCTACCACCCCTGGTCTAAAGTATGTCGCCATAACAACCTTGAGTTGTGTTCCGGCATTAGTGACCAGGTTCCAGTTTCCCTTAAGAGAGCAGCAGCGCATTTGTAGCAACTTTGGTGTTGCAAGTGTCCATAGGCGATGGTAACCGCTTTACATCAAGTGGACCGACTGCTTGTCTGCTAATCTCCTGCAATAAAAAAATAAAAAAAAATTGGACAGTAAAAAAATATATGTTCCATAAAACCTTCGGCAAAACCGCATTCACACAGAGAATGATCACGTATTCTGATCTTAGCCAAAAAGACTGGGGTGCATATAAAACCTAAAGTTCAATAATTAGAAGGGGGCGAGGATATAGATGAGCTGTCTATTGTCTAACTGACATGACATTAATGACAATGACGTTTGTCATTTCCCAGATTAAACAGACTATGACTGTTAGTACAAGTGACACCATGCAACTGTTTCATTCATACAAACAACATTTTTAAAAATTCCACATGTTCCAGAAACAATTTTTATCTCTCTCTTTTCTTTCACTTTCTCCGAATTATTTGGGGTCGGCACAATATGTCTTTTCCTACCACGCTTCTCTATTCTGACATACCGAGCCTTTGTCGCCATTTTATCGTAAGCGAAATTTGGACCTAAGCATAATGTTTGGTGCAAAAGGTATTTTAAACTATAGTTTTGTTTTAATACTTTCATTTCTTTTGACAAGAGTTATGAATGTTAAAGAAGCAAGTGAGGTGTGTAAGAATAAGCCTAAATGGCGCTCTATTGTTCTTGCGTACCCTGCAAGGGAACTGGTGTGAAGTTATGTATGTATGTATGTACTTTCATTTTTAGTTGCGTTAGACTCTACTGAATCAAAAATGGAAAATCTGAAAACAAAGTAATAGTTCAAAATACCTTTTGTACCAAAAATATCATTAGGTCCAAATGTTGCTTAGAATAAAATGGCTCTGTCACACCACAAATCATCATATCATCCTTCTCACAATCTCTTTTTTGGTCTACCTTTACAAATTTTATCTGGTGATGAAAAATTGGCCCTAAAAGGAAAACAAAGACTTCAACAATATTATTACAACCAAAGCTCAAACTATATTTTGTCAATAACTTTATTTCTTTTTACATTAACCTAAAAAGCTGTAGTTAATTATTGTTTACCACGCTAAGTGTATTTGGAAAAAACTCCAAACAAAGTAGCGATTGTGATAAAGTATTATCCGTGCAGGAACGGAGAAAGAATACAATTTCCTGCGGCCCGGCGGCCTGTCGTAAGAGGCGACTAAACAACCCACACCCAGGTGGTAGAGTATTTGCTCGACTGGATGGCGACCACCCCTGGTCTAGAGTATGCCGCTATAACAACCTTGTGTTGTGTTCCGGCATTAGTGACCAGGTTCCAGTCTCCTTTAAGAGAGCAGCAGCGCATTTGTAGCACCTTTGTTGTTGCAAATGTCCATAGGCGATGGTAACCGCTTTCCATCTAGTGGGCCGTCTGCCTGTCTGCTGAACTCCTGCAATAAAATAAAAAAAAAAAAAAAAGTTGCATTGTATGAGTTAAGACAATGTAATTGAAAATAATTTGGAAGCTTTTTGGAAATGGGTGTCTAGAGTTTTGAAAATTTACCAAATTTGATGAATTTATAATGTCAACAGTAACACATGATACACAGGCTGTCGCATTATAAGATACGTTTTAGTGATTGGCTAGAACTTTTGCATCCCAGAGATGAAATTTTATACCTATCCCAAAATATTTTATTAGGGATAAAACAAAAATATTTGGATCAAAATTTCCCAATCACTGATTTATAAGCTTCCTTTATTTGTTTATTTTTAACCGACTTCTAAAAGGAGGGGGTTCTCAATTCGTCTATATGGTTTTTCTTGTATTTATGTTACTCGATTTCTCCGTCAATTGTGGACCGATTTTCATTTTTTTTCTAATGTAAGGTTATACTCCCGAATTTGTCCCATTGCCACCATGTCAGTTTCTCATAAGTAGATTCCAAGGAATTAGAAAATTCCAAACACCTTCTTCATAACACAATATCTCCGTCAATTGCAAACCGGTTTTCATTTTTTTTCCTTTACTCTCAAGTTTATACTTCCGATGTAGTCACATGGTCACCAAGTCAGGATCTGATTATTATAAAACAAAGTTACTAAAGAACACCGTGCGCCTGAATTCTTGGAAAAAGCTATACTCGTATACGCGTGTAGGTATTACATTTTCTACAGGCGGTTAATTTTTTTATTTGTATGTTACGTGATTTTTCCGTCAATTGTGGATCGATTATGAAAGTTATTTCTTTATTTGTAAGTATATACTTCCAAGGCGGTTCCATGGTAACCAAGTCAGTATCTGATCAATGAATCCCAGAGAAGTCGAGAATAATCCTTATCAAAAAACGTCCAAAAATACGAAAAAAGCTTTTATACGCGTGCCAGTATTACGCTTTCTACAGGCACGTATATTTTTTTTGTAGACATGTTACGCGATTTCTCCGTCAATTTTCAAATTGTTATTTTTAGTCATAAGTCTATAGTCCCGAGGTGATCGTATGGGCAACAAGTTAGATTCTGATGAGTGGATCACAGAGAAATCGAGATAAACCCTTGTTGAAGAGCATATACACCGAAGAGTGAGATGGGAAATATGTATACGCGTGCCAGTTATACAATTAATTTTTACAGGTGCTTAATATATTATTTCTAAAGCTATTGAAGTATTTGCGCAAATAAAAAGTAAAAAATGTTATTTTTTAACACAAAACTGACTTCACAATAAAACAAAAAATAAGTATAAACGACTTTTTTCTGCAACATCTTATAGTCGGTGTCAAGTAAACATAAAAAAATACTATTAGGTTGGAGAAAAAGTTTCTTCGCATTTTATATAAAAATTCAAAAGGTTTTTTTATAAAGTTTATTTACATTTGACTAAAGTGTGTAGGTGCCATTTTGTTGGATAACTTTTTGCCATCTTGTAGGTAGGGACGTGATCCCATTGCTATAAAAAATTTGGGACTTCTGATCAAAAAACTGTAACAAGTGGTTTTGGCAGTCTTCTCGTGATGTTACTACCTGACACTGCCTAAGGAATTCTGCAGAGACCGAAACAGGTGAAAATCTGAAGGTGCAAGGTCAGGACTATACGGCGGATGCATTAACACCTCCCAGCCAAACTCTCGTAATTTTTGCTGAGTGGCTAAAAATGTGTGAGGTCTAGCGTTATCATGGTGAAAAATCACACCCCTTCTGTTGATTAATTCCGGCCGCTTTCTCTCAACTTTTTGCTTTAATTTCATCAGTTGTTCGCAGTACAGTTCAGAATCGATGGTCCTGCCTGGCGGTAACAGCTCATAATGAATAATGCCCTTCCAATCCCACCACACACACAGCATCACCTTGTTGCGAGTTAACTCGGATTTCACCACAGTCTGTGAAGACTGACCGGCCTTTGACCACGATCTTTTTCGCACGTTCTTGTCGTACGTGATCCACTTTTCATCACCAGTTATCAGCTTCCTCAAAAATGGTTCGGTTTCATTACGTCGTATTAAATAATCACAAATGACTACATGGTTCATTAGGTTTCTTTCAGTGAGTTCTTGAGGCACCCAAATATCGAGCTTTTTTGTGTACCCAGCTTTTTTCAAATGCGCCAAAACCGTTTTGTAGTAAATTCCCAGTTCTACAGCTACATCGTAACTACTAATATGCCGATTTGCGCCAATTTTTCAAAAATTTTGTCCGTAACAGGGCGACCAGAGCGACGTGCATCTGATATCAAAATTTCTGGATTGAAAACGCTTAAACCAAATTTGCGCTACTCTCACAGATACTGCATTAGGTCCATAAACATCACAATTTTTTTTCGCGGCTTGTGTTGCATTTTTATCTTTTTTGTAGTAGAATTTTAAAATGTATCGAATTTCTTCATTAGATTCACTCATTTTAACACTAAGAAAAACAAATGAAAATAACACATTTTCCTAATTTGAATTTGGAATTGTCTTCTTTAAAATTAAAACTTTTTAATGATACCAAAACCAGCCAGATGCAAATGGTATAGCCAAAGAGATCTTATTACAAGTTCATACATACTATATGTGAAAAGACTTTTTCCCCAACCTATTAAATTTTGTAAAGTTGTTGTTCTTTTATTTATTTATTAAGAGATAATGTTATGAATAAAAAATTAAATTATGAGTTAACTTAATACTAAATCTGTAACTGAATAATAATGTTATTTAGTTATAATATGCTTGGGATGGTGTTTTTTGACGACACCCAACATATACATTTAGATAAATATAATGTATGTTTGTATTGTAATTTATGTAATATTTTCCTTTATATTTTAATATATATAACTTATGTATAAATTTATATTATCTCTAATATGTGGTATTTGTGTACAGATTATAATTCAAAATCTCTCAATTGTATATAGACGGTATTCACTACATTTTATTTTCATGTTGGCAGACGCAATAGATTTATACTGTGTTCTGTTTATTTAATTACATGTAAAACTTTAAATATAATATCTTATATAAAATATTATCTAAAATTTCCAAACAATATTGTATTAGATTCTTTTCATTCCTAACGCTTTAATTAAAATAGTTTATCAGTGACTTCAATCCGCTATCGGTTGTGCCAATTTTCTAAGTTTCTTATACTGTAAAATTGTTGGAGGGATGACGAGGTGTTCTAAAAATGCTTGTAGACTGTGAAAAGTCAGTATAAGAAATATGTTAAAGGTTCTCTGATTATAAATATGTGACTTTTATTATCATAAACCCTTCTGGGTTGTTGCAAGTATTACAATAGGGTGTCCATTTTTGACAAAGAGCATAGGATAACCTGAAAGATACGTCGATAAGTCATTGTGTCATAGCCTAGCCGCAGCTTATAACTTAGTAATAAAATTCGATCGATTCCAGTCGATACAGGAGAAACCAGCGACCTACTAACCGCTATTTGTTCTCATATACTGACAATGTATTTTTATATTACCTGAGGCAGCCAAACAGGCAAACGATCCACCTGATGGAAATCTGTTACGTCACGTGTTATCCACCAATTAATTGATGTATAATTTAGCACAGTTAAAGACTATGGTTAATATATGAACGTAATGCTATGTAAAGCGCATTTGTAGCAACTTTGCTGTTGCAAATGTCCATAGGCGATGGTAACCGCTTTCCATCGAGTAGGCCGTCAGCCTGTCTGTTGATCTCCTGCAATAAAAAATAAATAAATACAGATAGATGATATCACTGTTAGAGTTGCCGATAAGACTGGTCATCTGTCTGTATCAGTAAAAATGCCCAATCTCATAAACTTGTAAATTTATTTATTACTGAATAGAATACTTTTTTTATTGCTAAAGCACAGCAGACAGGCTGACGGCCCAACTGTGATGGAAAGTGGTTACCGTCGCCTATGGATATTAGCAATACCGGAGTTGTTATAGCGGCATAAACGAGCCCAGGGATCGTAGTCATCCAGGTGGGTAAACACCCTACCACCTGGTTGAGGGTTGTTTTGTCGCCTCTTACGACAGGCCGCCCGGCCGCAGGACTTAATATTCTTTTCCCATACCTGCACGGAGAGATATAGAGATACTGGTGTGCACATCATGTAAACTATAAGGTTTTTGTATATATTGTTACGAGTTGCAGGACCCAACTTAAAATGCCGTTGGAATTACTATAGAATTTATTAGAACTATACAAACACGTATAACACAGGTACAAATATAACTGAACACAATCAGTCCAAACGTAATGCACGATTCAATAACATGCGCAAAGTCTATCACTAAATAGATTATCGAATGTACATAAGTCTTGCCTCGCGGCTGGTTATCGCTCGACTCCCGATCTCTCCATTGAGGCATTGCTTTATACTACATAAATACAATGTCTCTCGGCTGCGTGTACTGAATTTCTTAGTATCACACCTTGCTAATGACTACCATAAAAGATTACAATCCACCATGGGCTGTTTTTCTAATTACAAATTTCAAACACAAAGCAAACAAAAGAAGACGGTCATAAAAGACTTTCAATGTTATTAGCATAAACGCTGACGAGTAATAAATGTACTTTAGGTGGCCCAAATTGTAACAATATAGTCTAAGTTAAATTAAGAACAGGAAGAAATTAATATACTGCAAGAGTACAACAAGTCGTCGTCTTATTTTGTACTCCCCTCACTGGCGATTGAGCCATGGGCTATCGCCAGTGTAAAAAGAGCCCCCGCACGTACACGACATTTGCAATACCAGGGGTATTGCTAACGTGACACAGACTTGTAAGAATTTTTTAACGCCCTTCAGATCATTGTTGTACACGGAATAAATTTTCTACAGAACCATTGCGTACTTGAGCGTGGTCGCTAAGGAACTACCGGGGGCGGGTAGGTGGTAGACTCTTCTCGCGGCCCTTGCTATAGTGACTGGAAGAAACACAGGGGAGTTTGAATGGGTATTACGGGAATAGGCCTGTGAGTTTCCACACGCTGACGTCCGTAAGTGGATTTTTCCTCTTTAAAAAAATGAGACCTAAGAAAATGGGAGTTTATCAAAAATGGTAAAATAATACATGCAAATTAAGCAATGTTCGAATACTTAAACAATTACTCTATCTATACAAATAAATAAATATAAGTGTCTATTATAAAACTACGTTTTAACGGTCTTAAGCGCGGTAAATTATTTGATTTTGGTTATTCCGACGTTTCGGCCACTTTTCGGTGGCCGTGATCATGGAAGACGTCGTAATAACCAAAATCAAATTAAATACCGCGCTTAAAACCGTTAAAACGTAGTTGTATTATGTATACAAGTCGCGAAAACTTATGAAAATATTATGAAGTGTCTAATTGTATTGTCAAAATAACAGCTTTTTACAAAATGCAAATGAAAATATACGGTACTTATACAAAAAAAAAGCAATTTTTAAAATGTCTGTCTGTCTGTTTCTTTCGGCTAATCTCTGAAATGGATGGATTTTGACGGGACTTTCACTGACAGATAGCTGATGTTCTAAATGAATAATGACAGTACATCGCCTAAGCATTTAAAATACTTTAATCACTCAGTCAAAACAGGTATCATATGAAAGAAAAACAAATATACTTTTTAAAAACCTATTCTAAGTCAATTCAAAAATATTATCTCTCATTTATTTTAGAAGTTTCCTTGAATCTTAGTTACCTACTTATCAATGCTTTTCTTGTGTACATTTTGGTTTTTTTCTTATCCTAAACAATGAACAAACGTAAACGAATGCTTCTACGAAAAGCCAAATAATGTCGAATTTTCCCAATATTGTACAATGATATTCGGAAAATACAATATTATTTGGCTTTTACGAGCCAATATTTGTTCAGCGTATATTACATATATTTATATGTAATACGCAACAACAACAAAAATACTGTAAACAGACGTATTAACATCGCCATCACGACGCTTGTACACTGCAAGTGTGTGTACTAGATCATCAAACGACTCTAATAAAAAACATACAACAACTCAACGTGGTTTGGCTTGGCAACACCCTGCAAACTGGGGTCCATTGTTAACGACGATCAAGCCGCATTATTTTTGGAAGTGTACAAACCGTAGAATCATGTTTTACTTTTTATAACAACTTTATATTTCTATTTGTGTATTTCTACATGCAGGAAACTGGCGAATGAACTGCTTAGCAAAGGTATTATTTGTTCAATTAAGTTGCGTTTACATCTTCACGCTGTTCATTTCCTTTGCTACTTCCCTAGTTGCCGCCGTGGAATTCGACATAATATTGTTACGACCTAGGTGCCGACAAAGACAAATTCACACCTGCATACCTGTAGAAACACATTTTATTGCCTTTTCGGCATTTGGACTTCTTTTGTTTACTTTGTGTTTAAAATTTGTGATTAAAAAAACAGTCCATAGTATATTGTAATCTTTTACGGCCTATTGTTGTATTGTGATCACTGCCACGTGTCATAGATTGAAAAGTACAAACTGATTCCAAGAAATTCGGTCCACGCGGCCGGGCAGATATATTGCATCTGTGCAGTATAAAGCAGTGCCCCAATGGACAGATGAGGCAGTCAAGCGATAACCACGAGCGAAGCAAAACTTGTGTACATTCGGTAATCTATTTAGTGACGGACTTTGCGCATATTGTGACTTGTTGCGTTCGGTTATATTTTTACCTGTGTTATGCGTGTTTGTATAGTTCTAATAAACTCATAATTATTCCAACGGCATGTTAATTCGATTCCTGCAACTCGTAACAATATAAATAAGCCATAACACTTATAGCTTGTATACGTTTAAACCACTATATGTTTTAAGATCTTTTTTTTGATGACGCAGATGGAATGTCTTTTCTTGTGACACCATCCTCGGGCCTGGGAGGGACGGCTTACCGAAGGATGTGTGGGACTCCTGATCGTCCGTATCCCCACCGTTACCGAGCTGAGGGACGGGGGATGATCTACCTTCAGACTATCTACTAAACCTAACCTGCGCCCCTCTCCTACGCGCTTTTACAGGGTATCACAGAAACTGAAGCATAGGTATTACATTTGTGACACCTCCAGTACTTGGCTCCCACTTAGGGCATCCCTGGGGAAGCGTACGAGGGGGGGTCCACGGGATCCCTCACTGGTCCACGTGGCCCCCTGTACTGTACGTGAGACTGCATACGAGCTCTCCTCTCTCTCTTGTTCGGCCGCTTCCTTCTGGGCCATAACTCGCTCACAGAAGGAGGTTACGGCTTGCTACCAACGTTTGCTCCGGAGCATGGCCTGTACCAAGCCCCAAAGCGACACGCAATCTTTTTTATAAGGGTCACATCCAGGTTACATAAAAGGTACTTAATAAAATAAATAGGAACTAACTATTTAAATAACGACGATTAAGATCCTGCTTACTTGTACCCAGTGAAACTGATAAAAAATACTGAACTATGTATTTCTAAGAATAACACCTGTATGCAACTACTGGTTACGCGAATTGGTAATTGTTTAAATGTATTCATTCCTCTTTGATTTAAAACCACAATGATGGAAATATAGCTGCATAGAACACAGGGAAATACAAGCAGTTATATAAAAGAAGGATTGCATAGTACCTTTAGGTAGCGAAGCGATGATTTTTCCTTGTTTCTTAGAAGTTAGCACGACACGCACAAATATTCAAATTTTACGAGTCTAATTAATTTGATGGTAAATTAAGTATCTAGATGACCACTGACAGCGTCGACAACAAGAATTAAAAAATAGCATATATTTTGTAAGTAATAAAATTAGTTCCAGACACTACCTTAAAATTAAGCCTGTGGCACGTCTTACAGAATAAAACAGAAATAGAAATAGACAAATAAACATAAGAAAATAGCTTAATAGCTACTGTGACTATAATAGATCACACAACTTGTAATTAAACATGTATAGTTTCGGAACATAATTGTAATAATAAATTTAATAGAAATATTGTCAAACAACTTTTAGAATATTTTGGAAATCAAAAATGTAATTTAGAGATGTAAGAAACATGTAAATAGCATTAACAAGCAAATGTAACTAGAAAATAAGAATAAATAAAGCAAAAACACATACCCAACCAAATCCATCCTATCCCAAACCTAACCAAATCCGAGCACCAACATTTCCCATTTCACGCAATACTTTCAAAATTTATTACCAAATATCCAGAACCCACCTTACCAACACATACCAATTCCCAACCAGTAGTAGTGTTTGCATGTAATAGTTTAGTAGCTAAAAGAGATGCGAAAAAATTGAAACTCTTAAAGCAATGAAATAAAAGAAAAGAGTACCTCTGCCTTACCCCATGGCGGAGACACCCGGGCCTACAAAAAAAAAAGTATCTAGATAAAAAATTGGTCACAATATTCGAAACGATGCTTACGCGTTGCAGTTCGTTAGCAAAAGTTGAACTTTATACGATAACCACTATTGCGATGCTGTTGACGTCGCATGCCGTCTCCTTTCTTCCGCTAGCTGAGGTATGTATAGGAGAGAAAAAAAGGATAGGAGGTGGTTTTACAGCATTTAAACGCATTACCACTCGTTCCATTCCTTTACGAATCCCAAATATAATTTACGCGCGACCAACTACATTTATGCAAGAATAAATATTTCATTTAATTTCGTCATGGGCTTTGGAACCACCAACGGTATTACCAATGTAATATTGTACTGTACAACTATGTATGCCAGGTGGGCCAGTCATAAAATCTTGGCGAGTTGCTGATTATGTATAGCGCAACTAGATTTTTAATATCATCACGATTACGTAGGTTGGGCTCTTAAAGATGAAAATAAAGTTTTAATTAAATAGACGGTATACTAAAATAACCCTTCTTTCTTGGAAAAATAATTTACGTCGTTTAGCTATTTATTTGACTTGCTCAGATAAACAAAATTAATTCAGTTGCTAAAAATAAATACAGACAAAGGAATTAATTAACTTAAGTAAACGTTCTTAATGACATCTTTTGTGAAATAAATTGTGTCATTTAAACAAAAATGTTATCTATGCTTTTATACGTTCTGACGTTGGTTGTTGGCTTATTAAAAATGGGATAGTTTCCGGGATAAAAATATATTTGTCTCTCTGTTTGTTATGCTGTTACGGAAAAACTACTGGAGCGATTTGGCTGAAATTCGGTATAAATGTAGTTTTAATACCGAGGGTGGAAAAGGGATACTTTTTAATAGAAACGTTCCAGAAGGAATCGTTCCGGTATTATTGAGCGTAGAAACCTAAGGAAATAAGAGTGTAATATCCCGCCGATTGTGAATGTGTGTAACATACGAGTATACCGGACAACTCTAGGCCGATCCCACAGAGTCAGATCATAGTAAGTGATGGAAGCTCATTTACAAAATTTACCATATACCAAGAATCATTTTTTTCATCAACACTTTATGTGTTCAGGAATGGCGAAAGAATACAATTTCCTGCGGTCGGACGGCCTGTCGTAAGAGGCGACCAAACAACCCACAACCAGGTGATAGGGTATTTGCCCGTCTAGATGGCGACCACCCCTGGTCTGGAGTATGCCGCCATAACAAAATTGAGTTGTGTTCCAGCATGAGTGGTCAGGTTCCAGCCGTCCTTTAGAGAGCGGTAGCGCATTGGTAGCACCTTTTGTGTTGCAAATGTTCATAGGCGATGGTAACCGCTTTCCATCAGGTGGTCCGTCTGCCTGTCTGCTGAACTCATGCAATAAAAAAATTGTGTGTGTGTGCAGTTCACACGCAGTAGAAGTGAAACCAACTATGGCAATAAATTTCATGACGTCATATTTCATATATTATATCGTTATAATATATTAAAGCTTTAAAACGCGAAATTTGAAGTATTAACGAGAAACTTCAAGATATTTCCAACTCTATCTGTAATATATGAGAATAGTGTTTAAACTATTAAATATGATGTATTCTATCTCATTCAATCACAGGGTTAGTTCTATGGATTTATTTGTTTATCTCTTTTTAGTGTCGCTTTTTCGTTTCATTGAGTTTCAAATCACAACGATTCTAAAGAAGTGTCACTTCTAAATAATAATAAAAAATCAAGCAAAAGCTTTAGACTCAACTATAGAATCTGTCAAACTCATAAAACTAAAAGAGGTGGTACTACAAGACTTGATTTATAGAATACATACACGTATATATATACCTGATTAATAAAATGTGGGTACTCTAAACGCGTGCCGTAACGATGCAACATGAGCCGCAACACGAGACCGCTTCGTAATTGAGGATGTCTATCCATATATAATAATATATCTCCGCATATTTGCTCCCGTAACACGCTTATCGTGTCTGGAAGATTATTTTAAATTATTCTTGAAGTGTTTGTAGCTTAACTGTTAAATTTTCTGTGTTTAATTCTAATGACGTGAATTATTGCTATAAACGGACTCTCCAGATTAAATTTTGGAAATGATAATTTTTTTATTGTTGAAGCACAGCAAATAGGCTGATTCGCCTGTGGACATTAGCAATACCAGAAGTCCTGCCAATGTGCTGTCGGCCTTAAAGGAGAAACTGGAACCTGGGCACTGATGCCGGAACACAACTGAAAGTTGTTATGGCAGCATACTCTAGACCAGGGTTGGTAGCCATCTAGTCGGGCAAATGCCCTACCACCTGGCTGTGGGTTGTTTGGTCGCCTCTTAGTAGTCGTAGTTGTAGTAGTATTCTTTTTCCGTTCCTACACGGAGAAAACACACTGATATCCAGACCGGCATCATTATTAGAGATACGTATTACTGCTTGGCTCGAATTTTTGTACCCTAGACACAACATTTTATATCTACCCTAAATTTTTTTGATCTTAAACAGAAAAAAAAACTCCCAATCTAGACTAGATACCCTGGTTATAATCCCCAAGTGCTAATGATGAATGAAAATATTGTATGGATATCGGCGCTTTGAAATTTACGATGCGTCGATCTATGTACTTTAGAGGAGCGTGGGGATTATAAAGTAAGTTTCGTTATATTGAGAGACTGATGGACACCAGTAGTCAAGCGTTTACTTGATGACATTATCATTAATTCAGATGCTATTGCTATTTATGCTCACCATCATTATTGGATTATATCCCGGTTTAGAGCACCGCTTTGGTGCATTCCTTCTCTATTATATTTCACTAGCCATTGATCGCGGCTTCTCTTGCGTTAATGGTTTTGTCAATCAACTCAGTGGTTTTGTATCCTTTCGGAGGAGTACATTTTTACGGAATATAGATACCTTACGACACTTTGTATAAATACATCATCATGGTATACTAACAAACATGTCGTTATAGTTACACGATTTTACGATACCGAGGTCTTAGTTAATGAATTATCAAAAAACACGAGTGCAGTCCTATCTACGAGTCCTACCTACGAGGCTTTATTTTCTATTCCTCAGTAACAGTACATTTTTTTCTGGATGACAGTTATCTTATATATCCCTTTCTGTACCTTGAAGACGTGTATCCGAAATTTTATGATTATCGGTGGGGTAACGGAGGCGTGCAAGTGTCACAAACAAACAAACTAAATAACATTCGTATTTATGATATTAGTTAGGAGTTTGATACGACCAAAAATTCTTGATTAAACAACAACAATATTTCAAGTCTCCGTAAGTTTCCGCATTTGTTCGTCGTCCACAAGTTTTAAGTCATACCGTCAAAAACTGTCATGAAAGTCTATTTACTAACATTGCTACAAGTAACAGCAGTATTTCGCAAATGTACAGCAAAGTACTAAAATTTAACTGCCAAACTACTGTTTCCCTCGCGTGCTGACAAGGAATAATATTGTCTTGTATAGAATATTTCAATGGTAATGAATTACGAGCGTAATAGACATTGCGTGCTCAAGTGTATCAAAATTTAATTTGTGTTTTCTGAATTTATGTAAGTATAACGACAGATTGGTATAAAGACATGTGTATATTGTTTACCTTCTGTATGAATAATTTTCTTTTTCTCATATTTTTTTTGTAATTTTGTCCACATACAGTTTTTTTTAATTTATCCGATGGTAAGGCAAGTGAATGAATAGTAAGATTTAAGAACCAGCCACAAGCTACCTGGGCTTATTACACAGCACTATACTCTGCTACTACTATGCTATGAAGCGAGCTATGTAAGGTGTTTCTGTTATGGATAAAATCAGAAATGAGGACATCAGTAAGAGAACGATGGTGGCAGTGGGCCGTTCACGTCTATCGCAGGACCGATGGCCGGTGGAGCAAACGAGTCCTGAAGTGGAGACCACCAGTCTGGTGGAATGACGACCTGCGCAAGATCGCCGGCAGGGGCTGGATGAGGAAGACAGAAATCGGGATATATGGCGCGTACTTGGGGAGGCCGACGTCCAGCAGTGGACAGAGATTGACTGAAGAAGAAGAAGACTATACTTTGTAAAATATGAGCGTGTATTTTCGTAGTAATGTGTTAGCGATGATATCACCTAGTCCGTAGACAATTATTTAGAGGACACACCCACAAACAATGTTTGCAAATGCATAATACTTGCAATTATATCACATGAGAACGACAGCTGTTAAGACTGACATTTGCTCACTATCTAAATGTGATATGATGAAACGCATCCTAAATATTGACTCGGGATAGCTTTGTATCGAGTTTCATTTAAATCCCTTTATTAATTTTCGCAAGCACGTTAAAGGCAGATTAAATATTGTATTTTCGGATTCTGCTGGTCCGAATTACCCACTCTAGTTCTTTTCTTAATTGTAATTCATTGTACAGTGGCGGAATTAATAAGTTCGCCAGTTTTCGAATTGATTCATTTAACGTTCCGCCAGCACATGTTACCTTTTCAAACTAAGTCACAGAATAGACTGTTCCACAGAAAATTATGTTCAACTATTTGACAACAAAGTTTAGAATTACTTAGATGAAAGTTGTTTGATTTTCTATCTTGTCTAAGAAGATTGTTTAGACTTGTAAAACCTTTTCATTGATTTTAATATTTATGTTAAGGGTAGTGATTATATCCTCTTCGTTTCTTATTGTTAATCTCAGCGTTTGTCATTGCCAACATTGCAATTTTCTTTTTTCACTTTTCTATCTGTATATACAAATAAATAAAAGTTAGTCTGTTTGTAACGTCAAAATAACAGTTTCTTACTTAATGCAAGGTACCTATATCAAAAAATCTTTTTTTTTTCTGTCTGGATGTTCCGGCTTGTCTCTGAAACGGCTGGACTGATTTTAACGGGACTTTCACTGGCAGATAGCTGATGATATAAGTAGTAACTTAGGGTACCTTTTTTTAGGATACCAAGAAAAAAATCCACGCGAACGAAGTCGCGGGCACAGGTAGTATTTTATAAACGTGTCATTTATTAAAATGTTAACAGTAATGTTTCTTGTACTCGTGCAAGCAAAAGTCGACATTAAGAAGACAAACATTTTAATTCCGTGAGTGTACAAACGCGATTTAGTCTGGATTTATTCTATTATTTATAGATGTATCATCTGCTGAATCACTATGTAATGGATGTAAGTAATCCGATACGTGCTTGCTCGATTTATTCCATTTAGATGGAAATTCCCCGCATCTGGATAACTTAAGGCTTTTAGTATGAATGATTTGAGATGAAATTCAAAAAGATACGGACGAGGGGATATCGTTACTTATTAGTCCCTGAACACCGGACAAAGGCCCCTGTTCAAGGATGACAAGGAAACACTAGCCAGTCGTAGATCGTAAATCAACTGTTCCACTTGAGTCCACTTTACCTCTATCACTTCTTTATCCTTCCCGGACACGATTCAATAAGCGGCAACCGGTACGTAATTGGCCATGTCTCCTGGATTATGAGTGGTCTCTGTTACACGAGAGCCTCGTGTGACATTGTCAGTTACTTGTTTACTTTTATTGCCAGGTCTTGGTGTCGTGTAAAAGTCGTGGTAGCGTAATAGCTAGCGCACGCGTACCCGAATTCAAAGAGCGTGGGTTCAAATCCTGGCCGGCACAGAAGTTTTCTGACCTAATGTGCATATTGTTTCCTTAACCACGTGCTAACAACGGTGAAGGAAAACATTGTAATGAAACTGGCACATCGAGATAATTGATGAATTAAATCTGCCAAGCCGCCTTGGACAAGCGTGGCTGGTAGTATCCGTCTCTCAATAGTGGGATGCCCGTTACCAGCAGTGGGTCGTTTATGGGCTCTTATTATTGTCAGGAGCGATTAAACAGAGAGACCTGACATAAAGTGATTAACGTCGCCATAGGACATTTGCCACACCATTCGCGACGCCAACGCGTTAACAGCCTTTAGGATACGATAGACAGGATGTGATGTAGGAGATGTTATTGGGGGATGAAATAGAAGGGATATGAGGCATGTGGGATAAGGGAGAATGTAGGCCAATAGAATTTTCAGTTTTTTATAACTGGCGTACAATAAAAAATCTTGAGGCTCACCTAACGATAAATGTTTACCATCGCCTATGGATACTTATGAAGCAGAACAATCAGTAAACTTGATGAAAAGGCCGAAGAGTGTCCACATTACGTTGACATGTTTTTGAATGTTATACCTTTTGATGAATTAAATACTTTTTAAAACGAATCCACCTACTTGGCCTTCTATCCGTCTTTGTATCGCATAGTCATTTTCTTAATCCCTAAAGATACAAAAGAGACGAAATTTTACACACATATAAGTGGCATTTGCGGATTTTGTTGGTCAGAATTAGCTTCCCTGATTTTATTCAACATTTAAAACTCGTTGTACAAACTCGAATCCTCTACAGATTTATTATATACATACAATATCAATATCCCATTTACCAAACACATCTTGATCAGCCGGTTCGGCGGCGGAAACAGCTGAATCACTCAAGCGGCGCAAATATGCAACCCTCATTGAGAGTTATATGTTTGTGATATTTGCTGTCGAGACGCTTGGACCGTGGGGTCTTGAGGCTATAAGCCTCTACCAAAATTTATCAACACGACTCATTGACTCTTCAGGTAATCAGAAGGCTGGCGCTTACCTCGGGTAATGGATCAGTATGGCGATCCAGCGAGGAAACGTAGCCAGCCTCCTGGGCACTTTACCCATAGAAGACGTTGATCTAGGCTCAGTATTCTACTTATAGTCTTGACTATAGGGAGAATACAATACAAATAAGTTTTCTTTTGTTGTATTCGATTATTTATAAGGTGCTGTTATCAAAATAAAATATTGAATATTATGTAACTCAATATCCAAATTGAAAACTTTATGTAATTTATGTAAATGAAGGGTGATTTTTTTTATAGTTCGATAACTACGGACTCTGCTTCCGTACCTTGTCGAGTTTAATTATATAAAGTTTTACTAGTCTTCCACGCTTTATCGTTTTTTGGTTAGTATATGTGACATTTGTTTTTTCTTAGTATATTGTGGTATACATTAGATTTAAATATGTTTGTAATTTCTTATTTAGTAAGAAAAGAAGAAGCAGCGACATAATTACACTTCTTATGCATTATTGTATACATAGCCTATTTTGAGAATTTGTAGGCACAAATCATTTTCAGCAAACATATTTTGCAATTAGCATACTGCTGTGCCGGAATTATATCCGACACAACGATGATTTTCAGTGCAAACTTTCCTTTTGACATCAGACCAAAATGACCCAATTTTGTTAAATTAATTTTACTTATGAATTGAACTTATTTTTAATTAGTAAACCAGATAAATTAATTTAAATAAAACCAACAATAAATTACTTCGTTAATTTAAAGTTATAATAAAAAAATTACCATATAATTACTTAAGTTTTTTTGGCGCATTCCTGTGTGTGTATTCCATGTAACAACTTGCATTTGCTATAACAGTCTTGATATAGAATAGAATATACTTTACTAGCTGCGCCCCGCGGTTTCACCCGTGTGGTGATGGAAAATAGTTATATTTTGGATAATTCACAATATATCTTTATAAATTATTATTATAGCCCATGTGTTGTTCTGATGTGTAAGCTATATTATTGTAAATTTTCATCAAAATCCATTCAGTAGTTTTTGCGTGAAAGAGTAACAAACATACATTCTTACAAACTTTCGCGTTTATAATATTATAGTAGGAAGTAGGATTGCATAACATTAATATACGATTCAAGAAGTTTAAGTACAGAAGACAATAGGCGGTCTTATCACTAAAAGCAATTTCTTCCAGACAACCTTAGGATGGATTAGAAATGTTTGTGAGACATGTGGTTTTTTGCAATATGACTAAGATATAAAAGTAAAACAGAATGTATAATTTTAAATGGGAAGCCAGATAATAATATAGCTTAAAAATAAGACAAACATATATTTTACATATTACATCTGCGGAGTGCCGCTCGCGGACCGCGTTCGTAATACCGAAGTAAGAAAGAGAGTTGGTCTGAAAGAGAGTGTCGGGGTGAAGGTAAGGAAAGGAATGCTCCGGTGGTTCGGGCATGTGGAAAGAATGCATGATGAAAGAATAACTAAACAGATATACAACGCAAAAGTGGATGGATGCAGAAGTCGTGGAAGGCCACGACACACCTTACATAATCAAATTGATCGTGTACTAGCAGAAGGCGATGTAAGGAGCCTTAAGAACAGACTAGCGTGCATGACAAGAGTTATGAATGTCAAAGAAGCAAGTGAGGTGTGTAAGAATAAGCTTGAATGGCGCTCTGTTGTTCGTGCCTACCCCGCAAGGGAACTGGCGTGAAGTTATGTATGTATGTACATATGTTTATATAAAAAATAATCATAGTGTAGTTGTATAGACTTACATAAATATTGAAGAGGTAAAAATTGATTAGTTGGCTTTAGAGTGCAACGTAATAATCCTTTACGAGTCTATTGAACACGTGCAGAGACTGCGCACGCCTATTTTCACAGGCACACTGTATAAACAGTGAAAGATTTATTATAGAATCGCGACTGTTTATTATTTTTCAACACACTTGCTCATAAAGTGGCTCTATGGTCACCGCAATTAGGCACAGAATGACACCCATTATCAAACTGTGAGTAAAAAACATTATAACTCACTAGGGAGTTATAATGTTTTTTATTATTTAAAAAAAAGTCTATAACTCACTAGTGAGTTATAGACTTTTTTTTTAAATTTTATTGGTTGAGTTGCTTTGTTCTTAGAAAAGTTTTTATTCAAAAAAAAAAGATCGTGTTCTATAGAACAAATAAATTAATGTTCCTATTGCTTGATCATTTCATGCAACTTCTTATTTAAATAGATAATTTTAACTCGTACGTGTTTAATAAATAAAACTTTCACTCATATATAACTTTTTTTATCTACTAAATAAAATGAGTTTTTGTTGTTATTTTATTCACAAGTGTGTTGAAAAACGTCGTATGATACACGTGTGTATTGATGATTACCGTCCTCGGCTCTCTTAAGACCCTCGCCTACGGCTCGAGTCTCAATGGCGCCTCGGCGGTAATCACCAATGTTACACACTAGTACCATAATGTACTATTATTGCATGAGTTCAGCAGACAGGCAGACGGCCCACTAAATCGAAAGCGTTTACCATCGCCTATGGACATTTGCAACACCAAAAGTGCCACAAATGCGCTGCTGCTCTCTTAAGGGAGACTGGAACCTGGTCACTAATGCCGAATTTTTAAAACATAAACCGTCTTATTAATAAAAATGTCTTACTCCTAGAATAACTCCGACTTCAGGCTGTACTAGTTACTCTGTATATATCCAAGTGTTAACTTCATTTAGTTAGCGCAATAGCGATTTACAGGTGTTTCCAGACATTATGTTTTCCAATGATATGAGGTGATGAGTATGACTGAGATGTAGATATTTGAAACGTTATATATAGGTATATAAATATCCTTATTCAGAAATGGATGGTCAGATATAGAAACTCGACATTGCTTATTACTTTCGACAATTCTCATTATATATCCCTTTCCAAGCATTTATTTTACTTTTGAGAGCTCGGTGACGGATCAGTTAGTAATGCGTTACCGTTTAGATGTGTTATAAAAACCGACTGCATTTAAAAATAAGTTTTAATCAATTATTTTTTTTTTTGTAGTCGAATATGTTTTATTTTCAAATCGATTACTTTCGATTTATTTACGTATAGCGTCGATGTTTTATACTCTGTGCGTTATATGACTCATAGCACATCACTATTACGTCACCCACAACTATAAAGTACGAGGAGAGTTTTTGGCGGGAACTGAAAGGAGACGCTGTGCTGTGCAGTTTTATTCTCTAAAAATGTGTAAAATTACTCTAAAATGAATAATAGTTGTAGGATATTGATAGTTTTTGAGTAGTAATTATGTGTTTTGTGAGAAATGTGAACTGTATAGTCAAATGTGGCCTTTCGAGTTGTCACAAGAACTCCCTTGAATGGCTCTATCTGATTACCTACAGTTCAGCTGTGCTACACATAGGCTTAGGCTAAAATGAAGAAACTATATTGTAAACTAAGATCTGGCTTAAAGGCCTAGCTGCCAAGCCATAAACTTAAATAAAATAATATAAAGTACGAGGAGTTTTTGGCGGGAACTGAAAGATGTTGTGCTGCTCTTTAATTTTATTTTCTAAATGTGTAAAATTACTCCAAAATTAACAATAGTTGTAGGATATTGATAGTTTTTGAGTAATAATTACGTGTTTTTGTGAGAAATGTAAACTGTATAGTCAAATGTAGCCTTTCGAGTGGTCACAAGAACTCCGTTGAATTGCGTCAGTTGGTAACCTACAGTTCAGCTGAGCTATACATAAGCTTAAGAAAATGAATGAACCATATTGTAATCTAAGATCTGGTTTAAAGGCCTAGCTGCCAAGCCACAAACCTAAATAATTAAATCATTTGTTTGATATGGACTTTACTCTCAAGAAATATGTAGCTTAATAGGCGTGCAAACGTCAAAAGTAAAATAAACTCTTGGTAACAGTATAAGGACTTGAGACGTACTTTTGTGACATGACAAAGCAAATAGCGTTAACGTGTTTGTAATGTCGCCGCGCCGACGATTTGGTCAATGCCACGGTCGTTTGGCTGAAGTGTGCGTCCTAAGTAGAGGTATAATTGCTCGTTTGACGGATATGAGTGGTTTGGGTTAGGTCGACTACCGTAAAGGACTTACTCACTTAGGTTTTGCTCCAATAATGTTCGACAATTATTTATTTTTTTATTACATGAGTTCAGCAGATAGGCAGACGGCCCACTTGATGGAAAGCAGTTACCATCGCCTATGGAAAATTGCAACACCGAGAGTGCTACAAATGCGCTGCTGCTCTCTTAAGGGAGACTGGAACCTGGTTACTAATGCCGAATTTTTTAAACATAAACCGTCTTATTAATAAAAATGTCTTACTCCTAGGATAACTCCGACTTCAGGCTGGACAAGTTACTTTGTATATATCCATGTGTTAACTTCATTTTATAATTAAGTTAACACATAAATATAACATATATATGCAAAAGTGGATGGATGCAGAAGTCGTGGAAGGCCACGACACACCTTCCATGATCAAATTGATCGTGTACTAGCAGAAGGTGATGTCAGGAGCCTTAAGAACAGACGATCTTGCATGACAAGAGTTATGAATGTCAAAGAGGCAAGTGAGGTGTGTAAGAATAAGCCAAAATGGCACTCTGTTGTTCGTGCCTACCCCGCAAGGGAACTGGCGTGAAGTTATGTATGTATGTATGTATGTACATAAATATAACATTGTTATCAATGTTATTAAAAAACAAGAAGTATTCTCAGACTAACAATACCTTCCTTACACCAAGAGTAATCTGAGATGTAATACTTGCATCAACTCAGAAGGGTTTATATTAATAAAAGAACAGCAACTGGTCACATAGTTATAATCAGAGACCCTTACGGCTTTACCATGGTTATTAAACTACTATTCTCACTCGACAAACATTTTTAGAACATCTCGCCATTCCTTCAACAATTTAATTTTTTACGAAACTTAGCAATTGGCACAATCGATAGGGGTTTGAAGTCATTGATAAACTGTGATTAAGTTATAGTAACAAATAATTTTAAAAGTAAGAAGACCGACTAGTGCCCGGTTTCTGAGGTAACTAGTTATGTGTTCAATAACAGTTGAATCCATAAAGTTATGTAATAGATAAACTTAAGTTAACTGTTAACCTACAACTAGTACCAAAACTCGCCACTAGATAGATCCATTGCAGAGAGAATCTATACTAATATTATCAAGCTGAAGAGTTTGTTTGTTTGTTTAAACGCGCGAATCTCAGGAACCGCTGGTCCGAATTGAAAAATTCTTTCAGTGTTGAATAGTAAATTTATCGAGGAAGAATATAGGGTATATTATATTTTCAAAAAATTAGGGATCCTTACTAAAAGTCCAATAATGTAACCCGAAGTGTAAAAAAATGACCCAAAAAATCCTTACACGGCGTGCGCTGCGAAAACTATTGATTATAGAACAAAACAATGTACTACCACTTTGTAGAACATATAATTGTCTACAAAATATTGAGTAACCATATGTCTAACTATTGCAGTTATCTCACAATAACTGTTTTCTTCTTTTTTTTTTAATAATTAAAATGCCGTCGGTTCAAATCTCTTTATTTTGTACATTGGTATTAATATTTATCAAAATAAATTACTCCATATTCAAGACAAATTCAATACCTTTCCAGAACTTTTCGAATTTTTCAATTCGGACGTTTCATTCAAAAGATATCGCGATATTTAAAATGTAAGTATTAGTGTTGTAGCCAAATATACTAGTATTGTTTGATTGATATCGCGATATTTAAAATGTAGGCACCAATGAAGAATGTTTCAAAATCGGAGGGTTTTGAAAGCAAATTCCACGCGGACGACGTCGCGGGCACAGGTAGTATCTAATATTTATTTACATCAAACAAAAAAGTCAACAACATAACATTAAACAAAAGATATGGAATAAATAAACGACTAATATTGGTCAGTTAAGTTGAACCTAGTTTAACTATCGTATGATGGTGTGTTCAATAACACAATTTTATAAGTTATTGAACCAATAGCGCTAACGAACAGATAAACTACAGTTAAAAGTACCTCGAGGATGGTAGCTGGAGGGTCCGAAGCAACCTCGAAATTGAGAATCTCCTGGCCGAGCCTAACATAATAGGAGAAATAAAAGCCCACCGCCTCCGCTGGCTCGGTCACGTAGAGCGGATGGGAGAGGATTGCAGCGTGAGGAAAGCATATTTGGGACGGCCGGTAGGTCGGCGTCCGGTCGGCCGTCCTAAATATCGCTGGAAGGACAGAGTAGAGGCGGACCTGTCGGAGCTAGGAGCCAGTAATTGGCAAGAAACCGCACAGGACCGAGAAAAGTGGCATGTTCTCGTTTCGGAGGCCAAGACCCACTTTGGGTCGCTGAGCCAACGGAGTAAGTAAGTAAGTAAAAGTACCTCAGAAATCTGGCATAGGTGAATGGTAAATAATGTTAAACTAAACTGGCAAATAAACAGATGACATTTACATACATACATACATACATACATAACTTCACGCCAGTTCCCTTGCGGGGTAGGCACGAACAACAGAGCGCCATTTAGGCTTATTCTTACACACCTCACTTGCTTCTTTGACATTCATAACTCTTGTCATGCACGCTCGTCTGTTCTTAAGGCTCCTGACATCACCTTCTGCTAGTACACGATCAATTTGATCATGGAAAGTGTGTCGTGGCCTTCCACAACTTCTGCATCCATCCACTTTTGCATTGTATATCTGTTTATTCATTCTTTCATCATGCATTCTTTCTACATGTCCGAACCACCGGAGCATTCCTTTCCTTACCTTCACCGACACTTTCTTTCAGACCAACTGTCTTGTCTGTCTACAATGTCAGTAAATACGTTTAAGAAAATAAAGTTAACAACAGCTATAAATAAGTTATTGTTCTTAACCAACTTTGACGTCCGCTTTAATGACTTCAAATGTGTTTTTTTTTATAGTAGATTTTTTTTTTCACCTACTCGTAATTTCGCATATTTTAATCACATAAAATTAAATAAAACCGTTAATAATTGAACCAAAAATGAAATGTTGCTATTGGATTAAAGAGGGAGAGAGAAGGCAAGTTAAAATTTGGTATCGAGGTACTTTAGTTTTAATTTTTATAATGTTGTTTTCATATTATTAATTGGACCTACTTATGCAAAACAGAACCAATCCACAAACATGCCAAAGTTGGGTTAAGGATGCAGAAGACTTTCAAAATGCACCTTCTATCGACTCAATAAAAATCATAACGAGAAAATATAATATACAATATTCTAAATGTTTTTTTCCAAAATATAGACATATTTTTTTGTACGCCAAATTTTAATAAAAACGGCTTTTTCTCAAAACTGTCAGTATGTGGGTTGGTTCCATTTTGCATAAGTAGGTCCAATTGTTGAAATTGATTTACATAAATTAATTATGGTAATCGATAACTTAATTTATTTGTGATTTTATTTTTAAGATTAACGCTTTCTTAACTCATTACATTTCTTTGCCCTAAAAGTCCCTATCTCCTTTGCAAGTAAAGTAATAAGTTGTCGATTGTGAACCGATATTTATTTATTTTTTTAATCGAAATTAAATACTCCCGAATTGGATCTATTCTCACTACATCAGGATTCGACGAGTGAATTCCAAGGAATTAGAGAAACCCACGAAAATTGGTAACAGAATTCGTAACACGATATCTCCGTCAATTCTAAACCGATTTTCAAATTTTTTTCTTTACTCGTAAGGCAATACTCACGAAGTGGTGCTTTGGTTACCAAATCAGGATCTGGTGAGTGGGTTCCAGGGAAATCGAGAGTAACCATTAATTATTTTTCTTTATTTTCTTTCTTTTTACTTATTAAAGAACGCCGTACGCCTAGATTCTTGGAAAAAACAGCTTGTACACGCGTTTAGGTATTTGATTTGATTTGAAGATGAAGAAAAAAGGCGGTTAAATATTTCGCACCCTTAGAACTATAGAGACCCAATTAAAATATCAAGTTCTTCAATTTTATACCTTATTTTTATTTATTAGATATCAAATACCAATTACTCAAAATTTTGATTTACGTCTGTATAATGTTAACTGTGCGCTTAATTTTTTGCTTTTTAGTTTGAAATCGGTTTTGTTTTAGTTATTGTATGTTTGTAATGAATAAACTCAAAAACTACTGGACTGATTTCAAAAAGTCTTTCATCATTCGAATGCTACTTACTATATTCCTGATTGATATAGGCTATATAGAAATTAGGGATCCCAACTGATACTCCAATAATGTAACCCATAAATCTAAACAAAGTACTTGGCACTGGAATCGGGTTCAGGATTTTTATTTTTTCAGGACAACTAACACATAATCGCACGCACGCACACACACACACACACAAACACGTATAATTTTAAATAATTAATGTAACTGTAAAAAATAATTTCACAAACAGAATTGTACCAATTAGGAAAAAAGTCCCTAAGAAACAGGTCGACCTAGTTTAGGGACTAATGTATATAAACAATGTGAATTATGATCTAATTAATAAACTATTTAATTATTTTTATGTTACTAAAGACCACAGACCATAAAAATGACCCGGGCTTTTGGAGGATTCACGTGGGGCCATGGGAAGGCCAACACGTAGAGACCCCTTTAAGGGCGTGACACTGATCGGCGACTATTCCTGTCTACACCGTATAGTAATGCATCTGTTACAAAAATATTATTTATTTTTTAAATAATTGGAAAGTATTTAATGTAAATTAATGTCGCCGATAAAATCAATGTCGCCAGCGAAGCCAAATTTGTACTGAATTAAATAAGAGAAAATTGACATTGATTGGACCACTGATTCCAGAGACTATGTTGTCTCTTGTCTATTGTACTAATCTATGATTGGTCTCACAATGTTTATTGGGCCATTAGCTAGTTGCAACTTCACTCTGTGGTTTTGATGGGCTGGATTGGTCTGTTCAAATGAATTGCCAAATTAAAATAGATTATGTGGTGAAAACTGGCGGCCAGACAGTACAGCGCATTGAAGTTGTAACGTATTTGTTGGTAGGTGATAAAAATGGATTGATTATTGTGTGGACATCGTAGGAAAAGGATGTTAAATAATTACTATAACGACAATCCTCCTTGTATCATAATTTGTGTATTTATTAAGACTAGTGGTCACCTGTGGTCGAAATTAATGTCAAAGACTATACTTCTATAATCACAGATTTCGCCAAGGCTACACTGTTAATTTGACTTGAACAATAAACAAAAGAGTATGTATATGCGTGTGTGTGTCAAATAGATAATAGTGTGTGTAATGTTTTTTTATTGATATAATATATTTTTTATTGCATAATTTTTAAAGAATCTTAGCATTCGTCGCTTCTTCTCTATATAAACTATAAATGTGCGAAATTTCATACTCCTCCGTCGGCGCAATTTTCATAAAAAGGGGTACAATGTTTCTGCTTCACGTATTAGTATCGTAGATATACTTTATATTCCTTGTTACGACAGTATACTTGTGTGTCTAAACTGAGACTCATCGTACTTTTATACCAGACATGTGGACCTACTTATGCAAAATGGAACCAACCCACATACTGACAGTTTTGAGAAAAAGCCGTTTTTATTAAAATTTTGCGTACAAAAAAATATGTCTATATTTTGGAAAAAACATTTAGAATATTGTATATTATATTTTCTCGTTACGATTTTTATTGAGTCCATAGAAGGTGCATTTTGAAAGTCTTCTGCATCCTTAACCCAATTTTGGCATGTTTGTGGATTGGTTCTGTTTTACATAATTAGGTCCATTTGTGATTAATGAAGTTACAAAATTAAATTAATGTCGTTTGTTTCCTTTATTGCCTTATTAAACTATTATAATATATTATATTATTATAGTAATAGAAGGTGATGTCAGGAGCCTTAAGAACAGACGAGCTTGCATGACAAGAGTTATGAATGTCAAAGAGGCAAGTGAGGTGTCTAAGAATAAGCCTAAATGTATGTATGTATGTATAATATATTAATAAATTCATCTAGCAATTTCCATAGTAGCGTGATATAATATTATGGAAGTCAAGAGTCTAATCTTTATTATCAAGTCCATTTGCCTACTGTAATATTACTGTTATTTTCATTATTCCTTTTATACTTAAATGTAATTAATACTTAAGGACAAATTAATATCAAAGTAACTTTATTAACTTTTCTATTTGTCTACCCTCATATTTAATATTACACTAATTATAGATTTTATGAGAAATTCCTAACAAACTCAAAGATAAGCTCCGACCAGTTTAGGACTACTGTAGGAAATAAGAACAAAAATACCGGGCTATTTGTATGAACTCTTAGTGGAACTAGGGGTCTGGACTATGGTGACAATGGCGTCTACACGTCGCAATGTTCAGGGAACATGGAAAATTATTTATGCTAATGTCCATAGTCGAAGATAACCACTTTCCATCACAGTTGACCCGTCAGTCTATCTGTTGTACTCCAGTAATAAAGAAATATGAAAAAAATGCGGTAGTTTGAATATTAAAATATATCAATACACTTGAAAATGTTATTATCTTGTTTTCGCGAATACCACACATAATTAAAACTAAGTTTTAACGGTTTTATGCTTGATGTTTTTGTCTTCCGTGTTCACGGCTACTGAAAACTGCCCGAAACGTCGAAATAAAAGTCAAATAAAATGTAGTTTTAATCACAATTGAAAATATTACAAAAGAAAACAAAACGGTTATTCAAAAACTTTGTTCTAATTTCAAACGAAAGATATTACTTACCAGTATAAAAATACCGTCATTACATCTAAAATCCTCTTACAATCACAATCACATCACAGTGAAGGCACTTCTGTATCACTTTTTTGTGAGTAGTTTTTAAACCCAACGCGGTTGGACGGTTCGTGCAATGAGTTAAACTGAAAACATCGTGGGTTCGCGTGTTCTACCACCCGCGGTCAGGTGCCCTCAACTTTTACCATGAAAATTCCATGACTCACATAATATTATATTTACCTATTTCCGAGAATATCACATTGCTTTCGAGTTAATATAAAAAAAAATATTTATTAGGTCTTAGTCAGTCTAATGCATAAGTTTTATGATTTCAAGGTATTGTTTGTTCTAAAGAATGCGTTTGTTATTAATCTAAATCCTACGCAATGGTGTAGAGAAGTTATTCAGATATGCTTTTTAAGAATTAAACTGGTCCCTTAAAAAAAATGAATAAATGTAAATTATATAAAAATAATAAATTTGGTTTGAATAAGGTAGCTATTGAGGATAGGAGGCTTTTAGATTTGAAGCCTTATTTATGGTTCCATAACCAAATGGAATAATTTGTGTTCAGTCTATAATTGCCCCTATACAACTGTAAACTGTGTGTGGTTTCACATTTTTAATTTTTAATTCACCTTAATTTTTAACGTGACTATAAAATCTATACTACCTTGTAGAATCAGCAATACGAAACAAAACACTTTAACAAGACAAGTTATAGCATTCATTTATGTCTAGAACAAAATGTTGAAGAAATTTGTCTCATAAAATTATAGTTAGTAATATGTGATGCGACTGCGGCAAGTTAGTTACCATCCGACCGTTTTGAATCTGGTGACCTTCCAACATCTGGCTTAGAGGAAACATTTTTTTTTTACCAAAATTAAATATTGCCTATAGTTATAATATACAGACATTTTGCAAAACATCTGATGGAACTTACCAATATTTAGAAAAAATGTTTAAGACATCTGATTCAAAATAATAATAGTTAGTAATATGACATGTGATTGTGGTACCAGCGTCACCGGCACGACCGTTTAGAACGCGACGGCCATCCGGCATTGATCACTTATTTTTTGGCCTTGAGAAAACCGATTTTGTTTACTAAAATATTGGTTACTAATAAAATGAAAATTGTGATTATACATCAATTTTTCGAGACATTTTTGGAATTCATCAATATTTATAAAAAAAATGTTGAAGATATCTGCCTCCAACGAATGATGACTTGTAATATGACATGCGACTGCAGCACCATCGACACTGGTCTGACTGTTTTGATCGTGGTGGCCTTCTTATATTAACCATGGTTTTACCTTGAGAATAGTATTTTTATGACCAAATATTGATTGAGGTGACTAATTGAAATCAGAAATGAGAATATACAGCAATCATCTCCTCATAACATCATCCTCATGTCCTTGAGCCGCTTCGTTCATTTTACATAAAAATTCTTGAAATTTCTTGCGCATTACGAGGATTAGTATTAAGATTCCAGCTGAGTTTTTCCCATAGCATTACGATATGAGGTATTTTTGAAAGGTGTAATTAAAGTTATTGAAGGTCAACAGCAGGTTGCTAATGTCTCTGATGGTGTAAAAGTCCATAGGCGACTTAAACTACTTACCATCAGGTATGTCGTTAACCCGTCTGCCGTAGTCCGTATATAAAAAAATATTATGAAAATAATATTAAAAAAAAATTTGTTTAAAACATCTGCCTCTAACGAATGATGGTTCGTATGACATGCGACTGCGGTACCGTCGTCGCCGGTCCAATCCATTCCGTACCCGGTGGCCTTCCAACATTGACCACCACCTGACCTTGTGGACACAATTTTTTATATGTAACCAAAATATTGATTAAGTTCTAATTAGTGGAGCTTCGTAGATAGCTTCATAATTATTTGTTATTCAATTATCGATTATCGTTTAGGGAGGTTTTGCATCAATAATTTACAAACGTTCTATCGCTTTCATGTCAACGTTTTGGCGTATTTAAGGAATTTTTTTAGATATGTTCAGTTTTACTACTTTTTGATTCAAAAGTAAACGGCGGGAGAAGAATGCTATTTACGACTTTGGAAGCGTTAGTTTCGTCACTTAGTGACCTAAGTAAAATATAACAACAAGAACAATAGTTAGAATAGTATAATAGAACATAAAGAATAGAATATGCTATATTACATAAGATTAAAGAGACAGTTGAAGAAATATAAGTTCATAAAACAATAGGCGGTTTTGTCACTAAAAGCAATTTACAACCACACGCGCCTATGCATATGTAAGTACAATTGTTTTGGTAGGTACCTTATTTACATATATGGTGGAAACCTCTTGTTTGTGGCCATTTTGTAGCGGTATATCATTATTTAGTATAACACCTTCCTAACATATTTGACTAAAAATTTACAAAACCGATTCGATTGCAGGCTTGGGAAATTGATTTTACAAAAATCGTATGATATCGCTTTAGTTTTCATGAAATTCGGCCCCACGATTCTTTTAACTTATTTTCGCGACTTTGTATAATTTAGGATTTGGTCTCGAAGGCCCATTTGAACAATTTTCCCTGTATACTAAACTCAATAATTCTCAAAGAGAATGATCGTGACATTATATTAAACCAGATAGACAAACAAACTGATGGATCGACATGGTGAATTTACAACGGCCATTTTTGTCATAGGCTAGGGATACCAAAATTCAAGTTAAAAATATCAAAAATAACCTTAACTACAAGCAACTGAGTATTTATATGAGGTTTTCCTCAACTCGAACAAAACCCTCGCAACAACAAAGTTTGAAACAAAGTTTTGTTACAATTTGACTAATCTGCTCCAATCGTTATAGAATTTGTGTAAAAGTTTAGACTTTAGAGTTTTGTCTTTTTTAATAAATAATTGAGATTTTAATATATTTTTTATTATATTTAGAAAAAAAAACAGTTTACAGCTAAGTACTTAGTGCCAATAAAACAATAGCCATTTATGCAACTGTTTTCATATATTGCTGGCTGTACCTACGGCTTGCTTTACTGATGATAATTATGTGATACAAAATTGTATAAAAAATATTAGATTGTTTCAAATAAGTAATAACTCGATAATATTTAATCCAGTGTCTTACCAAAAGGGTATGGATATTCAGTAAAAATAAAACAATATAATGATTAGTAAGGATTTTTTTTTGCTGATGATAAACAAATATTCTTTTTAAGCTGTAGGATGTATATTTTTTTAAAAGTTACTGCATATACTTTATATTTTACAATGAATAATCTAATACAATAATTGTTTTCTACCAATAGTCCCTCAAGCCTACAAGTAGAATACTGAGCCTAGATCACCGTCTTATACTATAATTGTACATCACGAATATTGGACACATTGCTCTAGTATGTTTAAGCTTAATGACAAACTTTAGCGAATTCTTTAAAACATATTTCATCTAAGACAGCAGCACAACTTATTGCAGAACTGATTTACTCTGTGATACATCAATCATTTTTTTTAAAGACATTTGTTGAAAGATCTTCTGGAGATTATATCTATTCAGGAAATGGAACACTACGTCTGATCATGTATACTGTAAAATTATAAGCTTCATGTATTTCTTGTCTTATAATTATATCTCCATTAGGAAAAAATCTGCTGGCGAAAGTAAGCTCCCCTTTACCAAAGAACAACTCTACTGAACTAGCATCGACAAGCATTACTAGACACAAATCCGTACTCGGTTTATATTCAGCACCTCTAATACCATCTTCGCCACCTCTGTTCAAAGTCACATAACCTATTTTACTGTTATATTGTACTGTTACTTTATTAGAATTATTTGAAGCATCTTGAACATACAGTGTGAAATCTTTTGCATTAGACGCTCTAATAATTGCTTTCCCAGTCTTATCAGGCAACAGCACATCAGCGCTACATTTCCCAGAAAATAGTTTTTTTACTATTAATTTTCTAAGTTCTCTGATAGGTTTTTGTATTAGTCGAAGATCCGATGACAATGATAACTCTGTTATAAACGTTAACTCTCCTTTAAATCCTTCGTTACTTTCAGGATACGATTGCCCCCACATATCATTCCATGCAACCATTAGTCTTCTTCCAGACTTATCTAGCATAGTTTGTGTAGCATAAAAGTCATGACCACGGTTAACTTCCCTAAATTCTGTCAATATATTAAAATATTTAGTTTCTTTATCGAATTCACCAACAAAATAGCCAACTTGATATAAATTCCTGTATTTATCTCCTTGAGGCTTTATACCTTGAGGTGAGAACAATAAAACGTAATAATTACCTAGTTTAAAGAAATCTGGGCACTCCCACATGTAACCCAATGTTCCATTTGATTGAGCTAAAACTGTTTGATACTCCCAATTAATCAGATTCCTAGATTGATATAGAAGAACACGGCCAAATGTATCATTGAGGGAATTACCAAGTACCATATAATAAATGTAGTCTTCTTTCCAGACTTTTGGATCACGAAAGTTAGGTTGAAAATGATTTCCTTTTATTATCGGGTTATTTGCATATTTAGTAATATTAATGCCATTTTTAGAATAGGCTAATGCTTGTACTTCTCTGTGCATATAACTATTGTTTTCTAAATTGACATTTCCTGTATAAAAAATAACTAGCTCTCCATTTTCGACTATAGCGCAGCCACTAAATACGCCATCTTTATCATAATATTCATCAGGCTTCATAGCTATTGGTTCGTGTGACCAATCGACTAAGTTTTTGCTGACAACATGCCCCCAGTTCGTAATGCCTGGCGATTTGCTGCTGTACGGGTTATATTGGAAGAAAAGATGATAGACGCATTTGAAAAAGCTGAAACCGTTGGGATCGTTCATCCATCCAAATAAAGGTGCTATGTGGTATCTTGGGTAATAACGAGTTTCAACGTGAGCTTCACTTTCGTAACATAATAGTAGTAATAGTAACTTACAAATTTCTTTAATTTTGATCATCGTGATCTCTTAAAGTTTCTAAATATAGAATATTGTAAATATTCTACATAAAATTAAGTTTGCTTTTCCTTATGCTCGTCGATTAACTTTCATTTAAACATAATGTTAGTGTAAGGAAATTTATTGAAATAACTCACATGTCTGAATATAAGGTTGATCTATTTTTTGTGTATGAATTTGCTTTTCTGTCACATTTTATAAATGACTATATACTCCTGTGAACACTATCAGTTTAGCACTCCGGGTAACTGAGGGATAAATCTTGATTAGAAAATATTGCAAGCTTTATATTGTAGCAATACAAATTTCTTTAAAAATTAGACTACACTACAAAAAAAACTTAGAAAATAAATACTACTGTAAACATATTTATAAATAAAAGATGTAGTTCAGATCGCTGTAGGTGGCGAGCGTTCCCAAACTGCTAGCCGCATTCCCACGTTGTATCGCAACGCTAATCCGTTGCCTTAAATATAGGTCAGCCCTTTGGTCACGCGAAACTTCTTTCTTGTCTTGATTCTTTTTCTTTTCTTTAAATATTTTTTATTAATATCACATATTCACAGTAACCCTTTACCGATTTTCTGTAATAATCTGTACAATTTTAGACATAAAATGATATACGTGATAAAGTAATAAAAATTAACGATAAGTTCGTGTAAAATTAAATTCCAAATGTCTCATGTTTATTAAATATGGATTTGTGTTATAATTATAATTACATCGTCATCATACAATCACACTTTGCTGTTGGTTGTAATCTCACTAAATTGCGCTACACGTTGCTTTTCCTATTGCCACTCCCCAGTTAGGGATATCCACTAAAACCCCTGGGTGTTCCGTCCTGCGCCTTATGCCAGGGCTACGGGAAATGGGCTGCCCGACTCCGCGGTGCCCTGGCAGGTGTGGCTACTACATGGTCTCATTCTTGCGTGGGGCGGTCTGTAACGGGCCCCACGGGAAGAGAGATGAGCGCGCGCGGAACACTCGCGCTCTCATATCGACGGCATGTGCGGGTGAGTGAGAACCCCTATACCCCTAGGGGCCCCACCCGAGCCGTCCGCTTACGGTGGCCGAAGGTCGAGATCCAACCTCCGGCGTCGGCGCGTCCTCCTTTGGCGGGAGCGGAGCAAGGACGTACGCTCACGCTCCCGCTCCGCCTCCTCCTTTGCAAACCACGGCCGGGAGCGTAAGGTCTAGTCCGGACACGTCGCTTTTCCTACCGGCAACTGCGTAGGGTTTGCTATTGCCGGCAAAAACAATGTTACTGTAAACAAAAGTTTAGTATGCATGGCCCCAAAAATTCAATTCAATGATACACTAATGCTTATTTTATTACTGAACTGTTCTGATGGTAATCCTATCCTTACCATCATTATAAAAACGCTAAACCTTTGTTTTAATTCCTAAAATGAAGTTCGTCTATAAAGTGTTCACGTATTTACATATATCTTTTAACCTTTTAAGCATTTAGTAGCCATAAACACGACATTTGTGTGCAGTAAAAATTATACACAGTAAGCAAACTTAGTACAGACAGTCGTAATTTTTGTTGTCAATTAAACGCTGTAATCATACTAATTTATTTTTATCAACTACAAAGTTGGCAAAAAGGAGACGGTCCAGCTCATGGAAAGTGGTTACCATCGCCTATAAACATTTGCAACACTAGGAGCAAAGCCAACGCGTTGCCAGTCTTTAATATGGGATAAAAAGTATGGATAGGGGGATGGTATAGTGGAATGAGATAGAATTATTGAAACAAACTTTCGTTTATTTCTTTTCATGTTTAGCTTAGAAGTATTCAACTTTTGAGTTTTTCTGACGATTTATTTATTTAACTACCGGTCCCCACAGAAGTTTTGTTGTCTAATTGGGAATCTAAAACATCCAGGGACCCACTCAAACACACACAAAAAAATCATCAAAATTGATTCAGGAGATTAGTTGGATCCTACAACCCAATTTTAGTGCCTGCTGCCGGTTACAATTTGGAATCTAAATCATCCAGAGACTCACTCAAATACACTCAAAAAATCATCATAATCGATCCTGGAAATTAGGAGGATCCTAGAATCCGATCCCAGCGCCACTTACCGGTTCCAATTCTGAATTCAAACTAACTGGAGTACCTCTGAAATAAATACAAAAATTTTCATTGCAATCGGTAAAGTCGTTCTCAAATTATGCGTGTACATACATTTCTACGATACATTTTTATTTATCTATATAAATATATAAAAATATCTTCTATCTTCTGTAAGAAGATAGAAGATTAATGTTGAGAAAAACGATTGTTACATAGACAGACAAACATACAAACTGGCAATTGGATAAACGGCGATGTATATTCTAAAAGGGTTTGGTTCGTCTTTGTTTTATCCCAAAAAAATAGTAACACTTATCGACCGCAAAAAATATTTAAAACCAGAAGATATTATTACGAGTTGCAGGTCTCTAATTAAAATACCGTTGGAATTATTATAGAGTTCATTAGAACTATAAAAACACGTATAACACAGGTACAAATATAACCGAACGCAACAAGTCCAAACGTAATGCATAATTCAATAACACGCGCAAAGTCCGTCACTAAATAGATTACCAAATGTACACAAGTCTTGCTTCACTCGTAGTTATCGCTTGACTGCCGATCTCTCCATTGGGGTATTGCTTCATACTGCACAGACGCAATATGTCTGCCCGACCGCGTGGACCGAATTTCTTAGAATCAGTTTATACTTTTAAATCAGAGACGCCTGACAGTGATCACAATACAACAATAGGCCGTAAAAGATTACTACAGACAATAGACTGTTTTTTTATCACAAATTTTAAACAAAGTAAATAAAAGAAGTCCAAATGCCGACAAGGTAATAAAATGTGTTTCTACAGGGCTGCAGGTGTAATTTGTCTTTGTCGGCACCTAGGTCGTAACAATATAATTATAGGAAATACAAAATACAAAATACAGCGTTTCAAGTATATGTATTTAAAATACAAATACAAAATACAAATTACAAAATACCGTCAGGTGTTAGTTTATGTAAATAAAATACTCACAAAAAATCAAATAATAATTATTATTAGGTCCTTGCCTATGTAACTGCCGTTTTTTTCTGAAATAAGTTAACCTAATTTTATTATATTTTTTTTTATTCTAATCTCCACGGCCTTGAAGATAGGGATATTTCCATCTTGTTCTTCTTGTTCTCCGTCGTCACACTCTTGGCAGAGTGGTCGTGGTCCTCATGGTACAGGGGTGGTGGCAAGCTTCACAATTCGTCACCATTTCCATCTTGTAGGTACGCGTAGATTTTGGTGGTTCCACCCGGATCTATGCGTGCTTATATGGGTCCCATGGCAGGGAATGCACAAGGACTGAAACAGCTCGCTTTTTTGAACTCGTTCATGAGGTGACCGACAAAGTTTTTGGGCAGTATCCTTTTGCAGAGGTAGTCATACTCGAGAATTTTAATGCTCATTACGCTGAGTGGTTGGGTTCCCCGAGAACTGATCTGTCAGGGACTACTGCCTACGAATTTGCTCTCGCCAATGGATTCACTCAGGTGATTACGGAGTTTACCCGAATACCGGATAGAGTGGATCATGAGTCTTCTTTGCTGGATCTTCTGCTGACCATACACCCGGAGAACTACCAGATCTCCATCAGTGCTCCACTGGGAACCTCTGATCATTGTCTGGTATCTTTGGTGGTGCCCCTTCCTATTCCCGATCGGACTCGTCCCGCTGGACGACGGAAGGTGTGGTGATACAGGTCAGCAGATTGGGATGGACTCCGTGAATTCTATGCATCCTACCCATGGAGGCAGTTATGTTTCTCGTCGGAAGCTTCTGATCCGAGCACAGACTGGATCGCCGATGTAGTACTGCAGCGAATAACATGTTTAATTCCAAACTCAACTGTACCTATCGGTGGTACGAGTAAACCACAATGGTTCAATAAGCACAGCAGTGAAGCTGTAAAGCTAAAGAAACAGGCTTATCCAGCCTGGACTGCAGCGCGGGCTCGTCAGGCTCCAAGTTCCTCTGACCTGAAAAAGTGATACAATGCCGCCCCCAGGTCCCTCAAAAAACAGCTCGCAAGAGCAAAATTCGATCACATCGGCAGAATTGGTGAGCGCCTCTCTAGCCACTCTTCTGGGACTAGAGCTTTTTAGGCCCTCACCAAAGCTGTCCAAGGAAACTTTTGTCGGGCTTCTCTTCCACCTCTGCGCACAGTGGACGACCGTCTGGTACACGCCGCCAAAGATAAAGTCAATCTTCTGGATGAAATCTTTGCGGCCAATTCAACTCTTGAGACATAGGAGAAACTCCACCTACAATCCCTGAGTGTGAGTCTAGAATGTCGGAGGTGCGCTTTACTCAAAAAGCAGTCCGATGTGCTCTCCTCTCCCTCGACGTCAAAAAGTCTTCTGGCCCTGATGGCAATCCTGCCATTGTGCTGCAGACGTGTTTAGCTGAGCTGTCCCCAGCCAGTCCTTGCCCGACTTTTCACTCTCTCTTACTACAAGGGTTGTGTCCTCGCTTCGTGTAAGATTGCCCATGTACACCTTGCCCCCAAAAAAGGGGACGTAACAGACACGTCGAATAGGCCTATAACAATAACCTTTTTGCTCTCAATGGTGATGGAGCGTATTATCAACACGCAGCTCTTGTGTTACCTCGAAGATTCCCAGCTGCTAAACGATCGGCAATACGGCTTCCGCCACGGTCGCTCAGTTCGGGATCTCTTGGTTTACCTAACCCACCGTTGGGCTGAAGCCATTGAGAGCAAAGGGGAAGCACTGGCAGTTAGTCTAGAATTCTAGATATTGCTAAGGCCTTCGACCGGGTCTGGCACAGGGCTCTTCTATCGGAGCGGCCATCGTTTGGGATACCCGAAGGGCCTTGCACCTGGATATCCAGCTTTTTTGATGAGCGCAGCATTCAAGTCGTTGTCGACGGTTGTTGCTCAAGTTTCAAGCCCATCAACGCTGGTGTGCCCCAGGGTTGTGTGCTATCGCCAACGTTGTTCTTCTTACATATCAATGATATGTTGTCTATTCGCAACATTCATTCCAATGCGGATGATAGCACAGGCGATGCGCAGTACTCTGGTCGTGCAAACTTCCCTCGATCATTTATGGAGGAAAGTTGGGTTAGATTTGTATCTGAAGTAGAGTATTCCTTAGAGTGAGTCTCTGAATGGGGGAGACAAAACCTTGTCCATTTCAACCCCAAGAAGACATAGGTCTACGTATTCTCTGCCAAAAAAACTCCATTCGAGCAATCGCTTCAGTTCCAAGGAACTCCCCTTACCACCACCAAGAGTATTGGGATCCTCAGTGTTGACATCGCGAACGATGTTCAGGGGCCATCTTGAAGGCAAGGCAAAACTCGCCTCTAAGAAGCTGGGAATGTTAAACGGGTCCAAGCAGTATTTCACACCGCGGCAACGCTTTGTGCTTTGTAAAACCCAGGTGAGCCCGCATATGGAGTACTGCTCACACTTTTGGGCTGGAGCACCTGGCTACCAACTCGATCCCCTAGACTGTATTCAACGTCGAGCCATTCACGTTGTTGATGATTCCACACTCACAGATGGTCTAGATAGGCTTGGCCTTATGAGAGACTTCGCTTCTCTCTACGTATTCTACTGACTGTATAACGGGGAGTATTCGGAAGAACTGTATAGAATGGTGTATTCGTCCTCTTTCTACCATCGAACCGCTCGCCATGTGTTGGGATTTCACCCCCACTTCCTTAAGCCGCTTCGCTCATGTACGCAACGGTTCTGTAGAACCTTTTTCAAAAAGGGTGTCATAAAATTTCTTCGAGGCTGGCAGCGGGTTGATGAAATCTCTGGTGTTGCAAATGTCCATAAGCGACAGTAACTGCTTTCCATCAGGTGGGCCGTCAGCCTGTCTGCTGTACTCCAGCTATAAAAAAAAGGTCGAAATTTCCAGAATGGAAGCGGGCAAACCAATAACAAGTAGTGCGTTCATTGTAGTGTTCGCTCATAAAGGTCGTTGATGTTGCTTGTCGCTCTTGCCGCGTTGCTGCCACGACGGTACTCTTATTCCATATGTACTCGAATTTTTAACTATCCATGATGACGAAAAAGATTCAAATGCGAAGAAAACATAACACTTATCAATAAATAAATGACTAATTTTTAAAAAAGAATTTCGTGTTTTCAAAGTAAAATTAATTTGAAATTATATATCTTAGTCAAACAAAAATATTTATTTTAAATGGCCAGTACTGCAGAATGTACCTAATATTTAGCGGTCACCATTTTGCTTATGAAAGTTATCGAGCGCTATTTTCTGAAGCCCACTGAAACATAAAATCAAAATCACCAAAATCGCTCCAGGTGATTAGGAGGATTATAAAACCTGAACTCAGCGCCACCTACCGGTTCTAATTGTGAATCTAAATCGTCCCGGGACCCACTCAAATACACACACAAAATCGTTAAAGTCGTTCTCAAGTTATACGCGTACATACATTTCTATGATAAGTGTGCGAAATTTCATACTCCTCCGTCCGTGCAATTTTCGTAAAAAGAGGTACAAAGTTTTTGCTGTGTTTGCTTCACGTAATAATATATAGATACCAGGCAATAATATATAGATAAACGCCATACTGCTGGGCTCAAGCCTCCCAATAGTTAAGGGAAGGATCAATATATCCGCCACGTTTGTTCAAGGCGGATTTGCGGGTTTGACACATGGGATTATCTTGATGTACAGATTTAATCAAGATATTCTTCTACACCGTCAGTACATACATACATACATAACTTCACACCAGTTCCCTTGCGGAGTAGGCACGATTAACAGAGCGCCATTTAGGCTTTTATCCGTGCAGGAACGGAAAAATAATACAATTTCCTGCGGCCGGGCGGCCTGTCGTAAGAGGCGACTAAACAACCCACAGCCAGGTGGTAGGACATTTGCCCGACTGGATGGCTACCACCCCTGGTCTAGAGTATGCCGCCATAACAACTTTGAGTTGTGTTCCGGCATTAGTGACCAGGTTCCAGACTCACTTAAGAGAACAGCAGCGCATTTGTAGCACCTTTGGTGTTGCAAATGTCCATAGGCGATGGTAACCGTTTTCCATCCAGTGGGCCGTCTGCCTGTCTGCTGAACTCCTGCAATAAAAATAAAAAAATCTTACACACCTCACTTGCTTCTTTGACATTCATAACTCTTGTCATGCACTCTCATCTGTTCTTAAGGCTCCTGACATCACCTTCAGTAGAAAATTCGAACCCACGTCTCTTTGGAAATTCGATTTTAAGACTAAAGAGCGTTACATGCTAAGTTACCATATCACACTTCACTTCGGCTACGTTCCACATGACGCTCACAATGACTACGCTCTCGACCGCGATTTTTCCCCTTCCACTTGCTTGCGAGCGTTACAATCCTACTCAAATGCAATGGATTATTAGAGCACTTCTTGACATGGGCCGTTGTGAACACAGTCGGAGCGAAAATTATGGCGCGATTAGTGACGTTTTCGCGGCGACCATAACGACCGTGATTGCTATGTGGAACAGTTCAAGGAGTATTTTGAGCGTTGTGAGTGATAAAGGGAAAGTGCCCTTCGTCTTCGTGCGCTAATTACATTATTGACATTGACAATGACTTAAATGTTCACCTCAAACCTTCATACTTTTTTTCTTTTAGTGTTGACAACAATTATTTGATTTATTTGACTATTTTTTTGTTTAATATAACTTCTATTTGACTTGTATAAATAATTAAATAATAGATAGATAGATAAAACTTTATTGTACACCATTACAGAAGACTTACGAACTAGTATTATACTAATTGTGTACAAAGGGCGGTCTTATCGCTAAAAAGCGATCTCTTCCAGACAACCCGTGGCAAAAATATTGCTGATTAGGAGTGGCGATGGTGGTATACATATAATTATTGTACGATTACTTACATTTTAATAATAAATATATAACTGTACTATATATACAAATATACACATAAGTTATATACATATACAAGATATGGTGATAAAATGCAACGATTTAAACATAATAAATATGAAACTATATACAATATAATATGTGTACAATATAATTCTCTTTATGTAAATTTTGCCCGTAAAGTGAGAACTTTTATTAGCTTATGCGCTGTTTAAAATGTATTGTGAAAAACCTGTATGATCTTAGTTAAATAAATATAAATTTTACGATTAGCCCTTGTATTGTATGTTTGGTCATACAACCGAATTCGTCAAACGGCAAACGTTCGTATGCCTTCGCTCATTGGTGTGTACGCCGCTTAAGCTATGTCTTGATGTTCGTTAGTGCACTATGCGGCCGGGGCGTAGAGCGACGTGAATAACACACGACATCACCGGGTGCATGACCAAAAGGCGTTCATATTGCGATTTTCAAGACAAACACAGACGAAGTCTTTGGCGAATCTTAGTTGTTAATACAGTTCCTTCCTCCTTCCTTCCTCATCCGTCTAGCTCCAAGACTCCTGTGAATGCTTTGTACTATTTCGTTTAGTTTCTAATTAAAACATGGAAACACTTAAAATAATTCATCTGTATACCAACGTCCATTTACATTTTTATATATAGATAGAAAATAAGATGCCATAAATATAAGAATATTTATCCAGACCAATGGAGTGAAAGCATCTTTAATGTTCTTGAAAAATAAAAACCATTCGCACAAATCAGCACAAATTGCTCTATTAAGCGCTTTATTCGACCTTGAACTCGTCATTGATGTCCTGCAATGGCGATTAGCTGTGACTGCGACAATTGCGACGGGAAGCGCTGGATTGCTGCTTGGCCAAAAGGTATCTGCCAACTGTACATTTCTATGCGCGGTCATAGAATAAATCTGCCCTACTTAACAGAGGAAAACTCGTGAGTAATCTGATTTGTAATCTTATATCGTAAGGATTTTAATTTCATTTAACATTTTATTGAAGTGAAAACTTCGTTAGACATGTCGGACACTTTTGAGATGGGGAAAAAGCACTGAACTCGAGTGACCATCAGGCTCAGATGCAGTTTTCAGTTCTGATGTGCAGTCCTGCGACTGCACAGCATCAGCGCTGTTGTTGCGAACATGCGTGCAGGCGATGGTAGCCCCAGTCTATCAAGTGGTCCACCCGCCTCCTTGCCTACTTCAGTCAATAAAAAATATATATTTATTTATACAGTTTTTCGACTAAATTAGTATAAAATTATTACGACGTATTGAAAGAAAACATCGAGATTATCAGTATGTGAAACCGAAGAATTCGTGTTGTGCAAATTTGGCGAGTATACTCTAAAATGAGGAAGCTAGCTCCTATCATTGGGAAATTTAGAAGCTGATAATAAAATGATAATGTTACGGCTTAGCCCCCCGACAAAGATAAATTCCACGAAGCACGCTATTACCTGTCGGCATTTGAAGCAATTGTAATAAATACATTTATGATTGTCTTCTTTTGTTTACTTATTTATTGGTTATTGTGAAGAACAGCCTATTGTACTCGTTTATGGCCTTTTGCAGGCATAATTAGTCAGGGGTGCGGATTACGATTTGTAGGAAATTAATTCGACGATACGGGCGGGCACACTTATATCTGTGAAGTATAAAACAACGGCAGGATGGAGAGAGAAGGTGTTATACGTGTTTTTATAGTTCTAATAAATTCTATAGTAATTCCAATGGCATTTTTAATTCGAGTCCTGCAACTCGTAGCAACAATATGCACCGACATATTTTCGTACTCTTGTCGAATACTTGATAATTAATTTACGATCAATATAAATTATCTCTCAGAAGAATTAAAAGTGTAGGTACAATACAGATTCGATTGCGAAAGGTTTCCTACAGATCATCTGTGACAGTGACGTCACAATACACAAAGGCACAATTACTTTAGCGCCGTCAAATAAGGATATGCCGTGGTGCGGCCGTGCGTTTGCTATTATGATAAATGCATAATTGACTAGAAGGGGGACACTAACAATGTAATTTCACCTATGCATTGTCCATTTCATTACGTGAAACATGTTATTATGCATAGGGAAACTTTTGAAATTCAGTTTCGGGTTCCCTTGTTCGACGTTTAAAATATATTCGCAATTGTACAGTAGACTTAAGCAGATACATATAAAACTGTATTACACGTATATCAAGTTTCTTACCAGCCTCTAGACAAATAGTAGTTACTGAGACAATCAGCTGTACTAAATATACATACATTGGAGACATGTGTGTCTGACAGTTGTTTTTCTCAAAAATAACGGGATAAGGCTATATCTACATAAATGAATTTTAACTAGAAGTTATATGATATTTTAAGCAACATCAAAAAAAAATGTTCTTAATTTTAATGTAAGTATTTTTATAAGCCCTACGCAATGCCATGCATGTAATGCCTCATTATATAATGCTCACTTTCATGGCAGCAAGCAGAAAAGCGAACAGGGAAGTGGGCAGCGAGAGTATGTAAACTCAAGTTATTTGAATATTTGATACTCATGCTGCGCCTAAAATTTAAAATATGAGATGAAAAATATCTGAAAAAATGTAGGTAGTTCCAAAGTCAATCTTCACGAAGGAAATTAACCTCCAAAAATGCTTTCAAGGGAAATTATTTTGAATACTTTATTAAATAGTTCTTCCGTGGTTATAGGCTATTTTCCCCCGCATTTTTCGGCCGCATAGTGCTCTAACGAACATCAGGACATAGCTTAAGCGGCGTACAAACGAATGAGCGAAGGCATACGAACGTTTGCCGTTTGACGAATTCGGTTGTATGACCAAACATACATACAATACAAGGGCTAATCGTAAAATTGATATTTATTTAACTAGGATCACATAGGTTTTTTCACAATACATTTTACATAGCGCATAAGCCAATAAAAGTTCTTACTTTACGGGAGTAATTTACATAAAAAGAATTATATTGTACAAGTCAAATTGAAGTAATATTAAAAAAAAAATGTTAAATAAATCAAAGAATTATTTTTTTTATTGCAGGAGCTCAGCAGACAGACAGACGGCCCACTTGATGGAAAGCGGTTAAATGCTGTCTAATAACTAAAACACAACGCGCTGCTGCTACCTACGCTCACGTATGGAAGCGAGAGTTGGGTATGGAAGAGAGAGCATGAAAGTAGAGTAAACGCGGTCGAGATGCGAGCACTGCGCAAAATCTGCGGAGTGACGCTCGCGGACCGCGTTCAAAATACCGAAGTAAGAAAGACAGTTGGTCTGGAAGAGAGTGTCGGGGTGAAGGTAAGGAAAGGAATGCTCCGGTGGTTCGGGCATGTGGAAAGAATGCATGATGAAAGAATGACTAAACAGATATACAATGCAAAAGTGAATGGATGCAGAAGTCGTGGAAGGCCACGACACACCTTCCATGATCAAATTGATCGTGTACTAGCAGAAGGTGATGTCAGGAGCCTTAAGAACAGACGAGCGTGCATGACAAGAGTTATGAATGTCAAAGAAGCAAGTGAGGTGTGTAAGAATAAGCCTGAATGGCGCTCTGTTGTTCGTGCCTACCCCGCAAGGGAACTGGCGTGAAGTTATGTATGTATGTATGTGTAATAATTAAAACATGGGACGTTTTTCACCTCTACGGGACTCACGTTATGTACAGACTACCAAGCACGTGTTTAATTTATTAACAGTGCTATAGCCAAATGACGAACACTACAGACGGTTGTCGCTTCTACAAAGTCCTTTATAGGGCCACGCACTTGGCCTATGTATTACCTAGATACCGGAACCGTAAATAATCATACAATAAATAAACTAAAAAGACCTAATATAATTCTCCAAACTTTTGAATACCCAAACATTACCAGGACAAAAGCCTATTTGAACTGATTCTTTAAATTCAATCGTTATCAATGTTATTTAAGACCTGTATATTGATTAATCGTGGTAGCGTAATACCTCGGGTACGCGCCCCAAACTCAAAGGGCGTGGGTTTGGATCCTTCCCGAAAAGCATCTATCACTTGGCACTTTTCTGACCTAATGTGCATATAATTACAATTACTACGTGTTCATCTGTTCCCCTATAAATTACATGCTCGAGCCCAGTAGTGGAATGTTTGTGAGCTGTTATTACTATTAAAAATATTATAAAGTGATATACACAAAAACACATAGATAATACTGTGTTCTTCAAACCTTTGAATTCCCAAACATTGCCAGGACTTAGCCTATTCTCTTTCAGCTATAACTTAAATCGTAAATAGTTTTTAATGTTTAGAACTTGAAAATTGAAAACATCCCTAAGGACTTGTACGAATTGATAATTAAGCCCGTTGTACACTGAAACAAAGCAAAATTAATACAACAGGCTTGTAAACGGAGGCTTAATAACAAATTAATCAATCATTTTGGGAGATTTACGCACAAAGTTATCATTAAAGGCCTCATTAAGCCGGATATTATTTACCAGGTAAGTATTAAGTTTTATTAATTAATGTTTAAAAGAAGATTAGCAATCTAAACACCTACTTTAATGTACAACTTTGGTAGTCAGTTCCACTTCAGTCAATACAATAGTTTGAATAAACCTGAGATAGATAAATCTTCTATATATATAAAAATCAATTGCTGTTCGTTTGTCTTGCTAAAACTTGAGAACGGCTGGACTGATTTGGCTAATTCTGGTTTTGAATTATTTGTGGAAGTCCAGGGAAGGTTTAAAAGGTGAGTAAATATGAAAAAAATGCTTATAATATAGTAAAAACAACGATTTCACTTTCCCTTAGGAACTATTCCTATCTGTCAAACATTTGATGTTAGTCCCGTCGTTTAGAAATCAATTAAATTTAAAAGTCGTTCAGAAATCAAATAAAATTCAAAAGTGAAGTTTTTTTCCATTTTTTTTTGAATGTCAAATGTTTGATTTTCGTTCCGATTAAGTTTCGACCACATTTTTTACTAAAGTTGAAACATTCTGTAATTATCATTCAGCTTTTTTATTTATTCATTCTGAGGCGTTACGAAGTTGGCCGGGTCAGCTATATGAAATATTTATTTCTTTTCGCTTCTCCTCCTTAAACAGCGACAACGATTTGGTTTAAAATTTTTATGTAATACGTACATAACTTCACGCCAGTTCCCTTGCGGAGTAGGCACGAACAACAGAGCGCCATTTAGGCCCATTCTTACACACCTCACTTGCCTCTTTGACATTCATAACTCTTGTCATGCAAGCTCGTCTGTTCTTAAGGCTCCTGACATCACCTTCTGCTAGTACACGATCAATTTGATCATGGAAGGTGTGTCGTGGCCTTCCACGACTTCTGCATCCATCCACTTTTGCATTGTATATCTGTTTCTAATTATTGTCATTCTTACATAAATACATACATAACTTCAAGTCAGTTCCCTTGCGGGGTAGGCACGAACAACAGAGCGCTATTTAGGCCCATTCTTAAACAGCTCACTTGCTTCTTTGACATTCATAACTCTTGTCATGCACGCTCGTCTGATCTTAAGGCTCCTTTTTTACGTTTTATGTAATAAAACGTAAAAAAGTTTGATTTTATTACATTTGAAATATCTCTGTGAATTTAGCACTTACAAATTGCAAATTTTTAAACAAACAATATCTCACTCGTTTGTCCATCGTTACTCCATGTTTGTCCAGGCAAAAGTTTCGTTTGTTCAACCTTAGTTCAAATTTTATTTTAAAAAAATCTGAGAAATCTTTTCTATGTAATGAATTTGCATTTTTATCACGCATATTCGTTTGTTCAACGTTAGTAGAAGATCGCCCAGCAGAAATCGTTGCTTGTCCACTCTCCAAGGATATTTTGAAAAAAAAAAAAATTTGCTTGTCTTATATTTTCATGACGAGTACAGATTGTTAATTGTTGATGGAGTCGTTCGTGTTCTTGTTATAGGAACTCGTTTGTACAGGCAAAAGTTTGTCAGTTCACCCTCGGTTCAAAAGTTATTCAACATAAACTTTTTTTTAATTATTTCGGATTTACCCACATTTTAGCGAGGTTTGGTGTGTCTGAAACTTGAATACGCTATTTCGTTAGCTTGTCTAACGAACTCCATTGTCCGACTAAAAGTTTCCTTTGTACGCAATTAGTTCAAAAGCTATTAAAAAAAACTTGTTTTTATTTGGAAAAACTTTCCGATTTTATGAATTTGCAGTTTAACATTCAGTAGAATTGTAAGTTCAGAAAATATACTCACTTATAATTCTTCTCTAACTTCTATTAATATAAATATAATTCCTTTAGCCTACATCCTTCAAAATATTATAACTTCTTAAGTATAATAATTATGGATCTTGGATCTTGTTAATCATTAACATAACACACATAATCTTAATCATGGATCTTGTTGACTATCTAATCTGTGCTGCACAATGTAAAACTCGTATCTCAATCTCTCGCAGGCATAGTCGTATAAGAGTCGCTTTTTCGTTTCATCGAGTTTCAAATCACAACGACTCTAAAGAAGTTTCACTTAAAAAATGTAGCGAATCCCACATACCGCATTTCGCCTGCAGTGAGCAGTTCTTAGGCAGATTTCCCCTCATAAATAAGTAACTCATATCTACATACATACATACATAACTTCACGTCAGTTCCTTTGCGGGGTAGGCACGAACAACAGAGCGCCATTCGGGCTTATTCTTACACACCTCACTTGATTTTTTGACATTCATAACTCTTGTCAAACACGCTCGTCTGTTCTTAAGGCTCCTGACATCACCTTCTGATAGTACACGATCAATTTGATCATGGAAGGTGTGTCGTGGCCTTCCACGACTTCTGCATCGATCCACTTTTGCATTGTATATCTGTTTAGTCATTCTTTCATCATGCCCGAACCACCGGAGCATTCCTTTCCTTACCTTCACCCCGACACTCTCTTTCAGACCAACTCTCATTCTTACTTCGGTATTACGAACGCGGTCCGCGAGCGTCAATCCGCAGATTTTGCGCAGTGCTCGCATCTCGACCGCGTTTACTCTACTTTCATGCTCTCTCTTCCATACCCAACTCTCACTTCCATACGTAAGCGTAGGTACCAGCACCGCGTTGTATATGGCAAGCTGGGCCTTCTGGCTGAGGTTCTTAACGCCTAGAAGTTTACCTAACGCTCCATTCACACTATTCCCCAAATTCACTCAATAAGTAACTCAGCTAGTGGTGTATGTAGATCTATTAATATAACATTAACACTTGAACCAACAGAACAACACAAAAAGTATTAAAACATCCAGGAACAAATTTATTGACAATAAACCGTTTCTTCATCAAAATCGATACAATTCGAGTGGAAAATCCTATAAGCTCTTGAAACATTTTCAATTAAAGTCAAAAGGGAAATGAATAAGGAAATACCTCTTCAATATTGAAGTTCGTAGTCTGAGAGATACGACGAATAAAGAAAGGTTTTACCTATTTATTAAATTAATTAAAAAGACCGAATTCATAAATTCGGTCTGTGGTCCACTTCTGCTACTTCAGTATCTTGACGATGCAAATATATTGATAGTATTTTTTTTTTAAATTATATATCTTTATTTATTTATGAGGGTTTTTCAAAACAAAAATTTCACCCCCGTTATTGCTCCCAAAAATATATAAAAGCAACATTAATAATTAATTTCGACGACTTAAATTAGATAGCGGTGAGGCCAGAACACTGTTAAAAAAGCCTAAATTAGACGTTCTGGCGCCAAATTTGTCACGTCTCTGAGGCTCGACGCGCACACATTCAAACAAAATGTGATGGACATCTTCTCTCACTCCGCATATAGTGCAATTCGGGGAATTGATTTTACGCATCATGTAACCATAACAATTCAGTGGGACATGCCCAGATCTAAGCCTCAGTGCCGTAACAACTTCTTACCTTGTCATTCCGCTCACATCGTACCAAGGGGAGCGAGGGAGAGATGGCTGGATCACTTTATACTACATGCCTTTTGCTAACGATCTTTTGTCAAAATATTCTGTCCAAAAATTTAAGCATAAATTTCTGATTACAAGAGTAATTTCGCTATACCAAGGAAGGCAATTGTATGTTTCTCCATCGGATGCAGCTTCATTTGCCAGGCGATCAACCATCTCATTTCCCTCTAGCCCAACGTGTGAAGGAATCCATTGTAAAACAATAGTCTTACCCCTAGTTACAAACTTAATTATATTCCTTATAATTGATTAAGTCAGTGGAAGCCCTCTGTGCAATGTATTTGTGGATTTTATTAAATGAAGAAGAGCACTTTTAGAGTCAGTGAAAATAACAAACTATAGTAGATAATATAATTCTGTTGCAATAGTGTAAAAATTCGTATTCTATTAAATCCACACAATATCTTCTCGATATTATCGCATATTATTAAACATTCATTTTTTCAGTAAGTTGAATTTGTTTTTAATAATTAGCAATAGTAGGTATGTATTTACCAACATAATAATATATATTGCTATAATATTATAAAAAGGAAAAGTTTGTGAGTTTGTGACGTTGTAGGGGGTAATCTCTGGATCTACAAAACCGATTTTAAAAATTCTTTTACTGTTCGAAAGCTACGTTAACAGAGAGTGTCATAGGCTATATAACATGACGCCATATACCACGGGAGCGGGACAGAGCGCGGGTGAAACCGCGCCGGGCCGCTAGTCTATATTATAATAACATTTTAAACTTAAAGGTATTTATATGGTTTCGGCTGTGAGAAAACAAGATAAGATATAGTAGATAATAGTGATGTATCGATGTCCTGTGATCTCGAGGGACATGCCTACGTTCGCGTCCATTCCCATACAAACAAACAAATTTGACCACTTTATAAGTGTACATGATCTTCCATGTAATATGCATGACAAAATTTGTTTTCTTTTTGACACAATTCGTGTCCACCCCAGATATACTAATTCGACGCTCACTTAGGGAATTTAGCTTTTGTGAAACCGGCAACACCAACAAAAAGGTCAAGTACGAGTCTTACTAATTTTAAGTAATAAATGAATTGATTTTTACGAAATACTGAGTTCTGAATAATTACTTACCGATGTCAGGTGACTTCGTTCGTCTTTTGTTATTTCTGCACACTTTTATCACGCAAAACGACGTTTTACGTCACTAAAAGTTGATACCTAACACGACCGTTCACCGTGGCAACAAAATTGACACTACGGGACCGCGAGCCTCTTATGAGGTAACAGTTACCTGATATTTTTATCTACGTCTTTGCTCCATCGTGCCGAATCTAGAGGTTATATAATCAAAGACTCAGACCATATTAAATAAATAATGAAGATAAAGTCACCACTGTAGATAATATGTAGTCTTAAATTCTACATCATAAATATTATATCTTCCTAAGATCGAATCGCGATCCCGTATGATTACTTGAGATAAAACTTATTTCCTATGGGACAGAGCAACATGACATTTATTTTTTAAATATTTAAGCACTACGAAATTGGTAATATTTTCTAACTCCTGAATTTGAATTTCTTAAGAGTTTATTGATTAGGTATGTATGTACATCAATGTCTAAGTAGCCATATGAGCCGATTCCCATTGACTTAACTTCAAAAAGTCCCGAAACGTGTTGAGTATTTTTCTTGACTGGATTACCCTCATTATAATTCCACCCGTCGCCACTGACACACACAGTGTTTCGGAATCCCAATACTAATTGATCGATTCCAAAAATATCAAAAATTTACATGAATACTTACCAAGGTCAGCTGTTATCAAAACAAAGTTTAAAGAACTTGAAGAAAAATTAATGACATATAAACTTTGATCGCATAACAATAGTTATAGGTATGTCGTAAGATTATTTAATAAGTTTTTGGATTAATTAATTAGTACGATCTTCAAGGCACCAAATTTAAATACAACAACAACAATACTCTTTATTGTACACCAACATAAAAACAGTAATACATTTTCATATCTTAAAATTAGAAGGTAGTACAATGGGCGGCCTTATTGCTTAAAGCAATCTCCTCCCGGCAGCCTTTGGATGGACAAGTATCTTATTCACAATAATTTGTTAGCGTGCAGCTTAAGATAAAACTAAACATACGATAAATATTTTTTACAAAATATCTTCTTTCTTCTTCAGCTAATTTCTATCCACTGCTAGATGTATGCCTCCCCAAGTACGCGCCACATATTCCGGTCTCCCGTCTTCTCATCCAGCCCCTGTCGACGATCTTGCGCAGGTCGTCAGTCTACCGGGCTGACGGGCGTCCTACGCTACGCTTGCCGTGACGTGTTCTCCAGTCTAGGACTCGTTTGCTCCATCGGCCGTCGGTCCTGCGACAGACGTGACCGGCCCCCAAACACTTCAACTTGCTAATTTTGCGAGCTATGTTGGTTACCTTCGTTCTCTTACGAATCTCCTCATTTCTGATTTTATCCATAAGAGAAACACCGAACATAGCTCGCTCCATAGCTCGTTGAGCGACTTACAAAATATAATAATATAAATTTGGAATTTCACATAGTTAATTACGATTTACGCAGGAGGACTCAAAAAACTAATATACTTATAATTTGTTAGATTATTAAAAGTGAAATGTTATTGTAGTGAAACACTTACAAGCCAATAGATGGCGCTGTACAATAATTGATGTCACAAACGTTTCCCGAAACATACAAAGAATATATACAAAATTTCAACTATAACAGATGGGCCTAGGCCTGCGAGGGACAACATTAGCCTCGCTGGAAGGTCTTTCTTTAAGACGGAGGAGCATTCCATATCGCTCCTCCACCCTATACGGGTCACCCCCTTCATTATCTCTGAATTGTACAACTAGTGCTTTGTTCGATGTAAGGATCTAGAGTGAGTCTCCGAGCACTGGCTCGTGCGTCATTCTCTTGGGCCTCGTACTGCGGAGTCAGCCTTAACCTAGATTTGGTAGTATACCGTGATGACCGTGTAGTCTACAGCAGCGGACGTCATACTGCCAATAGGTATAACTATAACTACTAAACTACTAAGTATACATTTTGTAAGCAAATGTACAAAATGGCGGTAGTACGCTGTGTACTACCGCCATTTGTCAAAATTACAGATAAAGACAAACAAAAAGAACGTCCAAGCCCTAACAAAGTTGCGCTTTTCGCTAGTTATTGTATCAATATACTTAAACTAGTAGCCAAATGTTCCAACACAATTCTGTAGAGTACTAATGTTGCGTAGTAATTTTTAAGTCAATTTACGTGGGAAAATATTCGCTTCCAAATTCGTCAAAACTCCATTATTAGAAGAACGATGTGGAAGACTGACAAATCTCAAAGTGGTATAGTAAAAAAAAAACAATCTCTATGCAAATAGTTTATTCAAATTCTGTTGAGTGGTTTTTGGGTTATGGAGTATTTTTGATTAAATACACATTTATAATAATAGAAGATCTTATCGATCTAAGACAGACTCACTTTTCTGCTTACCAGATAAAAGTTATATTTTATCAAATAAATTATGTTTCTGAACATACACTGAGAGGGTTGCTGTAAGAAAAAGTTTTTGGTTATAATTAATTAAAATTATAAATAAGAATTTTTCAATTTTCAAAATTCAATGACGTTCTTGCTAAACGAACTAAACTCCAAAGGACATCATATAATATGCACAATATGCAACAATTAGGTTGCGTATCTTTTTCTGGAAGTCGTGGAAGGCCACGACACACCTTCCATGATCAAATTGATCGTGTACTGGCAGAAGGAGATGTCAGGAGCCATAAGAACAGACGAGCGTGCATGACAAGAGTTATGAATGTCAAAGAAGCAAGTGAAGTGTGTAAGAATAAGCCTGGATGGCGCTCTGTTGTTCGTGCCTACCCCGCAAGGGAACTGGCGTGAAGTTATGTATGTATATATATATATATGTATCTTTTTCTGGTCCTTTTTACTTGGTTGCCATTTTACCATGTATGCGCTCATCTGCTAACCACTTGGAGTATATATTAAAATTAAGGCAATTTTATTGTAAATACAGTAAAATAGGGTTGCTTGCAAAAACTCGTTCATAAATAACGGTTGAAAAGCTTTTAAATTAAAATATTGGAATGAGTAAACGTATATGACAGAGAGGCATTGCGCGTCCTATTTGATGCGATTGAGAAGGTCGCAGTGCAAGTCTAATTGTGATATAGAGAGGGATGTAAGGAGAAGAATAAATGTAGCACGGCTAAAGTGGAGACAGGTAACTGGTGTGACGTGCGACAAACTAATGCCACTTAAACTAAAAGGTCAAATATTAAAATCTGTCATACGACCAATCATGCTATACGGGTCCGAATGTTGGGCCAGTAAAGTGATAAACCACAAGCGTCTCCACTCAGCTGAGGTGAGAATGTTGAGATGGATGTGTGGTGTTACAAGAATGGATACGGTGGGAAATGAGTACATGAGGATCTTTGAAAGTTGCACCCGTGAGTGACAAATTGAGAGGAAGAAGATTAAGTTGGTATGGGCATATAATGAGGAGGGATGAAAGTCACGTGACAAAAAGAATGTTAAACTACAAAATGGATGGGTACAAATGTATAGGTAGACCAAAAAAAATGATGGATGGATTGTGTGAAGGATGATATGATGATTTGTGTTGTGACAGAAGATGCATGTCAGAATAGAGGAGTGTGGAAGGAAAAGACATATTGTGCCGACCCCAATTAATTGGAATTATGGTGAAAGAAAAGAGAGAGAAGGTCGCAGTACAACAGCTGTGAACTACCCGCTATAGTAACCCTTTCGGTATAGGTATGTTCAGAAATATATTTTATTTGATAATATATAATTTTTATCCGGTAATCAGAACAGTGATAGTCTTCTTAGACTATAACGATGCGGTAGCAATGCCAAATAAGATGGAAGTTTATCTGTGCAGGAACGGAGAAAGAATACAATTTCCTGCGGCCGGGTGGCCTGTCGTAAGAGGCGATAAAACAACCCACAGCCAGGTGGTAGGGTATTTGCCCGACTGGATGGCTACCACCCCTGGTCTAGAGTATGCCGCCATAACAACCTTGATTTGTGTTCCGGCATTAGTGACCAGGTTCCAGTCTTCCTTAAGAGAGTAGCAACGCAATTGTAGCACTTTTGGTGTTGCATATGTCCATAGGCGATGGTAACCGCTTTCCATCAAGTGGGCCGTCTGCCTGTCTGCTGAGCTCATGCAATAAAAAAATAAAAATAAAAAAATGTTTTTCAACTGTGCCGAATCTTTCAATGTTAATGGAATCACACCCACTCTGCCGATTTATTTATATATATTACCAGCTTCCGCCCGCGACTCCGTCCGCGTGGAATAGTTACTTTGGGACTAACGCTAACTTTAATCCACGAGTTTGTTTACATAGAAGGTGAAAATATTTTTAAATCGTAATGACTGCCCGCCGGCCTTGCACATCATAAATGCGCGCGCAGTACTTGATCATTATTATTCTGCGATGTATTTTTAAAAGTGTGATATCTCCTAACATATTCATTGAAATCGAATGATGTAAATGGCAATTTTGTTTTAAATGAAAGAATGACTAAACAGATATACAATGCAAAAGTGGATGGATGCAGAAGTCGTGGAAGGCCACGACGCACCTTCCATGATCAAATTGATCGTGTACTAGCAGAAGGTGATGTCAGGAGCCTTAAGAACAGACGAGCTTGCCTGACAAGAGTTATGAATGTCAAAGAGGCAAGTGTGTAAGAATAAGCCTAAATGGCACTCTGTTGTTCGTGCCTACCCCGCAAGGGAACTGGCGTGAAGTTATGTATGTATGTATGTTTTAAATTAAATACTTATGATGAATAATGTATTTATTTGGATTAGTATTAATATTATGAAAATGCTTTAGCAAATAATGCATTATTTTAGAACAAATTTGGTTAGTATAAAAAAGGTTATAGTGAGTCAACCTTAAAAGATAGACATATGCTGTAGCGGACTTTTTTTATAACTTTTAAAGGAGAACAATTCTGTCACACATGATTTTTGCGACACTTTAACCGTTTACGCAGCGCAGTGGAAGCTCACAAAAGGAAAAAAAACCCTCAATTTTGAAACATTCTTCATTGGTGCTCCGCTCCTATTGGTCTTAGCGTAATGATATACACTTATACAGACTATAGCCTTCCTCGATATATGGGCTATCTAACACTAAAATAATTTTTCAAATCAGACCAGAAGTTCCTAACATTAGCGTGTTCAAGCAAACATTATAGATATATATTTTATTTTCATTAGTACAGAAACTCAATTTCCATTAAGCTACAAGTGGGGGCGGCATTTTCTTTTACGTAGAAAATCTCAAGATTTTAATAACATTATTTCAATTTAGTAACTCAACCTATTTTTAACTTTATTATTGACGCATATTATTTTAGCATAAAATAAGCTTTTTAAAAAAATAAAATAAATACAAGCTTTTGAGATCCTGGATATTACGTAGCAGCCGAGTGCTAGTCAAGACAAGTAAAACGAGCCCAAACACGACGGGTCTATCTTGTTTAATACAAAAGTTCCTATGGCCACCTTCCGACTCCATCATCAGATCAGCTCCATGATACCATATTACTGCATCACGCGATATACATATTCGTGCAAAATTTCAGCTCAATCGGAAACCGGGAAAGTGGTCAAATTTAACTTGCAAGATTCCACCCGAACTTACATACATACATACATAGGTAGTAACATCCATTGCAAGTTAAATAAAAGCTGTGACGTACTATAAAGATTTTATTTATTTTTATTGCATGAGTTTAGCAGACAGGCAGCCGAGACTGATATAAAGCGGTTACCATCGCCTATGGCCATTTGTAACACCAAATGTGTTATCTAACAATGTACTGCCATTCTCTAAAGGGAGACTGGAGCTTGACTACTAATGCCGGAACATAATAATAATAATAATAATCGGCAGACAAACACACATATTGTATATCCCCAAATTAAGCAAGTTACGCTTGTGTTATGGGTAATACACAACGGACTACTCTGGGGCCGATCCCAGACACCCAGACCATAGTAAATAACGGAGAAAATACGTTTCCGAAATTTACTATACCAGGAATCGAACCCGGAGCCTCTGCGTTGTAGTGAGGTAGGCCGGCAAAGGCTTAGCCCGCTCAACCACAGAGGCCGTCAAACACATAACTCAAGGTTATTATGGCGGCATCCTCTAGACCAGAGGTGGTTATCCAGACAGGCATACATTCTACCACCTAGCTCCGGGATATTTCGTCGCCTCTCAGGACAAGCCGCCCCACCGCAAGAGATTGTATACTTTCTCCTTATCTGCACAATTGTACCTATTGTATCGGAATATGTTTAGAACAAGTGTCATACTTGCAACAACTTAGAAGGGTGTATGGTAGTTCTTCTGGTCACAATACTTTATAATCAGAAAACCTTGCGGTTTTAACACATTTAATACACTAACCCTTCACACTATACAAGCATTTTTAGAACACCTCGACATCCCTCCAATTTTACAGTATAACAAACTTAGGAATTTGGCACAACCAATAGCGGATTGAAGTCATTGGTAAACTATTGCCATCCTTTAGATAACAAAAAGTACTATCCTCTTTCTTGGGGGTTGGTATACGCTTCTTCAATAAGATTCCGAGTGAAATGTTAGATCTGCCTTTCACTAAATTTAAAATTAAATATCTTAAAAAGCATCTTGCTAAAAAAGGGCTACTACACTATTGAAGAATACTTAAATGACAAAAATTCATTTACATAGCACCTCGCTCCAACCTCTTATACTAAATTTTGTATAACGTTTTAATTATTTTATTTTTTTATCTTGCCATGCTTGTAAAGAATTTGTGGAGACATATTGCAGCATAACATTTTAGCACGTCATGTCATTATTATAACTATAATATTATTTTTCTTTTCTTTTATTGTCTTATTGAGTATGCATTGTTTGCTACAACTCAATTAATTCTTCAAAAAGTGATTCTGTAACATACTTCTGTACAAAACTTATTAAAAAAAAGAAGTTGAGGTTTAAATAGAATATGAAATATAAATAAAAACAATATTTAGCTAGACGTGTTGTTGGGGAGTTTCTTGCCGCTTCTTCTCCTTTACAGCATCAACACGTTGCGAAGCGATGTACATAGAATAGGAAGTAAAAAATTAAATTTTACCTTACATGTATGACCTTCAAAGAGTGTTCTCCAGTTGAACTTATTTTGAATAAAAACTTTTGAATTTGAATTTATTTTAATTAAAGGGTTATGAATTAAAATAATCTAATACATTATTGTTTAGAAATTCTAGACAACATTTTATACAAGATATTATATAAAATATTATAATTAAAGTTTTACATGTATAAAACAAACCGAACACAGTATAAATCTATCGCGTCTGCTAAAATAAAAAATAAAAATATGTAATGAATACCGTCTATATACAATTGACAGATTTTGAATTATAATCTACACAATGACCTCATCATATTAGAGATAACACTGTTTTATAAAATTATGGTAAATTATACACAACTAACTACTCTATACAAAACAGGCGCTAATCACTGAATAAATAATAATATAACATTATTATTCAATTATGGAAATGGCTGATTGTATCGTTTGCAAATAAGAGGGTACATGACAAAATGAATTATCAACTTTATACGGAAACATAACAAGAACAACTATGCTACTAAATACTAAATAATGTAACACAAAACTATGTCAGGTTTGCCGTGCTGCACTCTAGATTCAAAATTATTATTAATTTTTAGGGTCAAACTTAAGAAATTTTTGAATGTACACCAAATTGCACAGGTTAATCTAAGACAAGACACAAGTTCTATATGAATTTTAAATTACATTCATTTTATTATAATTTATTTATTTGATATACTTATTCTTTTCTCATTTTGTTTTACTGTGCACGTGATCGGTACAATGATTATATATATATATATATATATATATATATATATATATTACATACATACATACATAACTTCACGCCAGTTCCCTTACGGGGTAGGCACGAACAACAGAGTGCCATTTAGGCTTATTCTTACACACCTCACTTGCCTCTTTGACATTCATAACTCTTGTCATGCAAGCTCGTCTGTTCTTAAGGCTCCTGACATCACCTTCTGCTAGTACACGATCAATTTGATCATGGAAGGTGTGCCGTGGCCTTCCACGACTTCTTCATCCATCCACTTTTGCATTGTATATCTGTTTAGTCATTCTTTCATCATGCCCGAACCACCGGAGCATTCCTTTCCTTACCTTCACCCCGACACTCTCTTTCAGATCAACTCTCTTTCTTACTTCGGTATTACGAACGCGGTCCGCGAGCGTCACTCCGCAGATTTTAATTATTTTTCTATTCTTTGATTTTCTCTTTATGTTTATTTAGTTAGCTTAAATGTATTTGTTTTGTGATATAGGTATATTTGTTCTGAGAATAATCTAATTTCTTTCTTTATTTCACGTAATAAATCGCTCAAACGGAGCGTACTTGTCGAAGATTACAATTAAACATTACATGAAGTGTATTCTTAGAGATGCTCGAGATGTTGTTTCCGATAACAAGGGTCTTTGGTCCCCCTTAATTAATAGACAAGTCCCACTAGTATTTTCGAGTGGTAACTTGAGCTCATTAGTAGTTTAACCGGTCGAGTCTTGTTATAAGAATATCTTTCTTCAAATAAATAACATAAAAATATTATTTCTTTACATAATAATAATATTTTTTTATTACAGGAGTTCGGCAGATAGGCAAACGGCCCACTTGATGGAAAATGGTTACCATCGCCTATAGACATTTACAACACTTTTTTTTACCAGGGGAAATCCGATTGAGGACTAAGCCGCGACAAGGGCAGAACCTCGGGGGATAATTCGCGACCTAATGTGGGATTCGCCAGATCGGGGGTGGCACTAGCATGCCCATTAAGAACTGGTGCCATGCTATTGCCACTCCCGGTTAGGGATACCCACTAAAACCCCTGGGTGTTCCGTCCTTCGCCTTATGCCAGGGCTACGGGTATATGACCTGTCCTCTCCACAGCCCTGGCAGGCGTGGGCCCCGCGAGGCCTCTTCCACTGCCGGGGGACTACTTTTACCCCCGGCATCTTCAGTCTCTCTAGGTGTGGGGCGGTCTGTAACTCGCCCCACAGGAGTAGAGGTGAGCGCGCGCGGAACACGCCACGCCCCCATCTCGACGGCATGTGCAGATACAACACTAAAGGTGCTGCAAATGCGCTGCTGATCTTTTAAGGGAGACTGGAATCTGGTCACAATACCGGAACACAACTCAAGGTTGTTATGGCGGCATACTTTAGACCACGGGTCGTAGCCATCTAGTCGGGAAATTACCCTACCACTTGGCTGTGGGTGGTTTTGTCGCCTCTTACTAAAGGCCGCCTGGCCGCAGGCCAAATTGTATTCTTTCTCATCTCCTGCACGGATAAAGATATCAGCCCATAAATGTTCCACTGCTGGGCTCAGGCCTCCCATTATAGAGGAATCAGACAGTATACCTGCCACGCTTGTCCAAGGCGGCTTGGCAGGTTTGACACATCATCAAGTGTTTTCCTTCACCGTTGTTAGCACGTGGTAATTGTAACAATATGCACATTAGATCAGAAAAGTGTCTAAGCGGTGCATGCGTTCCGGCCAGGATCGAACCTGCGCCCTTTTAAGTTTGGACGGGTGCGCTAGTCATTGCACTACCACGACTTATATTTTTTTCGATTTCTTCACATAACAAATATTATTTTACTAAGGGCCGATTTTTCAATCATCAGATAGAAGTTCTCAGTCGAATAAATTATAACCTTACCAAATTTAAAAGTGAAACAATTCAAATGTTTTCATCATGTAAATATTATTTTTAATTTTGCCATGTTGTGTTTTATTCTATGAATAAATGACCTTTATCTGGTGGTTGTAAAATCGGTCCTTACTCAGTTTATAATTTACTAAAAAAAAAGTAAGTTGAAAAAACCCCCGATTTTGAAACATTCTTCATTAGTGCTCCGCTCCTACTGGTCTTAGCGTGATGATATATAACCTATAGCCTTCCTCGATATATGGGCTATCTAACACTGAAAGAATTTTTCAAATCAGACTAGAAGTTCCTGAGATTAGCGCGTTCAAGCAAACAAACAAACAAACTCTTCAGCTTTATATATTAGTATAAAATAACATTCGACTGACAACTTTTGTCTCACGATTGAAAAATCGGATCTAAATCAAATATGATAAGTTGGGGTAACTGAAGGGTAATAAGTAAAAAATATAATTTCAACGAAATGGGTTCGAATCCTGACCGAGAATCATGTATAATACCTACTGCTTAGGCAGTTTTTTTTATCTAAATGGTATATACTGTTAGAAATACCACATGCTTAGGGTGAAAGTACCCATGGTGATGAAACCTGTACATCGATATGATTTATATGTCAAACCCGCCAAACCGAATTGGACAAGCGTGGCGGGTATACTGGCCGATCCTCTAAATAATTAGGAGGCCAGCATTGGAATAGTTATGGGTTTTTAATACTATACAACTAATATTATAAACGCGAAAGTTTGTAAGAATGTATGTATGTTTGTTATTCTTTCACGCGAAAACTACTGAATGCATTTTGATGAAAATTTACAATAATATAACTTACACGTCAGACTAACACATAGGCTATAATTTATAAAGATATAGTGTGAATTATACAAAAAATAACGATATTCCATCACCACGCGGCTAAGACTGCAGAGAGCAGTTAGTTATATATATAGATAAACAGACATACGGATGAACAGATATGAAGATTTTTGTTAGGGTTTCATTGTTGTCATAATGGCTTTAGAATGTTAAAAAATTCATCTCTCACCTTTTTACCACCAGAGTAGCAGACATACGAGCTTACACCAGCTATAGAATTATGGTGGAAATACCCACCAAGCGGACGAAGCGCTTTGCTTCCATTTTTATACTACATATCGCTCAGGAATAGAAGTCTTTACAGTCATCTATTTTGTACTGGACCATACAATTCAGGTCTCTTCAATTTTTGCGTCAACTGATTTTCAATCTGACTATGGAGGATAGAGGTAAGGAGAATCATCTCATATAGGAAAATAGTTGAAGAAGTGTCCAGTTGTAAGCTGTAAATAACAGTTCCAAAAACGTCAACAATGGCGCTGATGTAGACAAAGGGTATGGTATGAATGTAGCTGTTGTAGACGAATCGAAGTATGCCTAGTTATAAAAATTAATATCTTTAACGACTAGAGTAGTTGGTGACAGTACACTGTTATAAAACGTCAACTATTTACGTAGTACAAAGTAATTTACTAAATATAACCTCAAAGCATTGAGATATAAGATGTCTTATATATAACACGCCTAAGCCTTAAAGAATTGTTATGTGAAAACGTGAATAGTGGTTTTATTTTGTAAATTTTGAATAATACGCTTAGTGATTTTGTAATATTTAATTTCATAAAACTAAAAGAATATAATACTACTCTAATAACTTTTGGCGCTTTCTTTAAAATTCACCCTGATGCCAAAGTGGCGCCACCCTAATTTAATGAATTTAGATGGACACTTCTTCATATAGGAGATAGTTCTCCTTATCTCCAGAAACATGACATCAGGTGCGATCTCTGTCAAACGCGAACCTGTACAACATAAAAGAGAGAGAGAGAACACTTTACTGCACATCAAAATATACAATTACAAAAATAGACCATATTTACAAAATTTTCTAGTCAGTACAATAAGGCGGCCTTATCGCTCAAAGCGATCCCTCCGTCAACCTAAATCAAAGAATTTGAATCAGGTGGTGCATAAAAAAGGTAATAGATACAAAAATGCTCAAACTAATGAAAAAAATAAATAAACAAATACATACACATATACATAGTCATATATATACCCATATACAATAATAAATTTCAAAATATTATAATAAACTAGAGGTCCCGGCAGACGTTGTCCCGCGCTGAAAAAATAAAAATCTAGCGCCACCTACTGGTTCCAATTGCGTTTCTAAATAATCCCGGGATCCAGTTGAACACACACAAATTTCATCAAAATCGGTAAAGTCGTTCTCAAGTTATGCGCGTACATACATTTCTATAATTCATTTTTATACCTTTTAAACCTTCCCTGGACTTCCACAAACAATTCAAAACCAAAACTAGCCAAATCAGTCCAGCCGTTCTCGAGTTTTAGCTAGACTAACGATCAGGAATTGATTATGATATATACATGCTGCAGCTAGTATATATATATATATATATATATATATATATATATATATATAGAATGCATGATGAAAGAATGAATAAACAGATATACAATGCAAAAGTGGATGGATGCAGAAATCGTGGAAGGCCACGACACACCTTCCATGATCAAATTGATCGTGTACTAGCAGAAGGTGACGTCAGGAGCCTTAAGAACAGACGAGCTTGCATGACAAGAGTTATGAATGTCAAAGAGGCAAGTGAGGTGTGTAAGAATAAGCCTAAATGGCACTCTGTTGTTGGTGCCTACCCCGCAAGGGAACTGGCGTGAAGTTATGTATGTATGTATGTATGTATATATATATACTAGCTGTCCCGGCAGACGTTGTTCTGCCCTAAAGAAATAAAATTTAGAACCCGATTCCAGCGCAACCTATCGGGTCCAAATGTAAGCTATTCTATCTTTCAAGTCAGATCAAACTGCACACGGTGTGCAAATTTGATTAAAATCGGTCAAGTAGTTTAGGTGTCCATCGCGGACAAACAACGTGCCACGTAATTTATATATATTAAGATATATGTATTAGCATGATTATATTGTATTAATTAGACATAGCTATTTGTGGCCAAATGTTTTCTGAGTAAATTTCTAATTGCTAAAAAACTACTTTATCACGTGTGAGGTTGACGCTCCATTCCGGTATTTGTACCAAAGTCATAATAAATGTCCGTTGCAAGAATAATGTGTATAATAAGTGGAATAAATGGCCCCTGTTGTGTAAAGTAGGAAGTGGCAAATTGACACGGTCTCCTTGATACACGTTTATTCAATGTAAAGATCAGATCTTGCAGAACACCGGTATTTACCGATTTCAGCTTGGACCACGTAAATTGGAATATTCCAGTCAAAAACTGAAACCTAGATAGATAGATAATTCTTTATTGTACAACCAAAGCTTAAAGAAACAAATAAAAAAAGAGAAAAGATGGTACCAAGGGCGGCCTTATCGCTAAGAAGCAATCTCTTCCAGGCAACCCTTGGCAGAGATTTATTGATTTTCAATACTGACAGTGGTGCAGTTAATAAGTAATGATGAATAATAAATAAACATAGCACGTATAAGTACAAAAACAAAATAAATAAATATATATATATTCAAATTCAAAAGTTTTTATTCAAAATAAGTTCCACTGGAGAACAATTTTTGAAGGTCATACATGTAAGTTAAAATTAAATTTTTTACTTCCTATTCTATGTACACCGCTTCGCAACGTGTTGATGCTGTAAAGGAGAAGAAGCGGCAAGAAGCTCCCCAGCAACACGTCTAGCTAAATATTGTTTTTATTTATATTTCATATTCTATTTATATCTCAAATTCTTTTTTTTTAATAAGTTTTGTACAGAAGTATGTTACAGAATCACTTTTTGAAGAATTAATTGAGTTGTACCAAACAATGCATACTCAATAAGATCAAGACAATAAAAGGAAAGAAACATAATATTATAGTTATCATAATGACATGACGTGCTAAAATGTTATGCTGCAATATGTCTCCACAGATTCCTTACAATTATGGCAAGATTAAAATATATATATGTATATATGTGGGAATGATGTATCTTGAACGCATGATGTGATGAATGTAAGATGATATTTCTGAACGAACCCATAGTGTGAAAGAGGTGACGAGTGAAAGAATGAAAGATTCAGATGTACGACGTACGCACGACAGTAGACGCTCTTATGTATTTTAATTTTAAAATATTGTACGTTGTATCAAAATTAACAAAAAATAAACGCACGCGCATCGCGATAACGGATACTCGTAAAGTGTTGTTTTACTTGCTAGCCCATCGTCCCACATATATACACACATGTATACATACATATTTGTCCGTGCAGGAACGGAGAAAGAATACAATTTCCTACGGCCGGGCGGCCTGTCGTAAGAGGCGACTTAACAATCCACAGCCAGGTGGTAGGGCATTTGCCCGACTGGATGGCTACCACCCCTGGTCTAAAGCATGTCGCCATAACAACCTTGAGTTGTATTGCATTAGTGACCAGGTTCCAGTCTCCCATAAGAGAGCAGCAGCGCATTTGTAGCAACTTTGGTGTTGCAAATGTCCATAGGCGATGGTAACCGCTTTCCATCAAGTGGGCCGTCTGCCTGTCTGCTGATCCCCTGCAATAAAAAAAAATAAAAAAAATACATAAGACAATATAAACATACATACACTTATATAATAGCATTAGGAATTATTATACAGAATATAAATATAGGTAGGTACCTGTGTATTTAGAATAGAATTTATTTTATTGTACCTGTTTCTTCAAATAAATTTATTCTTTCTTTCTTTCTTTAAAGTACCAAACATGCACGGGATTCCGGAGACATACAGACTTACCGCAGCGTTTAAAAAATAATGTAAGCTATCGTTTTGGTGAAATAAGCAAATTTTTACGCACCCGAATACTTTCAAACCGCTCTCGGGAAAATTCCCGCGGGATTCCCGGGATAAAAAATATCACATATTTGTTTACATAAAATTTTCTATTGAACAATGAAAAAATCATATTAGAATTATTACTTTTTTATTTACCTATTTTAAATCACTCCCAGAAGTATTCCAGCTGCATTCCCAGGGTAAAAAGTAGCGCAGATTTTAAGTCTATGAATTTGCTGTCGATCAACGGAAACCGCATCGAAATTGGCCCAGTAGTTTTTACGTGAATCCCGAACAGACTGACAAACAGACAAGAATTTTTAATAAAAATGCATCATGTTCTCCCGTGGTTTCTAAAGTCTAATCCAGTTTTTTTTTTAATAACTTCAATGTGCTGGCACAGGATATTTAGAATTTTAATGATTTAATATCGGTTGAATTTTGGACACTACTTGTATGGAGCTTACGAGTGTGTCTAATTTTAATCGGTAGTAAGGGAAACGAACGGTCGCTACGAAATTGGAACCGGCCATCAATCAAACAATTATTCTGTTAATATGTGTTAAAACCCTTGCTTACAAAATAATAGTATTTATAGCTCATAGGTTATGTTGACAAAATGCGTATATCGTAAATAAAGCAACTTGATACTTGCCTGTTTTAAGCAATACTAAAAACTAGTGGTCGCCCAGTGTTCGAATTCGACCATAATTAATTTAAATTATAAGTTTAAACATTATTAAGGTTCTGTTGTTAATATTAAAAATTATAACAATTCTTTTATAAACACTATTCAATTAATTATATACTAGTATTCGCCCGTGCTCGAAATTCAACCATAATAATTAATGTCAAAGACTATACTTCCATATTCACAGATTTCGCCAAGGCTACATTGATTGTTAATTTGATTTTAACAATAAACAAAAGAGTATATATGCTTGTGTGTGTCAAATACATGGTAGTCTGTGTAATGTTTTTTTATTGATTTAATATATTTATTATGTATATTTTTTTTAAATATTAGCATTCTGCACTCCTTCTCTATATAAATTATAAGTGTGCGAAATTTTCGTAAAAAGTGGTACAAAGTTTTTGCTTCACGTATTAATATTATGTAGATAATAAAACCACGTTTTAATGGTTTTAAGCGTAGTAATTTTATTTGATTTGGTTTTTCCGACCTTTCGGCCACTTTTCAGTGGCCGTGATCACGGAAGACAAAGATGTCAAGTGTCAACGAGTATTGTTAAAGTTTTATTTAGCCTACCGCCAACGTGTTAATTTTAATTATTTAGTTTTAATTTTGTTTATGGTTATTATTTACTCTATGGAAGCCTAATCTAATTTACTACCGCATCGCAACATATTATGGCTTGAAGAGAAGAAGCGGCGCAAGAAACTCTTCAGCAAACATGCCTAGCTCTAGTAATTTTATATAATATTAAAATGGGTGGAAGGAAAAATAAAAGTAATTATCAGTCAAGTTGGTTTGTGTTCCGTTGTACGCAGAAAGAGCTCACAGTGTCTTGAGGTCTGGCAGCTGGTTTTTGCTGGGTTTGGGTCTTAATAGTTTTGATAATTGGATCCCAAACAGGTGGTACTTAAAACCGTTAAAACGTAGTTTTATTATGTATACAAGTCGCGAAAACTTAAGAAAATATTAATATATACATACTAAAAATTACTAGTATCAAAACTATTCATGACAATATTGGAGTTGCTAGAGTAGGACAACCTCGTCAATCCCTAATTTAATTACGATATAATAGGATAGTACAGAAACCTTTCAATAGGAGAATGTGACAGTGCGAGGCGAACTTTCAACGATGGTTGACGGTAAGTGTTTGAAAATATAAGAAATCGGCCATATGTATCACAATTCAAACAATCATTTATAACGTGGTAGAACTATGCTGAAATCGTAATTTTGATTACAGCTCTTGGGTGTCATCCATAAACTACGCATTGTGTGACAAGGGATGGGAGATATCCTGTATTTCGTAACGTCACATTTCAAAATCTAATATATTTAACGTCTAAAACACGAAATTTGAACTATTATCAAAAAAATTCAAAATATTTCCGACTCTATCTGTATGATATGATATAATACGAGATGAGAGTGGACAGCAAGGTGTACCACTGTCAACGTGTATGCAAAATTTCATCACGATCTGATGCGTAGTTAAGGTGTGAAAGGGTTACAAACTAACCAACAGACAAACTTACATTCGCAATTATGATATTATTAGTTAGGATTTAAATCTATATAGATAAACAATATTGAATTGTCTGTTTGTAATATCAACTAACAGATTTTTATTAAATGCACATGAAAGTATATCGGGTAGTACTTATATCAAAACTTCAATTTTGAAATTGTTTGTCTGTATGTCTGTCTATCAGAGATATTATTATAAACTGATCAAGCAATATATTATATGTTAGGCGTAGTGTATTACATCCTGTTTGTTTCTTATTGTCAATTTCAGAGTCTATCATTTCCAACATTGCAATTTTCTTTTCTCGCGTTTCTATCCATACATACAAATTAATAAAAATAAGTGCCTGTTTGTAATGTCAGAACAACAGCTTCTTACTCAATGCATATGAAAGTGTATACGTTACGGTCCCTATATTATAACATATTTCTTTTGTCTGTCTGAATTTTTCGACTAATCTCTGAAACGGCTGCACCGATTTAGTCTGGACTTTCACTGGCAGATACCTGATGTTGTAAGGAATAAATTAAGCTACTTTTTTACGTGTTATAAAATATAAAAATGTCCACGCTGACGAAGTTGCGGGTAAAGATAGTTGTTAATGCTGTTACATGCCGACAAAAAGTGAATACACATATGCCTGCCATAAACCTGGTTTATTACCTTTCCCATATTTGGATTTCTTTTGTTTGCTTTGTGTTTAAAATTTGGAATTAAGAAAAACGTTATATCGTTATTGTACTTGTTTTATGGCAGTCATTAGGCAGGTGTGTCGAACTAATTCTTGTTGCTATTGTTTTGCGTCGAGGCATAGTATATTTGTACAGAATAAAAAGAATGCCCGAACGGAGGGGTGGGGCAGTCAAGCGAGGATTACGATACGAGCAAGACGTACATTCGATGAGCTATATAGTGACGGACTTTGCACGTGTTATTGAATTGTGCAGTTTGTACTGGTTGCGTCCAGTTATATTTGCCTTACCTGTGTTATACGTGTTCGTATAGTTCTAATAAATTCTATAGTAATTCCAACGGCATTTTAATTCGAATTCCGCGCTTGTAACAATTCTATTAAAATTTAGCGAAGAATATCTACAGTTATTAGTAAAACCAGGGAACAGTTCGATCTGCAAAAACGTTCTAATGATTTTAAAAAATATGTCGCTTACAGTAGTAGACCCCGGAGTAGTGAAGACAGGAGCTTACAAATATGAAGACGGCACCCGATATGTGGGGGAATGGAACGCAAAAGGCCAAAAACACGGAATGGGACATCTGGTATTGCCTGATGGGACGCGGTATGATGGCGCGTTAATCAACGGCCTCTGCTCAGGACTTGGTGTTATGGCGTTTCCTGATGGAGCTAAGTAAGGCGGGCATTACACTACCCAATTTGCAGAGCGCTAAATCTCGTCCGCTGGCTAGTGCACTAGATGAGCAAGCGTGGCAGAGCCCATACGATCACACACGATACAGCCAGACACACTCTTGTAATCATAACTACACACACATACAAACCCTTACTCACACACACGTAAGCACGCGCACACATATACACACTCACACATATTTATATTTTCTTTGGTAGTAGTGTATATTGATAGATAGACAACACTTTATTGCTCACCAAATATACAATTTCAAAAATACACAATTACAATATTGTCATGGTAGAAACAATAGGCGGCCTTATCGCTTAAAGCAATCTCTTCCAGGCAACCTAACTTAAGGAATAGTTTAACCTAATCTAGCGATGTAGGTGTGGTGCAGATTATTAGGTATATCATAAATAAACATACTTAAACTACAAATTTTATCAATTAAATACATAAAAATATATATATACTAGCTGTCCCGGCAGACGTTGTTCTGCCCTGAAGAAATAAAAATTTAGAACCCGATTGCAGCGCCACCTACCGGGTCCAAATGTAACCTATCCTATCTTTCAAGTCGGATCAAACTGCACACGGTGTGCAAATTTGATTGAAATCGGTCAAGTAGTTTAGGAGTCCATTGAGGACAAACATTGTGACACGAGATTTATATATATTAAGATTAAATAGTCTATAGTATAAGAATTAGGCATCATTATTTAAGGAAAAGTAGTGTTTTCTGAGTGCGTTCTTAAATGTAGGCGATGTTTTGGCCTCTCTGACAATAAGAGGCAGCGCATTCCAAAGTTTGACAGCCTGCACTGTAAAAGAGTTATCATAAAAGGATGAAGTGTGTGCAGGTGTAGTGAGTTTACGATACGTATGAGTGCGCAAATTGTGGGAAGTAGAAGGGCGAAGGAATACAAAACGTTCCTTAAGGTAAGGACTAGTAGGAATAAATATTGGTTAAAAAACTACTAGGAATAAACACACATCGGTGGCGGTTATTATAGTAAATACTGGTAAATAGAGAGGCGAGGGCCAGGAATACCATCACGCATTGTTTACATAGTTTGGGCTCCTGTCTTTCCTACTTTTATTAAATTTCTCTAAATATTGTACCTTGTTTTATTTTTTTCTTTTTTTATGTTAAATTTTATACTTTGTTTTATTTTGTTCTTTGTTAGAGGAAATAAATAAATAAAAAAAATTTTACTTCACACCATCCAATTTTAGCACGCTCCCTCACCTAGCGCTCTGCAAATTGGAGAATGTAATGCCCTCTTAAGCAACGTAACATAGTAATAATAATAATGTTACTAGTTGTGGGACTCGAATTAAAATGCCGTTGGAATTATTATAGAATTTATTAGAACTATACAAACACGTATAACACAGGTACAAATATAACCGAACACAACAAATCCAAACGTAATGCAGCAGGTCGTCATTCAATAAAACGCACAAAGTCCGTCACTATTAGATCCCCGATTGTAGTACACACGTCTCGCTTTGAACGCAGTTCCCGCTCGACTGCCCCCTCCCTCAATCAGGCCATCGTTTTATACTGCATAAATGCAATGTGCCCGCCCGGCAACGTGGACCGAATTTCCTAGAATCAGCTTGTACATTATAATCCATAACACCTGGCTAATGAGGCAGCCTCAAGCGGCCGTAAATGAGTATAATAGAACAATAGACTGTTCTTCATAACACTAGAAACATATGCCAATAAATAAGTAAACAACAACAAGAAGACGATCACAATTTTTTATCCGTGCAGGAGCGGAGAAAGAATACAATTTCCTGCGGCCCGGCGGCCTGTCGTAAGAGGCGACTAAACAACCCACAGCCAGGTGGTAGAGTATTTATTCGACTGGATGGCGACCACCCCTGGTCTAGAGTACGCCGCCATAACAATCTTGTATTGTGTTCCGGCATTAGTGACCAGGTCCAGTCTCCTTTAAGAGAGCAGCAGCGCATTTGTAGCACCTTTGGTGTTGCAAATGTCCATAGGCGATGGTAACCGCTTTCCACTAAGTGGGCCGTCTGCTTGTCTGCTGAACTCCTGCAATAAAAAAAAAATACAAAAGAATTACAATTAGGTACAAATGCCGACAGGTAATAAAATGTGTTTTTACAGACTGTACGTGGAATTTGTCTTTGTCGGCGCCTAGGTTGTAACAATAATATAACGTCCCAATGCTGGGCTTGACCCTCCCCATAGTAAAACTACGTTTTATCGTAGCAAACCTTGTTTACTGAAAATGCGGCGTACAAATTCTCAAATTATGCTCTGTGTATAATCTATACTAATATTATAAAGAGGTAAAGTTTGTGACGTTGTAGGGGGTAATCTCTGGATCTACTAAACCGATTTTAAAAATTCTTTTACTGTTAGACAGCTACGTTAACAGGAAGTGTCATAGGCTATATAACATGACGCTATACCACGGGAGCGGGACAGAGCGCGGGTGAAACCGCGCCGGGCCGCTACTAATGTATAAAGAACGTAATTACCTCGCTATTTATTCAAATAAAGTTTTTCTTTCTTATATCGGCTTTTATCGAATAAATAGGTATTAAATTTACTTGTTCATAAACTCTCTAGTTAATTGTGTTGAAAATGTAAGAATCACTAGAAATTTGTAAACCAATTATTTACACTTCACGATCTTTTCGCTTTCAAGTAATATTTCGCTTTAATATTTCGCTTTGAATACTTTCCTTTGAAATTCATACACAAGGCTATATTGAAAAGAGGTAAATAAAGACCAATTTAAGTAGTTTTTAGCGGCGCAAATATGCAACCCTCTGTGAGAGTTATATGTTTGTGCCGTTTGCTGTCGAGACGCTTAGACCGTGGGGTCCTGAGGCCATGAGCCTCTACCAAAATTTATCGAAACGACTCATTGACTCTTCGGGTGATCAGAGGGCTGGTGCTTACCTCGGCCAACGGATCAGTATGGGGATCCAGCGAGGAAACGTAGCCGGCCTTCTGGGCACCTTACCCATAGAAGACGGTGATCTGGGCTCAGTATTCTACTTATAGTCTTGAGTATAGTCTTGACTATGAGTAGAATACAATACAAATAAGTTAAGTTTTCTTGCATTGTATTCGATTATTAGTAGTTTTTATATACTGAATCAACACGTGGAATACCTGCCTACCATCGTCATATTTTGAACCGACTTCAAAAAAGGATGAAAAGTTCTTAATTCGTCATGTAAATAGTCCGATATGGTTTTATTGCTATCAGACTTGGGTTTCGAAGATGCAGCTGAAAAATGCTTGAAATAACGTAAAAATGTGAAATTTTTGCGGTTTTGCAGGCATCACTTTTTTGCTTCTGAATTTTTTTTTTATGACGGCCCACTTGACGGAAGGTGGTTACCGTCGCCTATGGACGTTTGCAACACCAGGGGCGTTGCCAACGCGTTGCCGGCCTCTAAGAAATTTTATAACACCCTTCTTAAACGACCCCATGTCGTAGCGCAAAGGGAAAACTTCGGCGGGAAGTTCTCTCCAGAGAACACCCCGCCGATGGCGAGCGGTGCGGTTGTAAAAAAATAATGAATATTACATACTTTTTTATACATCGGCTTCGTTCCAGAAGGGACTCGCAACGACCACGTTTACGACCGCGATTTTTCGCGTTCCACTTGATTGCGGACATCACAATCGTAAACCATTACAACAGTGGAACGGATTATGGAGCGTTGATGTCATAAATGTCGTTGGTTGATTTGAAAATCGCGCCTTTTCAATATCAAGAGATAGAGAGAACTAATGCTCTGTGATCAACTCCCACTACGACCCACCTCTTGACATGGGTCGTTGTGAGCGCTGTATCAACGAAAATTATGACGTCATTAGTGACGTTAATTAAATTCTTAAACTTCTCAAAACGTCTCAAAAAGTGTTAATAAAAACAGGATATATTACATTAATGGATATTATTTTAGATCTTATATAATTTCATTAAAGTCTGAAATTGTGTAATAAAACAAGAAGTGTCGTTAAAAAGTTTTATTACACTTTTTTTGTCTCGCTCCCGCCCGCTCGGAGTGTCTAACGTGCGATAAGGAACTATAGTAAATTTTCCTTCGCTACAGATACGAAGGTGAATTCATGCAAGGCTGGTTCCACGGTCACGGTGTGTTCTGGAGAGCTGATGGGATGAAGTTTGAAGGGGAATTCCGCGGCGGCAGGGTTTGGGGTCTTGGTAAGTAAAAAAGTATTACAACTTTTAGAAACAATTTTTTTTTTATTGCAGGAGATCAGCAGACAGGCAGACGGCCCACTTGATGGAAAGCGGTTACCATCGCCTATGGACATTTGCAACACCAAAGTTGCTATAAATGCGCTGCTGCTCTCTTAAGGGAGACTGGAACCTGGTCACTAATGCCGGAACACAACTCAAGATTGTTATGGCGACATACTTTAGACCAGGATTGGTAGCCATCCAGTCGGACAAATGCCCTACCACCTGGCTGTGGGTTGTTAAGTCGCCTCTTAGGACAGGCCACCCAGCCGCAGGAAATTGTATTCTTTCTCCGTTCATGCACGGATAGATCACGGATGCACGGATCAATATTGTGTTTGATTGATTTTGCATTTATAAATGCTAGAGTATCAGCATACATACATACATAACTTCACGCCAGTTCCCTTGCGGGGTAGGCACGAACAACAACAGAGCGCCATTTAGGCTTATTCTTACACACCTCACTAGCTTCTTTGGCATTCATAACTCTTGTCATGCACGCTCGTCTGTTCTAAAGGCTCCTAACATCACCTTCTGCTAGTACACGATCAATTTGATAATGGAAGGTGTGTAGTGGCCTTCCACGACTTCTGCATCCATCCACTTAGTATCAGCAAATAAGTCAATATCGACAAGATCCAACTTACTTAATTTATTGAATACTGTGTTATGTGAATACCTGTTATATCTGATAAAGAATGTATGGCGACGTGAAACTGTGCGTGTTAAAGGTGAATGTAGTAACTTTCTAGGACATACAGGACTGGGGGAAACGTACAAATGTAGTTTCTTTATGTTAGTAGAATTATAATTGTAGACTTGTGCAGTTTGGTCTTGACCTTTGGGCCGTGGGATGAAAGAGAGTAACCTCAAAGAAATTTGCAAAAAAAAATTGATTGATTTTATTTAATACTTTAAAAAAAACTTTAAATTAAAATAAACCCATTAATTTATCACATTACACAATTTCTATGACTAGTGGTCTCCCGTGCTCGAAATTCCACCATAATAATTAATGTCAAAAACTATAACTACTATAATCACAGATTTCGCCAATGCTACACTGTTAATTTGACTTGAACAATAAACAAAAGAGTATAATTAATATATGCGTGTGTATGTCAAATACATGGTAGTGTGTGTAATGTTTTTTTTATTGATTAATGTATTTTTTATGCATAATTTAAAAAAATATTAGAAGTCGTCGCTTCTTCTCTATATAAACTACTAGCGGCCCGGCAGACGTTGTCCTGCTGTGAAAAAATAAAAATCTAGGATCCGATCCCAGCGCCACCTACCGGTTCTAATTGTGAATCTAAACCATTCGGGAACCCACTCAAACACACAAAAACAAAATCACCAAAATCTCCAGATGATTAGGAGGATTCTACGACCCGATCTCAGCGCCACCTACCGGTTCCAACGGGATAAAAAGTATCCTATATCCGTGTACTGGTTCTAAGCTACCTCTTCACCAATTTTCAGCCAAATCGATACAGCCGTTTTTGAGTTATAAATAGTGTAACTAACACGACTTCCTTTTATATATATAGATAAGTGTGCGAAATTTCACACTCCTCCTTCCGCGCAATTTTCGTAAAAAGGCCGCGAGATTTATTTGTGTAGTACATGTATTTCCCTATATTATAAAATACATACTCTTTTTAGATTTACTTATTTCAATATCAAGTAACGTAACTATTATATTCTTGTTTTTCTACACAAGTAAATCTCGCGATCAGCTTTTATATCATATTGTTACGTGCGAGCGGGGGTCCGCACTTAGGATTGGAAGGAAACACCAGTTCTTTTAAATAACGCCTTTATTGACTTACAACAGCCGCACGTAATACCTCGCTGTAGGGTTGCCCCTATACGACTAACGATGCACTGTCCCGACGATAAAGTATCCCACTTCTGACATCGTCGCCGATATTGCGTAGACCACCTCCTGCTAGTGCGGTGCTCACCTCCGATATTGTCGCGTGTAGCTCGCTTCTGGTTCGTCTTTCGAACTACACTACACTCCTCCTTCACTAACTGTCCACTAAACTTGTCACTAAATTCACCACTTAACTCGTCACTGTCTTCTATCAAACTTCTCTTCCAACTCTTCCGTATCGCACTTATCGCTTCGCTGTCTTGAATTGAACTTAACTCTAAAACTGCCAGGTAGTCGCGCCTTACGCTGCTTATATACCCGGAAGAATTTTCTGGAACCCATATTTTTTTTTATTGCAGGAGTTCAGCAGACACGCAGACGGCCCACTGGATGGAAAGCGGTTACCATCGCCTATGGACATTTGCAACACCAAAGGTGCTACAAATGCGCTGCTGCTCTCTTAAGTGAGTCTGGAACCTGGTCACTAATGCCGGAACAATTTCGTTATTCTTTTATTTACTATCTGTCCCTTTGTAAACATCTATCTATTTCTGTCTTTTCCTTCCCGAACCTTCTATTCGAGAACTTTCGTTTATACATCTATCCCTTTCTAACATCTATATATCTCTGTCTTTTCCTTTCCGAACTTTCTATTCTAGAACTTTCGTTCATCGTCTATCCCTTTCTAAAATATATTCGTCCTTCTCTTTTCCTTCCAGAATTTTATAGCTTCTACTAAAAGTTCTTAAACCAACTAGATGGTTCCATCATCATTCGCCACGATATAAATGAATGAAAACTCTTTATTGTTCACCATAACTTAAACCTAGACAATTTAATATGAAAACATTTCCATTAGAACAATGGGCTGCCTTGTCGCTTAAGGTGTCCTCTTCCAGGCAACCCGGTGTCCAAGAAGACATTATAAGAAAAATTAAATAACATTTGGTGGTTTAACTAAATTAAAACTAATTCAATCGTGAATTAAATATTTTTTTTTTTTTTTTTTATTTATTGCAGGAGTTCAGCAGACAGGCAGACGGCCCACTAGATGGAAAGCGGTTACCATCGCCTATGGACATTTGCAACAACAAAGGTGCTACAAATGCGCTGCTGCTCTCTTAAAGGAGACTGGAACCTGGTCACTAATGCCGGAACACAACACAAGGTTGTTATGGCGGCATACTCTAGACCAGGGGTGGTCGCTATCCAGTCGAGCAAATACTCTACCACCTGGCTGTGGGTTGTTTAGTCGCCTCTTACGACAGGCCGCCGGGCCGCAGGAAATTGTATTCTTTCTCCGTTCCTGCACGGATAAAAAGATAAAATATTAAAGAAAGAAAATAATAAACTACTATAGACATAGATAATTAATGTGAATATTAATGTAATTCTATTTACTGCAACAAATTTTATTGAATGGACAAATAATGGTCAGTGATCAAGTGTTTGAATGTAGAAATGGATGTAGCTTGTCTAATTTTCAAGGAGAGGGAGTTCCACGGGCGAACAGCGTGTACGGCAAAAGAGTTTCCTACAAAGAACGAGGTGTGTTTAGGTATCGTTAGCAGATTTTCATTTCAGCCCAAATTACAGGAATGAGATTGATAGAGGAAACTAAAAAGAAAAATATCTATATAAATTATGTATTTTATCCGTGCAGGAACGGAGAAAGAATACAATTTCCTGCGGCCAGGCGGCCTGTCGTAAGAGGCAACTAAACAATCTACAGCCAGGTGGTAGGGCATTTGCTCGACTGGATGGCGACCACCCCTGGTCTAGAGTATGCCGCCATAACAACCTGAGTTGTGTTCCGGCATTAGTGACCAGGTTCCAGTGGCCCTTAAGAGAGCAGCAGCGCATTTGTAGCACCTTTGGTGTTGCAAATGTCCATAGGCGATGGTAACCGCTTTCCATTAAGTGGGCCGTCTGCCTGTCTGCTGAACTCCTGCAATAAAAAAATTAAAAAAGCATTAAATATACTAATCTTGTTTTTGAAAATATTTATCACTATTCATTTATTTTTATATTCCAGTTATTCGTGTTGTTACGAGTTGCAGGACTCGAATAAAAATGCCGTTGGAATTATTACAGAGTTTATTAGAACTATACAAACACGTATAACACAGGTACAAATATAACCGAATGTACACCGAAGCCAAACGTAATGCAGAAGATCGTAATTCAAATACACGCGCAAAGTCCGTCACTAAATAGATTACTAAATGTACACAATTCTCGCCTTGATCGTGGTTCTCGCTCGACTGCCAATCTCTCCATTGGGTCATTGCTTTATACTGCACATATACAATATAGCTGCTCGACCGCGTAAACCGAATTTCTTAGAATCAGTTCGACACACCTGGCTAATGACTGCCATAAAAGATTACAATACACAATGGGCTGTTTTCTAATTACAAATTTCAAACACAAAGTAAACAAAAGAAGTTCAAATGCGGAAAGGTAATAAAGTGTGCTTTTATGGTATGCAGGTGTAAATCTACTTTTGTCGGCGTGTATATCGTAACAGCATTCTTCTCAGCAAACCCTTTAATTTCATACCAATATCATGGCAGTGCACAAAAATAACTAGTCCGCCATCTTGGGCCGTCCACCATATTGGATTAAAAGGAAAGTCACTTGGCTATCCATGCATTGTCATTCAAACTAAACGTGTAATGCAAAATTTCATCTTAATCTGTTGAGGTAAACTGCTTTAAAATTCACTTACAGAATTTGATCCGAACATACATACAAACATTACAAGTTAAATACCTTATACTCCAAATTGATAAGTTTTTATTCAAACTAAATTTATTTATTTATTTGAAACTTTTACATTGATCAGACAGTATTTTTTTGGTTCTACTAGCCCCTAAACTAGTTTGCACTGTATTATACAGGCTAGTGTCCTCTCCCTTAATGTAAACACAATAACATCAAATACATTTAACACAACATTTAACGAAAGTGTGTGTGTGTGTGTGTTTGAGAGAAAGAGAGAGAATGTGTGTTTGAACTAAGCTCCTCTGGAGAATATTTTTTTAAGCTCATACGTTCCTGCTCTACATAAAGTGGGGATGTATGCCCTTATAAACATACGTTGCGAAGCGGTGTATGTACAGCGCAAGGAGAAGTAGCGACAAGAAATTGCTCAGCAACACGTGTAGCTAAAAAAGTTTTCTAGCAAAGAAGAAAACGATTTCAAGAGTAACTAAAAAGCGTAAAAAAATTATTTTCTACATCTTGTAGACAGACTTTCAGACTGTAAGTATTACTGATATTATTTATAGTTTAAAGAAACAATATCATGAAGTTGTTATATTAATATTTCATGTTCATTAAGTAAATATACTGTACTACAATAACTTGAAAGAAACAAATTCTTTTAAGCGCCTACTTTAATTATAATAGCAATCAGTCAAAAGAACGTTATTTTCCAATTATAGAATGAAAAAATAATAAGTAGAATTATGAATTACAAAAGACTATGAAATAAGAAAATGTTTTTTGGTATTTTCTTCACTTTCCATTAATAGGTATTAAAAACAACAAGCATAAATTTTAACAACTTATACAAGTGTAGTAATTAATAAAGAAAGAAAGAAAAACTTTATTTGAAGAAATTGCGACGCAATTACGTTCCTTATACATTTTTATACACAAAGCATATTTTGAGAATTTGTACGGCGTATTTTCAGCAAACAAGGTTTGCACTCAGCATATTGCTGTGTCGGAACAATATCCGACACAACGCTGATTTTCAGCGCAAACCTTCCTTTAGGCGTAAGACCAAAATGACCCAGTTTTGTTAATTAAATAATAAATAAGAATAATATTTAATAACACTAATTCTACTTATATAATATTTAAATTGTAAAAAAACAAATAAATAAACTTTAATAAAAACCAACAATAAATACGTTACTACAAAATTAAAATAAATACTCGTGTATCAACTTGTATCGAAACATTTATTCGAATACAATTCGCACAAAAGAAAATGGCTCCTATTTTAGACTGCACTGTTTCCAAGCGTTTGTTTGCCTTTTGACGTTTGTACCTTTATCGAGCTACATATTTCTTAACACTAAAGCCGACATGAAACAAATGACATAATTGTCGTACTTTATTGTTGTAGGTCGGTCGGCAATGGTCGCCTTTTTTATGCTCGACTTCAGAGTCTAGAGCATAGACGTAAAGTCGTGAGGCTGACTGTCTTCTACCGGATACATTTCGGGGAGTGTTCCTTAGAATTGCACGAGCTGATTCCTCCATCCCCATTTTACCATCGGACAACCAGACGCACCGGTTTGCGCCACCGATACATGGTGGAAATACCACCAGTCAGAACGAAGCGTTTCGCTTCACCTTTTCTGGTGCGCACTGCCGAAGAGTGGAATAATTTACCGGAGTCTGTTTTTCCTGACAAATACAATCTTAAAGTCTTCAAGTCACGAGTGAATAGGTATTTTCTAGGTAAGCGTGCTCCATCCTAGACTGCGTCATCACTCAACATCAGGTGAGACAGTGGTCAAACGCAAACCTATACTTACATTTTTTTTTTTAAAGTGACGTCATAGTGATGTTCTGTGGACTGTGAGTCACGTAAGGGGCACTGACTATTAAACCAGCGACACTATACGTAAATAAATCGAAATTAATCGATTTGAACATAAAAAATGTTCTACTTTAAATAAAAATAATACTTAATTATTTATTATATGTAAAATTAGCTGTACCCGGCAGACGTTGTCCTGCTCTTAAAAAATAAAAATATAGAACCCGATTGCAGCGCCAGTGACCGAGACCAATTATTAATCTAAATCATTCTCGAATCCACTGGAACAAACACGAAAAAACTCATCAGAATTGGTCCCGCCCTTTAGAAAGAGTACAGCGGCGCCACCTATCGGGTCTAATCGTGAATCCAAACCATTCCGGGACCCAATTGACCACACACAAAGAATAATTTCACCTAAATCCTGGAACCAGATTGCAGCGCTACTTACCTGGTTCAATTGTGAATCTAAGTCATCAAATGCTAAAAGTGCCAAAAATGGCAAAAATGACCTAAATTCCATCAAGGAGAAAAGTGCCAAAAGTGCCCAAAAATGACCAAAATGGCAAGAATTCCAGAAATTACAAAAGTGCCATAAATGCCAAAAATAACAAATATGCCAAAAGTACTAAAGTGCCCAAAATGTCAAAAATGACACAAATATCCAAAAATGCCAAAATGACCAAATAGACTAAATTAACCAAAATGGCAAACCACAAAAAACCTATCCTATTTTTTTTTACTTTACCTATCCTACCTTCACATAAATCTAAATCCATTATCCGGGATAAAAAGTATCCCTTCCAATTAAAACCCCATTTGGCTAAAATTTGCTATATATTACTAAATTTCAGACAAATCGGGCTCTTTTTCGTAAAAGCATAACAAATAAAGAGACAAATATATTTTTATCCCTAAAACTATCCCATTTTTCGGGATAAAAAGAATTATATTTTCATCCTCGGCATCGAATATATACCTATATATGTAAATGAAGCTCTCTTAAACTTCATTTATTTTGAATTTCCCGCGCATCAATTTGGACTGCATAAGTTATCTGTGTTGACAGCAGACCTTCACTATGCGCGTCCGTTTCGTGATTGGAAAAATTCTCTTTGGATTGATAGAAAAATATGTGAACGCTTTTATGAAGATATTCTTCAAATTATAAAAATACTATTGAAGCAATAGCATTTAATGTTGTTTCTCTTTACAGGTTAGTAATTAGTAACAGTCATTTGTACTTTAATGTAGAAATAAGTTGTGTTCTTAAAAGTTTGTACGGTACACACTTGTAAGATTTTTCTTTAAAATAAATTTATCTTTACAGAGCAATAACCTAAGAAGTTGTTTCAATAAACAACATATTGCATATATATACATATATATACTGAGTTTCAGCCAAATCGGAACAAAAAAAAACCGAACAGACAGACAGAGTTACTTTCGCATTTATAATATTAATAGGGATGTACTATATAAGTCTTCTATTGCGACTTATCGCAGAAACACAGTCAGCCTACTCAGTTGTGATCGACGTCTCCGAAGAGTAATGTTTGATCATTATTACACTTGGTATTAATGGGACCTCATCTGTCACGCACATTATCATGTCGGCCGACAAAGTTGCATGACAAATAGAGATGATATCTATTGTAAAAACCAATTAAATAGTAGTCGTTCACCAAATTGCCACGGCTAAGTTGTCCATCAACTCGGCAGCTGGCTATAATGGTTGTCTAAAACCTACATAGACACTAGCTGTTTGCATGCCTCATTATTTTATAATTGAACTTTATGACGTAAAAGTTGCGGTAGCATAATGGCTAGCGCACGCGTCCCAAACTCAAAGGGCTCGGGTTCGATCCTGGTCGGAACGCATGCACTTAGGTAGTTTTATGACCTAATGTGCATATTGTTACAATTACCATGTGCTAACAACGGTACGGAAAACTTCGTGCTGAAACTTGTGCATCGAGATAAACGAAGTGTCAAACCTGCCAAGCCGCCTTGGACAAGCGTGGTTGGTGGCTGGCAGCCGGCTGTACAGACGTTAGCCAAATAACCAGCAGCTGGTTTTTAGTTTACACTGTAACTAAACCCACTACAATTATAAAAATCTCCACATTATAAAAATAAATCTTAAAATGTCTCTCATTTTTTACATACTGGGCCCAGGCATGTATGAAAGTGTATCCGTCTCCTTTGTACCTCGGTATCAACGCTCTTGCTATTGCAAGTAGCAGCTGATTTATTTATGGACACTTAACAAACCTTTTTTTTTTTATAGCGCAGGGAGAATGTCTTTGGACTCTTCGGAGGAAGAGCCAAATGTAGCGCAGAATCATGCATCGAGGGTGTGTGGGACTCTCAGCGATCGGTTCTCCACGCTAGCTTCAAACAGAAGCAGTCGCGAGAAACCGATCGCCAAGCTACCCACTAAACCTAAACCTGCGCCCCTGTATCAACTCTTTTGCGGGGCGTCACGGGATTTATAACAGGGTTACTGCACTGTGACGCCCCCACGCTCGGCAACACTGGGCCACCCCGGTTGCAGAGTGACTGACCCACTTCATCAATCAGGGGGGGGGGGGAGTCCGCTGCTACCCCCGCAGCAGCGGCTCCCTGTGACGGTAATTATGGGAGGAGATGCGCGTAGCGGCGCCTTCGACCGCCGGAACACTTAACAAACCTAACCTTACCTTTAGTTTTCTTAGGAAATTCGTGACTGAGGTGTTTGTAGTGGTCCCAAGAGTAATAATATATTACATAGGTTTGTATTAATTAATTAACTATAAAGTTATTACTCTGTCGACACACAGTGTTGTTAGAAGAAAGCATGTAATAATTTGCCACTATTTAATATCTATAGTATAATTACTCACCAATTTCATCATGATTTTATATCTTTCTCTTTTACTCACCAGCATGACATCTCTTTCCTTGATGTGACAGATTTGAGATAGCTGTCAATTCATATGCATTGTAAAATTTTGCCGGTAAAACATTGCAAAATTTGTAAATTATTTCAAAGTGTTAAAACTATTCAATATTAATAGAATTTTGAAGTGTTGACAACACAGTGTCAAGAAAATAATATAGTACTTCATTATAACACTTACCATTCGTCTTTTAATTGTGTTATAATAAGTACAAACTACGACAAGCAAGTGTTCCAAGTGGAATGTGCAACATTCGAAATCTTTAAGCCTTTGGTGATTTCTGTTATTACTAGCACTTCGAGTGAAACCAATTACGATAAATTATCTTCGTTTCTCAAGTTCGGACGAAGGGGGAAGTATTTTGCTTTATTCTACTGAACATGAGATGTAAGTATATTTACGAGTTTTCAAACAGGATTGAACTTGTTTTAACACCTAACTGAAAATCTCAGTAGGGGAAATAAGACACCGAGGTTAGTAAACCGGTTGTTTACTTAAGCTAACCAAGAGTTAGTGTCAAAAATTAAATTGATTTTTGATTAATATGATTGAAAGGACATTTATCACAAACTTGTCTTGCTAATAGTGTTGTACTAAGACATAACATTTGTCATTTCACTGTAAAAGAAGACCACTTATCGGTGCAGAACCATTGTGGACAAATTTGTTTTTTATAATATTCTAGAACAATAACAATTTCTGAACAAAGGCTATAGCTGGATAAACATCCAGCTGCTGCTGGCTGAAGTTGAACAGCTTCTTTAATTCAGTGATAAAACACTGGGGTGTGTATAGATAGTCGGCCCATTTATTTATTTATTATTTGAGATATAAAGATAACTTTGGGTGGTTATAGCCTTCTAACCTATATTAAAGAAAGTTTGGATCTGTTCATGGTACATAGATGTGCCATGTGACTATAACCCACCTGAACATTGGTCTCGTAAACGAGGGCTTGTAAATTAAGTCCTCACAGGAGGCACCACAACTGATTTTCACCAAAGCCTAGTAATTTTTACATTACTCATTGACAGGATTAATAAGTCAGTGGGACCAATGTCCCATAATTAAATATTAGAGACTACATTGCAAATTATTTGTAGTCAAGACTATATTTTTGTCCTGATGTTGTACAACTTATTAAAGCATCATTGAGTGGCTTACAAGGGTGATTAAAATTTAAAGACAAGTACGTACTTTAAGTTAAAAAGTAACACATCTAATGTCTTATATGACAAGTGATCTAAGCCTTACTAATTATACAGCCAAGCCTATAAATCTTAGTGTAAATTGTTTAGACTACACAATACACATAATGAGAAAAGAGATAGTTCACCTATTAAAAGTAGTGAATATAACAGACTCCATCCAAAGAGCTGCATTCAGATGGTTTTTGATAAAGAAGTCAGATGTTGATTTCTGCCCTCTTGGACCTCAGAGGTCTCAATTCATATGTAATATTTTGTAAAACAGTTTATATTACAAATAAAGAGATTAATTATAAAGTAAGACATATTGGTTAGTGACAACAAACAGTCAACAGGCATATTTTCACTTACCAATAGCTAAACCTCATCCGGACATTCCTCCGAGTGGTTTATAGCAAGATTTCCAGCAAACATTTAGTTACACATTACAATAAGTAATTGTATTAATTACATATAAGAGAGCAGGGGTTAAAACAACAGCTTATCATCTTACTATTATAATAACATAAGAGATAGTTTGATTAATCTTAAGACAGCAAAGTAGTGGTCTATTTGTATACTAATTTTAAACCTTATTTATACAAACTTATAATATCATAAGTGTCTATGCTATGAGACTGTGACATTCTGTAAGATGATAAGAAGTATCTCAATTGATGTTTAAAGACTGGAAACTCCCCTCTTTATTGCTCTTGCTTTGTGGCTTAACATTTGGCACAAAAACATTTGCTATTATAGCAAATTGGATTGCAGAAATCCTATAGACACCATATCCAGTTACTCTAGAATCAGTCAGGACGAAAGGTCCTTGATTCTCAGGTTGCAGAAACTCTGAGAATGTTCGATACGAGGATGGCATATAAGTTATCTAAAAGTCTATCTTACAATCGCCATCATGTGAGCAATAAATCTCAGGTATGATCAAATTATTTGCTCCAATGTCTAAGGTCTCTTTTCCTATTGTTATAACTGTCTGGGACACCAGGCGAGGCAGAGTGAAATTGTCGTAAAAACCATAACTAAAAATAACAGTTCTAATTTCAAACATGTGGAATAGACATATTACTACTCCTAAAGGGGTTATGACTAAATTGAGATTTTGCATACTATGCAATTTTAAAGAATTGACTTCACAATCACTGTATGCAAATGTTCCTAAAATTATTCAAACAGAGCAGGCCAAGAGGGAATATCTAACACTACTGTTTAGCAAGACCTGAAATAAAGTTGATCAAAGGAGAGTAGGGCTCAGAACCAGTGCTCAAATAGCTGCATTATTCAGTCTTTTGACCTCAAATTCAGGTTGAGGTGCTCAGCTAAACAGGATTTGCTCACTGATTGGAAAGTGGGCCTGTAACCAATTTCTTGGAGTTCAATGAGGAACGAGATGTATACTATGTTTGTAACAATAAATAGTCAGTGTATGACTCAAAGAGGTGCATATTGTAATACATGGTGAGAAAGGGACGTAATCCCTTTACGTAAAAAAGTAAATAAATAAAGATGCTTACCAGATTGTCGAATCTCACAGAACAATGGAGCATAACTGTCTTTCTCTGCCACTTAGCTCTCGGGGAAGCTAGACTGAACGAGAAGCCAGATTCCAAATGGTCCTAAAGTTCTGAAGTGGCTTCTTCTGCTCCAGGCCATGGAGGCTATGTTCAAAATTTGGAGCGTCCAAGGCATGAACTTATTTTCATCAAAGTATGTGATGAGTGGCCCCAGACAGGTGTGCTCATTTTTCTACAATGTATTCGGTAGAAATGAGACTTTCGGCTGGGCTTGCCAATTTTCCCCACCCAGCCTAATAGAATACTGTCTTACTTGAACCAGGTTAAAGGAAATTTCCTTTTATTAATACCAGAATAGACCAAGGGCTTTCGGAGGCCAAACTTGAAAGCAAAGATTATTAACAATTCTCATTTAAGACAGGAGGAAGATCTCAGTAGACGGACAGACAGACAGATTGCCCCTTTTTGCTTAAAAAGTTAGAGTTTGAATGATCAAGTCTCTTACTGAATCACAAATGGCAAGACTTATCAAAGTAGTTGGCAGACACCTACTTAATAATACTTACCACTACAATTACTATATATCTACAATAGACATTGCCAAAAATAAATTTTAAAAGGCTAACATATATTACTAGTTCTTAAGTTTTTTGAAATGGTGTAAATTAAAGTGTTTTCTATCTATCATATAATAACATTATCAGAGATGTAAGATGATCATCAAATACTTAAGACCATTTCACTTGTTAAACCAGAAATTTAAAATGCTATTTGTCTAGAATATTAGCATTTCTATTTGACAAAATTAAAATAAATAAATAAAATTATATATATAAGTATATATAATTTCATATTAGTAGCTGGATAGTCACTACTATTACTTGCCTCAGGCTGTAGAATCTATGATCTGTTGACACCAGGGCATCCCCAGACAATCAAAACAATTGGCTGGTAGCCACAACTTTGTTTAATAACAAGATTATAAATAAAATAATAAGCAGTCTAGCTGGATGTTACGGAAACACCGAAATTATTATTTTGTCCTGTAACACACATTAAACATTTTATAACAGTATCTGAAAGGTCAAAAAGCCTAGATAGAGAATGAGTACAAGTTTATACATTTCTATCATTATCTTGAAAGATAAAAATTGCTTAAAGAACCATAATTACTGTTTTCAGAGACATTGTATATAATATTTTTTGTAAATATACAATATAGTACTCTATAAAAAAAAAAGGGGGGGGGGAGAGATTAATACTACTCTACATATATATCTATTAGCTAGATGTTGATACAAGATGTTAGTTATAAAATGACCAGTACAAGAGATATTAGAGGAATCTTATAAGTATTGAAACATACAGATGTTTCTATTAATGATATCAGACCTAGTCAAGATTAGCTATAAGCTAATTTTAGTCGTTATTAAGGCTCTTTAGTTATGTTTACCTTTAGGTTTTCCATTTTTAATGGAAGATTCATAAGATAATTTCTTTACCAAGGAACCTTGAGATCTTATCATCTAATCAACATTTTCTTTAAAATAATAATTGATTTCAGATAGGAGGATTATTATTTTTTCTTTCTTTATTGTACACAAAGTAGTTACATATAAAACTACAGAGAGTGGTGATGTACCAAAACAAGATTAACAACTCCAAAGAGAGTTTTCTTCCAGCAAACCTAGGGAGACAGGAAGAGACTATTATCCATATAATAATGTAAATCAATATTGTTGGAAATTGATAAATTGTGAGGTTATTAGTATATTTTTTTTTATTTTCCTTCACAGACAAATTAAAATTCTTAAAGTAAATCGGATATACTTTGAGAAATATTTTAAATCTCTAATCATCATATGCATTGTATTACTTGTGTTTTCACCAGCAGATAACAAACAGGTCTTCTAACAACACTGTGTGTCGACAGAGACACATAATATAACTGTTTTGCATTCCAACAAAACAGGTATTATGTGTTGACTGAGACACACAGTGTTGCAGCAAGTTTCTTGCTGGTGTGCTGAAGACCATATGAATTGACAGCTATCTCAAATCTGTCACATCAAGGAAAGAGATGTCATGCTGGTGAGTAAAAGAGAAAGGTATAAAATCATGATGAAATTGGTGAGTAATTATACTATAGATATTAAATAGTGGCAAATTATTACATGCTTTCTTCTAACAACACTGTGTGTCTCAGTCAACACATAATACCTGTTTTGTTGGAATGCAAAAAGCGGGCTAAGCCTTTGCCGGCGTACCTCACTGCAACGCAGAGGCTCCGGGTTCGATTCCTGGTATAGTAAATTTCGGAAACGTATTTTCTCCGTTATTTACTATGGTTTGGGTGTCTGGGATCGGCCCCTGAGTAGTCCGTTATATATTACCCATAACACAAGCGTAACTTGCTTAATTTGGGGATATACAATATGTGTGTTTGTCTGCCGATTATTATTATTATTATTTAGGTTGTGTGTGTGTCGATAATGGCTGCCCTCTTAGATGGGGTGACGCACCACTAGCGAGAGCCGATGGCTTCATCGCCGAGGGGGGAGTACAAAATAAGACGACGAGTTGTTGTATTCTTGCAGTATATTAATTTCTTAATTCTTTTCCTTGTCTTTATTTTATTTTTAATTTCCAAATTTCTTAATTGTTCCTAATTTAACTTAGACTATACATACAGAAACCTTATCGTTTACGTGACGTGTATTCTAATCAATATTAAATATTGTTACGAGTTGCGAGACTCGAATTAAAATGCCGTTGGAATTATTATAGAGTTTATTAGAATTTATACAAACACAGGTACACATATAACCGAACACAACAAATCCAAACTTAATGCAGACGGTCGTAATTCAATAAAACGCGTAAAGTCCGTCACTACTAGATTCCCGATTGTCCACACGTTACGCCTTGATCGTGGTTCTCGTTTAACTGCCACCTCTCCCCATAAGGCCGTCGTTTTATACCTCACAAATACAAATGTGCCCGTATCATAGTCGTCGTAATCCGAAACACCTGGCTAATGATTCGCGGCCTTAAACGAGTACAGTAAAACAATGGGCTGTTCTCTAGAAACTTATACCAATAAATAAGTAAACAAAAGAAGACGATCATAAAAGAAATACAATTAGTTCAAATGCTGACAGGTAGTAGAATGTTTTTTTACAGATATGCAGGTGAATTTTGTTTTTTTTTTTTGTCGTACCCTGAGTTGTAACAATATTATATTTACACGTTTATGAGTCCATTAAAGTGATAGACCACAAAGGTCTCCACTCAGCTGAGATGAGAATATTGAGATAGATGTGTGGTGTTACAAGAATCGATAAGGTGAGAAATGAGTACATAAGGAGATCTTTGAAAGTTGCACCCGTGACTGAAAAATTGTGAGGAAGAAGATTAACAGGCAGACGGCCCACTTGATGGAAAGCGGTTACCATCGCCTATGGACATTTGCAACACCAAAGGTGCTACAACTGCGCTGCTGCTCTCTTAAGGGAGACTGGAACCTGGTCACTAATGCCGGAACACAACTCAGGGTTGTTATGGCGACATACTCTAGACCAGGGGTGGTAGCCATCCAGTCGGGCAAATGCCCTACCACCTGGCTGTGGGTTGTTTTTCGCCTCTTACGATGGGCCGCCCGGCCGCAGGAAATTGTATTCTTTCTCCGTTCCTGCACGGATGATAAAAACTTGGTATGGGCATATGATGAAGAGGGATGAAAGTCACGTAACAAAAAGAATGTTAAAGTACAAGATGGATGGGTACAAATGTAAAGATAGACAAAAGAAAGTTTTTGTGAAGGATGATATGATGATTTGTGCTGTGACAGAAGATGTATGTCAGAATAGATGAGTGTGGAAGGAAAAGACATATTGTGCCGACCCCAATTAATTGGAATTATGGTGAAAGATACGAGAGACAGATATCCAACCTTACCAGCAACTCTAACAGCGATATCATTAGATATTTACGTAGCATCACGTTCATGTATTTGCCATCGTCTTTAACTGTGCTGAATTATACATCAAGAAACTGGTCGATGAAACGTGACGCAACTCCTTTCAACCTATAAAAGTCTTGTAACTTTAAGTGCAGTATAAAATTTGCTAGAAAAATGTTTGAGTGTACAAAACATAAATGCTAGGTTCCATTAGAGACTCACAACGACCACCTTCACGACCGCGATTTTCCAGTTCCACTTGCTCGACAGCGTTAGAATCGTAAACCCAAGTGTAACGGTTATTCGACCCACCTCTTGACATGGGTCGCTGTGAGCGTTGTGTGATCGAAAATGATGACTTCATTAGTGACATTTTCGCCACGACCACAACGACCGCGGTCGCCTTATGAAAGGCTAACGGAGCATTTTGAGCGTTGTGAGCTAGTAGTGGAACGCGCTGGTAATTTTATTTGATTAATGTACTGCAGTATTTGCTCCCATTAATTTGTTAGATTGGCAAGACTCGTAATAATTTTAGGTGTTAGAAACTACATCAATATAATTGAATCATAGAAATGTATGTACGCGCATAACTTGAGAACGACTTTACCGATTTTGATGTTTTTTGTTCTTGAATGAGTCCCCGGATGCTTTAGATTCATAATTAGAACCGGTAGGTAGCACTAGGTTTGGGTGCTAAGATCCTCCTAATCTCCTGAACCGATTCAGATGATTTTTTTGTGTGCTTGAGTGGGTCCTCTGGTGGTTTAGAGCAACAATTGGAACTGGCAGGTGGCGCTGAGATCGGGTCCTAGATTTTTATTTTTTCAGGGCAGGACAACGTCTGCCGGGACCTCTAGTATAAAATACTACATTTACATTTGATGGATTTGTTGTTTTGCCTCTGATAGACATGTAAATTTATATTATTGCCCTTGAATAGTATTATGGGAAAGTACCAGTAAAACCATTAGAATTCTATGAATACTTTATTTAGCCTTAATATATCGTCTTAACACATTGACACAGCAGAGAAGGGAGTCTGCCTTATAGCCGGTTCCTATATAATACTATTCATTCACTTGCCTTAGGATTAGTTCAATTTTGACATCACTAGTATCCATCCATACTAGTGGTTGTAGTTGGTATAAATTTGACATAGGCTCCAGCCTATGTCAAATTTTAACCAATAGTATAGTTCGCGCCACGTAAAAAGAACGCTGGCCCTGAACTTACGTAGTGAGTGTTTTATTGATCAAATTGGTGGCATGAAGGGGGCGAGACGGAGTGATACGACTGTACACCTGCGCAGGCACCTCCCCTCCACTACCGCTCAGCGTTCTTTTTACGTGGCGGGACTTATAAAACAAACTAACGGTTAGCAAGATATAAGAATAAGGAACCAGTCCCTCCCTCTTCTCTCTTCTCACATTCTTTCATTGCCTTATAGTATTTTATTCATCCCTAATACTCAACAGTCCCTTAAAGAACGCTTCGAATTTATATCTTGCTCTCACAATTTACGCCCTTCCAGTCAACATAGACTTATTACTCCTATTCATAATACAACGTTCTTCAATAATTCTTTCACGGTTAAGGCTGTCCAAGTTTGGAATTCATTGCCTGTTGCTGTCAGACAAGCAAAATCTCTAATAACATTTAAGAACTTAGTCACGAAATTCTATCTGCAATATGTAATTTTATATAATTAGTAAATATTATATTGCATATAGTTATATGTTTATTATGTTTAAATAGTTGCATATTATCACCATATCTTGTATATATATATAACTTATGTGTATATTTGTATATATAGTATAGTTATATATTTAATATTAAAATGTAAGTAATCGTACAATAATTATGTATACCACCGTCGCCACTCCTAATCAGAATATTCTCGCCACGGGTTGTCTGGAAGAGATCGCTTTTTAGCGATAAGACCGCCCTTTGTACCAACTAGACTAATACTAGTTCGTAAGTTTTTCTGTAATGGTGTACAATAAAGTGTTATCTATCTATTTATCTTCTCTCGTCTCTTTCGAAAACATGAGTCTATGTCTCCAACCCTTTCAGGACCTTATAAAAAATATACTTAAAACGAAATTGTTCTGCAGGGCTTGTAACATTCAATGATGGCAGCAACGGCTTTCCAAGGAACGAAGGTTTCTTCCAAGACTGCAGGCTGGTCCGGAAGAAAAGGTGTCCTGAAGTAGTCCAGAGAGCTCAGAAGGTCGCTTACATGGCGAGAGCGCAGTGTCAACAAATGTAGAATAAAATTATGTTTTATAAATCACATTAAAGTTGTATTTTGTACTTACTATATTTTTCCTGCAGATGGCATCCCAAGGTGCTAATACTTGCAGAAACGGAGAAAGAATACAATTTCCTGCGGCCGGGCGGCCTGTCGTAAGAGGCGACAAAACAACCCACAGCCAGGTGGTAGGGTAATTGTCCGAGTGGATGCCTACGACCCATGATCTAAAGTATACCATCATAACAACTTTGAGTTGTTTTCCAGCATTAGTGGCGAGGTTCTACTCTCCCTTTAAAGAGCAGCACGTTGGTGTTACTAATGTCTATAGGCGATGGTAACCGCTTTTTATCAGGTGGACTGTCTGCTTGTATCCTGAACTCATTCAATAAAAACTAAAAGTGGCCAGGTGGCTAGTCCCTTCAAGGCCGGCAGCACATTGATAGCTCCTCCGTTGTTACAAATGCTTTCCATCAGGTGAGCAGTCTATTGTACATAGTCATGCAAAATAAGCTAGATGGTGGGTCTTGCAGATCGTAAATCTGCGTACATATTTTTCTGATAGACGTAAACCCTCATTTAAGTTTTTTTTATGGCAGGAGTTCAGCAGACAGGCAGACGGCCCACCGGATAGAAAGCGGTTACCATCGCCTATAGACATTTGTAACACCAAAGGTGCTACAAATGCGCTGCTGCTCTCTTAAGGGAGTCTGGAACCTGGTCACTAATGCCGGACACAACTCAAAGTTATTATGGCGGTATGATCTAGACCAGGGGTGGCAGCCATCCAGTCGGGCTAATGCCCTACCACCTGGATGTGGGTTATTTAGTCGCCTCTCACGACAGGCCGCCCGGCCGCAGGAAATTGTATTCTTTCTCCGTTCCTGCACGGATAAAAAGTTTTTAGCTATGTAATATAACTATCATTACCACGCTTATATATTAGGGAAATATGAATATATGTAAAGAAACATAGTGACAATTTTGAATTTAATGACAGTAAACAAACACAAAGCATAAGAAATAAAGGAATACCACTTTTAGCAAACATTAGACTGTCGTTGTACAAAAATAATGTGTACTGCATGGCATTCTTAATATATAATAAGCTGCCCTAACACGACACACCTTCCATGATCAAATTGATCGTGTACTAGCAGAAGGTGATGTCAGGAGCCTTAAGAACAGACGAGCGTGCATAACAAGAGCTATGAATGTCAAAGAAGCAAGTGACGTGTGTAAAAATAAGCTTATATGGCGCTCTGTTGGTCGTGCCTACCCCGCAAGGGAACTGGCGTGAAGTTATGTATGTATGTATGCCCTCACACCTTAAACAAATTAAATGTATCCCATTATTTAAGAGAAAGCTCTCAGAATGGTTGATTAACAGATGCTTTTACTCGATTACAGAATATGTCAATTCTAAATAGGGTTATATGACATAATATTATATTTTAATAAGACAAGACGTAAGATTGAGTCTATAATTTAGGTTAATTATGAATCCAAGATGCATGCACTATGCACTAGTATATGACATATTCGTATCGACATTCAATGGTAACTCCTTAAAACTGACTAAATTAATTAAAATTATATTGCTAGAATATACCTGTAGTGTAAATTATGTTACAAGTAATTAAATATATAATGTGAATAATATGTATTCATAAGTTTTATGTATTTATTAAATATCTCCCTTTTCTTGTTATTAGATATCTCATATATATATATATATATATATATATATATATATATATATATATATATATATATATACTAGAGATGTGTCGATTATGACTTTGGCCGACTAGCCGACTAGCCCATTAGTCGGCTGTAAAGAGGCCAAGCCGATCACGGTTTCGGGGATTTCCGTGACGCTTCGTTTATTTATAGCTGATTCGCGCGCAAGTCGCAACCATCGCATGGGTTTCTTGATATTTGCTTTTGTACATGTCAGGGCGGTGTTTTTGTGTAAAAATATAAAAAATATTTTATTTTAAAGATAATAACTGTTATTGTTCATTAAAGTGAAAGACCTCAGTTAAAATTTAATCATGCCAAAAAGACAATCTCGTGTATGCATTAGGATTACAAACTATTAGTAAAGTATAGGTTACAAATTACAAAGTAAGAAGCCGGATAGTCGGCGCTCTTTGCCGAATAGTCCCGACTAGTCGCCGACTACAATAGTGGCCGAATAGTCGGCTTTACCGACTAGTCGCCGACTAATCGGCACATCTCTAATACTTATATATAACAATTCCAACAATGTATTTTAATTAACTGCAAGTTTACAAAGCCCCTTTACAAACTTTACTCAGAGAGCTAATTTACACTAAGTCCCTTAAGGATACATAAAACCGACCTGTAAGTTTTGCTCGCGTAAACATATGACTCAAACATAAATATATATACCTAGTCTTGCCATAAATATTTAAGATTTTTTTTCTATTGCAAATAACATTTATAACTTTTACAGTGTGTTAGTTTAATACATAAATATAAAACAATTTAAAATATAAAAAGCTTATTCGAAGTGGTCTCCATTGGCTGCAATACATTTCTTTAAACGGCCAGTTATCAATAGAAGCACGCACTCTTTCCACGGGAAAATTCTTCACTGCCAATCGTTTATATTGCCAAGCATGTACGAAATTTATGTAGACATGTTGCAGTATAAAATTTTAGTACGCTATGTCATTATTATAACTATAATAATATATATTTCTTTTTATTGTCTTTGTGAGAGAGAGTGTCGGGGTGAAGGTAAGGAAAGGAATGCTCCGGTGGTTCGGGCATGTGGAAATAATGCATCATGAAAGAATGACTAAACAGATATACAATGCAAAAGTGGATGGATGCAGAAGTCGTGGAAGGCCACGACACACCTTCCATGATCAAATTGATCGTGTACCAGCGGAGGGTGATGTCAGGAGCCTTAAGAACAGACGAGTGTGCATGACAAGAGTTATGAATGTCAAAGAAGCAAGTGAGGTGTGTAAGAATGGGCCTAAATGGCGCTCTGTTGTTCGTGCCTACCCCGCAAGGGAACTGGCGTGAAGTTATGTATGTATGTATGTATGTATTGTCTTTGTCTTACTGAGCATGCGCTGATTGCTACAACTCCATTAATTCTTCGAAAAGTAATTGTGTAACATATTTCTGTATAAAATTTATGTAAAGAAAATTGAGTTAATCAATTTTTAGGCTAGGAAGTAAAATTCAATTTTAACATATCTGTATGGCCTTTAAAAAATGTTCTCCAGTGGAACTTATTTTGAATAACAAAATTCAAGCAAGATAAATAGGAACGTACAAATTATGAGATTGTTTTCGGACAGTGCGCAGGGTCCATTCATACAAACGTACCCAAATTACCTAAACCACTTCACTTACTCCCCCCCCCCCCCCCCCTTCACCACAATAACACAGAGCGCGTCATGTCTAGCGCAGACAAGATTTTTTTCTTGACCAGCGGCCGGAGCATAGAAACGACACGAATTCTTGCCTAGACCCAGCGACTTTTCTTAGCATGTACAAGCAGCCTTAGGATACGTTTTATCCCGATAAGTGGCAACATTTCTGTGGGATAGACGAATATAGCGAAACAGATGGCGCTGTGGTCGAACGAATCTATCCGTTATCAAATATTCACAATTATCCCTCCTTTTAAGACATAGCCTCATTAGAACCGCACGGCATCCGACCAGCGATCACCTCGCTCGCAAGCTGTCCACGTGTGGACTGCGAGTGAACCACGCGGCGACAAGCTGCTGCAAGGAGTGATTCACGAGCAATTCACTAGTTGACAACGCGGCGTTAACCCGTGCATGGCGGTGCTTATCCAATGCCGGGTGACTCTGATCTATGATCATTAGAATAATCTTCTTCATCCCTGTTTCTTTATCAAAGTTTAAAAGTGTTTTAATTAAGTTTTAAAATAAATTATTATTTGTTATCAATTAATTATATTTTAATTTTCTATTCGCTATACTTTCTTCGTCGTCGAGGCACTGACCGTATCGGACCTCCATGCATTTGCTTCCCTGTAACAAGTAAAAGGCAATCATTGATTCATCGTATTTATATGTGTACTTGTCGGTAGAGGGCCTACCTGATGGAAAGTGCCTACCGTCACCCATGGATGGATCCAACACGAAAACCGGGTAAAACATAACTTATATTTGCATTAGTCGTCGTAGCTTAGTGGTTTATTCTGACCTAATGTGCATATTGTTACAATTACCACGTACTGACAATGAAGAAAAACATCGTGATGAAACCTGCACATCGAGATAATCGATCTTTCAAACCCGCCAAGCGGCCTTAGACAACCATGACGGGTATACAGGCTGCTCCACTAAAAAATGGGAACTCCAAGCCCAACAGTGAAACTCTTATGGGCTTCGTTATTATTATTACTAAAGTCAAAAACATAATTAATATGCTATAAATAAATATTTTTTAGTATCGAATATTAACCACTCGAAAACATTGCAACTGCGGTGTGGTACATCCGTACATAACAAAACTACGTTTTAACTGATTTAAGCTTGTTAATTTATTTGATTTTTATATCGACGTTTCGGCCACTTTTCACTTTTACGAAAGGTCGGAATAAAAGTCAATAAATGACCGTGCTCAAAACCGGTTAAAGGTAGTTTTATTATGTATACAAGTCACGAAAACTTAAGAAAATACTGCCTCCGTACAAACATACACATTTTAACGATAGATCAGATACGGTAATACTAGTAACACTGTTAATTATGTTTTTTTATGTGATTACTCCGTCAATTGTAGACCGTTTTTATTTTTTTTTTCTTGAGCTGCACGGTATGACTTAAAGTATAGAATACATGAATTGTTTGCAATTTCACAAGCACTTTCGCATATAGATAGAAATAATTACAAAAGAGTAGTTATATTCTCTGACAGTAAAAGCGGTTTACAGCATTTGGCTCGATGCACATCTAGCTTCAAAGGATTATCGACAGCCTATTCAATATTATTCAAGATTTCTGAATTTGATAAAAAAAAATGTTATTGTGAAGCTGCAATGGATTCCGTCGGATATAGGTATTGCTGGTAATGAGAAGGCTGATATGTTGGCAAAAAGCGCGTGTCTCGAGGGCTCCAAAAAATGCCTAATTTTACAGAATTGTTTGGTAAATATAAAGAAAAGTGTTATGCTGAATGGAACATAGCACCTAGCTCCAACCTCCTATACTAAATTTTGTATAACGTTTTTATTTATTTTTAATCTTGCCATGCTTGTAAGGAATTTGTGGAGACATATTGCAGCATAACATTTTAGCACGACATGTCATTATTATAACTATAATATTATTTTCCTTTCCTTTTATTGTCTTGGTCTTATTGAGTATGCATTGTTTGCTACAACTCCATTAATTCTTCAAAAAGTGTTTCTGTAACATACTTCTGTACAAAACTTATTAAAAAAAAAGAATTTGAGATATAAATAGAATATGAAATATAAAGAAAAACAATATTTAGCTAGGACGTGTTGCTGGGGAGTTTCTTGCCGCTTCTTCTCCTTTACAGCATCAACACGTTGCGAAGCGGTGTACATAGGATAGGAAGTAAAAAATTAAATTTTAACTTACATGTATGACCTTCAAAAAGTGTTCTCCAGTGGAACTTATTTTGAATAAAAACTTTTGAATTTGAATTTGAATTTGGAAAGAGTATTTTGACAGAAGATCGTTGGAGAAAGGACTCTGGTGTAAGGTAATTGTATATCAGCCTCCTCGGGTTCCATGGTAGATGCATAACATAATAAGTAGGCACCAAATTAAAGTTGCACATAGGTTACGTTCCGGACACATTCCATTGAGAAAGTTTGGGTTCTTAATGAAAAAGTCTGATTCCGAAAATTGTCTAACTTGCAATATGGTTGAAGATGTAACCCACATTCTCATGGAATGTGTTCGAAACGAAGCAGCCAGAATTAAGTTATGCGCGGAGTTAAATCTGGAGAGATTGGACTTATGTACAATATTTTACATTTTGGCCTCTCCTGCTTCTCAACAAGCTAGAATAATATACAAGTTTGTGATGAGCTCCTTGTCTGCGGGGAACTGATCACAAACAGTGTCGCATATACATGAAATTTTGTACTAATTTAATGTTAGTTTAATGTAAGTTATAATAAATTAAGAAAAGGTACGATGGGGCTGACATTTTTTTTTAATTTTTTATTGCAGGAGTTCAGAAGACAGGCAGACGGCCCACTTAGTGGAAAGCGGTTACCATCGCCTATGGACATTTGCAACACCAAAGGTGCTACAAATGCGCTGCTGCTCTCTTAAAGGAGACTGGAACCTGGTCACTAATGCCGGAACACAATACAAGATTGTTATGGCGGCATACTCTAGACCAGGGGTGGTCGCCATCCAGTCGAGCAAAAACTCTACCACCTGGCTGTGGGTTGTTTAGTCGCCTCTTACGACAGGCCGCCGGGCCGCAGGAAATTGTATTCTTTCTCCGTTCCTGCACGGTAAAACCAAACCTTACATAACCAACAAGGTTCAAAGCTCCTTTAAAATAAAAGAATTAAAAAAAATCTTTATTTGAAAGTGTATACTCCTAAGGTGACCCCATTGTCACCAAGCCAGGATCTGATGAATGGATTCCAAGGTAATCGAGAGCAACCTGTTTGTTATAGAGCGCTAAGCGCCTGTACTGTTCGAGAGCAAAGCTCGTATACGTGTGCCAGTCTTACAATTTCTACAGGCGCTTAAAATATTATTACTAGAACTATTCAAGCAATGAAAATGTAGTTTTTTTTTATTAAAATCAAAACCGAATTCGAACTAAAAAGCAAAAAGTAAATATTTATACGTCATCTTGAAGTCGGTGCCGTGTAAAACATGAATAAACAACTGAATTTCAAAATGTACCAACTTCAAGGTGTGGTACAAAATATTTGTTTGTTTTGTTTTTGTAAAAAAAAATACCGAGTATTTTTTTATAATCGGCACACAAACAAACAGATTGTATATCCCCAAATTAAGCAAGTCACGCTTGTGTTGCGGGTACATACAACGGACTACTCTGCCGAGCCCAAACACCCAGACCATAGCAAATAACGGATATTGACAACATGCTAAATATAAACCCGTATATCTGCAAATTAAGATTCATTCATTCATAATAAAACTACGTTTTAACGGTTTTAAGCGCGGTAATTTTATTTGATTTTGGTTTTTCTGACGTTTCGGGCACTTTTCAGTGGCCGTGATCACGGAAGACAAAGATGTCAAGTGTCAACGAGTATTGTTAAAGTTTTATTTAGCCTACCGCCAACTTGTTAATTTTATTTTTGTTTATGGTTATTATTTACTCTATGGGAGCCTAATCTAATTTACTACCGCTTCGCAACATGTTATGGCTTGAAGAGAAGACATGCCTAGCTCTAATAATTTTATATAATATTGCTGAAGAGTTTCTTGCGCCGCTTCTTAAAACTTAAGAAAATATTACTCATTCATTCATTCAACCGAGTTTGAATAGTAAATTGTGATGTAAATACATAAGGCCCGTTGTAGTTGTACAACAACAAAGATTTATTGTTTTTCTTGAAGCCTTTCATAAATAGAGAAAAGTCAAATAACCCTTTTGCCCCAGATGTAAGAGTAATACACACATTTTCATATTTATTTAGGTCAGTTAAACACTACGTATTCGCACGGAAGGTTATTCGAGGACGATATTAGAAATGAAGAAATATTTCAACTCATTTCGCTATATTTCTGTTAGTAAAATTTGAAGAAATAGCATCATATAATTCAGGTAAATATGCAAGAATGGAAATACACAAGGTGATTTTTGAAAGTTGTTCCCGTGACTGAAAAATTGAGACGAAGAAGATTAAGGTGGTATGGGCATGTAATGAGGGGAGATGAAAGTCACGTGAGAAAAAGAATGTTATACGCACTGATGGGTACAAATTTAAAGGTAGAAGAAAACACAGATGGATGAATTATGTGATGGATGGTATGATGATTTGTGATGTGACAGAGGACCTATGTCAGACTAGAGGAGTTTGGAAGAAAAAGACATACTTATCGTGCCGACCCCATATAAGTGGTAGAAGGTGAAAGAAAAGAGGGAGTTGAGGTTATTTATTTATTTTATTTAAGTTTATGGCTTGGCAGCTAGGCCTTTAAGCCAGATCTTAGTTTCTTCATTTTCGCCTATGTGTAGCACAGCTGAACTGTAGGTAATCAGCTAGTGGCATTCAACGGAATTCTTGTGACAACTCAAAAGGCCACATTTGACTATACAGTTCACGTTTCTCTCAAAACATATAATTACTACTCAAAAACTATCAATGTCCTACAACGATTGTTCATTTTAGAGAAATTTTACACATTTTCAGAAAATAAAACTGCTCAGCACTACATCTCCTTTCAGTTCCCGCCAAAAACTCCGGAGTTGAGGTCAACATAGTAATTCCCTAGTGATGTGACGTGACATACCAGGTAGACGATATCGGTTTTTTTTTTTGATAAAGTAAAATTAAATCAAAATGAAAGTATTACCACATTTTCATTTCAAGTAATATTTTCAAACACAGCCCTATCCAGTGTCTGATTGATGTTGTATTGATGGTTCTGTGGCAAAATAATGAAAACCCTTCGTATAGCGCCGACTGCCAAGCACTTACCCAGTTTATTAGCTGTACTCCGTCCAACCATATATTTTGTTCTTGACAGGTCGGTCGATCAGTGATCAATTAGTAAAGCCCTAAAGCGTTACTGATTCGATTTTATATAAAAATCAAATTAGATTGTGAATATTTTTGAAGTGAAACTTCTACATAAACAGGGGTCCTAGGATTTTTCTGTCACGAAAAAGCGTTACGGCCTCGTGGAGGAGCGGCATAAATTTAGACTAGACGTGGTGAGAGACGGCATAATTTTAAAGTAGACTATGGATGCATTTTTTGGATCCGGATCGAATTCAGTTTTTTTTTTGATAAAATAAAATATGTTTAAATAAAAAATGCATTCATTAAAATATGCCTAAACTAACAAAATTATAATTTGCAGTAAACCTGCGAAAAATTGAAATGTGTGCTGGGACACATAGTAGAATTGAAACTTCAACGGGCAAGTGGGAAAACGAATGGCAACCGACAAGTGGCAAAACGAATCGCAACAAAATTTTAACTTGAAGTTTTACAGGCAGATTGTTAATGTACTTGTCCAATTTGAAAACCTGCCCGTAAAACTTCAAGTAAAAATTTTGTTGCGATTCGTTTTGCCACTTGTCCGTTGCAATTCGTTTTTGAAGTGAAACTTATATATAGACGGGGTCTTACGATTTTTCGCTCACGAAAAAGCGTCACGGCCGCGTGTTCTAATACTTGAATTTTTCAACTCGTGATATCTTTCGAATGGAATGTCCGAATTGAATAATTCAAAAAGTTATATAAAGGTATTGAAGCAGTCTTGAATATGAAGTATTTTATTTTGATCAGGATGAATACCAAGATACAAATAAAGAGCCTTTTCTAGCGGCGGCATTTTAATTAAATTTTTGAAATAAAAGAACATTTATTGGGGCATCACTATAATAGTTAAACATATGCTGTTGCGACACTTTCTGTAAATAATTATGTGTTCTGCAAAGTCGTAGTACATTATTTTATTCTATCATCAATAGTTTTCCCAGCGCACGCGATTTTAGGAATTTTTTTACACCTTGGGTTACATTATTGGAGTTTTAGTAAGGATCCCTAATTTTTTTGTAAATATAATATAGCCTATGTCACCCGGGGATAGTATAGCTTGCTAACAGTGAAAGAATTTTTCAAATCGGTTCAGTAGTTTCGGAGCCTCTTCATGCAAATAAAAAACAATCTTATCTTCCCTCTTTGTAATATTAGTATAGATATTCATATATATTTATTATAAAATTAATTAGATATTTGCATATTATAAAAAGCGTAAGATTTTACACTGGAAGTTGTTTAATAAAATTGGGAGCTGGGTTTTTTATTATAGTTGTGGGCAATATCGCTGGTTGCTCCACAAGTAATATTTACCAATAGTTCATATTTTTATTTCATTTCTTAGTGGTGAAATTGTTCGTTGCTCTAAATATTTTTTTTTAAACATAATATGTTGCGTAATAAATAAACTATATAATCCAACTCACGTTTATACTTGAAAGTGAAACAAAAGTAAAATTAAGACTTTAAATCTAAGTAACACCGTGTTATTTCCTTTTTAATGGAATCATTTTAATTTCAAAACGATTAACTACAATTATACTTTACGTATATTGACGATAGTTTTATTGTCTGTGCATTAGATGACTCACATTACGTCACTATTACGACGCCTGAAACAATGAATTATGACAGCTGTGACTTTTGTAGCGTTTGAAATTTAGTCTCAGAAATGCAACCTGGCAGGCGTGAAAACGTCAGAAATAAATGGTTGAACAGAGTATAGACGATGTTCATTTTGAATAATACTAATAATTTTTCCTTCATACTGCCAATTTGCAAGTTTTAAAACTAGATGGCGGCACTAGTACTTTCCATCGCGCAAACTTTTAACTTTGTCTTAATAATAGGTTTCTATATGAAGAAGAACATAACATCTTTGAAGTATTTATCGTATTATTATTCGTTAAATTTTTGGGTGTATGGATTACTAGTTTCCTTTCTTTGGAGTTGGAAATCCATATGTGAAAAAAACTTGTATTAAATTAATTTATATTATACAGGTGATGAGGTGACTTATTAAATAAACCTCCACGGTCGCGGCCAAATATTAAACTAAACTATAAGAAATAGCGAAAAATACTGAAGGAGTCCCGAAGCCGTTTGGATGAAAACTAAAGTAGAATCATAAAATTTTTGAAAAATCAATTAGAATTACAGGAATCGAATCAGCTGATTTAAATGCACCTGTATTATTACACTGACTTAGGAGTAGCTTAAAAGAATCTATTCATAGCTTATTATTAGTCATTCATAATACCAATAATAATTGTTGGTATTAAGTAGACGAGTGTGCATGACAAGAGTTATGAATGTCAAAGAAGAAAGTGAGCTGTGTAAGAATAAGCCTGAATGGCGCTCTGTTGTTCGTGCCTACCCCGCAAGATAACTGGCGTGAGTTATGTGTGTATGTAAGAATGACAATAATTTATACTCTGATCTTTCTTTTGACGTTTGCACGCCTATTAAGTTGCTCATTTTAGACATTAAATTTCATATAGTACATCACAATGTTCATATTTTGTTGTTCTAGGTGACGTAATAATTTCTTCTTTCGTGCAACAAATCTGCAAGTTTCAAAACTAGATGGCGGCACTAGTATTTTATATCGCGCTAATTTTAACATACAGTTTAACAATTAGTTGCTTTACGTAGAACAGCTTCGATGCATTCGTTGGTGTTACTTCTTAATTTTTGTAAATGTGGATTATGACCGACCATCATTTTGGAGAGTTATAAAATCCATGTAAGAAGAGAAATTCTATATTTTACTTATTTATTAGCAGTGGTGGTGGTGGTGGCCTTTATGTCAAATTTTATTTGTTACACACAATACGAGTAGAGTTGCCAGATGTCCGGTTTTTGACCGGACAGACCTGTTTTCTTTATGTTTGTCTGGTCAAGAAAATCTTACTAAAGCAAATTCGTTAATTAACTGGTGAACTCTCGTGTCCCAATGTAAATACTGTTACGAGTTGCAAGACTTGAATTAAAATGCCGTTGGAATTTATTAGAACTATACAACCAGTATAACGTAATACACGATTCAATAACATGCGCGAAGTCCGTCACTATATAGCTTATCGAATGTACACACGTCTTGTCTCGCTTGTGACCATCGCTAGACTGCCGATCTCTCCATTGGGCCCTTGCTTTTTAATGCACCGATCCAATATGTCTACCTGCCAAGCTTCGACGCAATTTCCCAGAAAACATAATACGCACACCTGCTTAATTATTCCTGCGAACGGCCATATACGAGTACAATACACAATAGGCTGTTTTCCTAAGTAAACAAAAGAAGACAGTCATAAATAGTTTCAGTGTTATTAACTCAAACGCCGTGGCAGGTAATAAATATGATTTATTGCAGGCAGGTGTGCATTCACTTTTGTCGGCGTGTAACAATACTTTAAAAAGGGAATTGTACGTTTTCTTTCATGTAAGTGCTAGTTGCACTGAATTAAAAGATGCCATCTCAGGCATTAAAATTTTATTAAAAGCATTGGAATCGAGTGCTAAATATATGAAAAAAAGTATGCGTCTCGGGACACCCGACAGAAGTGATAACTTAAACTAATCTAAGTTGAACTATTTAATATCGAAATTGTTTAATTTGAGAAATGCTTGAATTATTAGTAAAATTTTATATATATTAATATGATAATGTAAGGAAAGCTTATTTATTAATAAAATCTTTTATTGATTTTAAAATATATTTTATTCTTAGTTACAATTCTTGAATATGTACATTAGACGAAATACGGCTAGCGCTGTGGGTTAGTGTGAGAGAGGAGGAGCCTGCCTACCGCTGCCGTATGCGTAAAAGAAAGGGAAGCCAGTAACGCGTTACGTAACGAAGCGGTTTACCCTCTCATAAGAAGATATCACTTCAAAAGTAAAAAAGTTATGAAAAGGTTAGTTTTCAGTAAATTTAGGGGCCATCTACAAATTACGTCACAGGGGGGGCGGGGTCGACGAAGTGTGACATGTGTGACAAGATGTGGGAGTCCGTGGGAGGGTCTTAAGTTTCGTGACGTCACATTTTTCCAAATGAAATATATTTAAGAAGAAGAAAAAATATTTCCTACTCGTATCTGTATGAGCATACCGTTTCCATTATTAAAAAAGAATTTAAATGGAAATAAAACTAATTACGGAACTGCTGTTTTAATTTAATAATTTCTAGGTGTAAAATACGGAATATGTGATGTCACACTAAAGACGGAGGAGTCTCACGATTGTGACCAGTTGTGACAAAGACGGGGGAGGGGTCAAAAAATTATTTGTGTGAAATTCGTCTGACATAACTTATGAATGGCGTCTTATATGTTAATAAAAAAATCCTGTTTTTTTTAAACACGTCTGGCAACCCTAAATTCAAGTGATGTAAAAATTCCGTGCAGGAACGGAGAAAGAATACAATTTCCTGCGGCCGGGCGGCCTCTCGTAAGAGGCGACTTAACAACCCATAGCCAGGTGGTAGGGCATTTGCCCGACTGGATGGCTACCACCCCTGGTCTAAAGTATGTCGCCATAACAACCTTGAGTTGTGTTCCGGCATTAGTGACCAGGTTCCAGTCTCCCTTAAGAGAGCTGCAGCGCATTTGTAGCACCTTTGGTGTTGCAAGTGTCCATAGGTGATGGTAACCGCTTTCCATTAAGTGGGCCGTCTGCCTGTCCGCTGATCTACTGCAATAAAAAAAAATATATACTGATGGTAATGGCAAGTGAATCACTAGTAGGATATAGGAAACGACTAAGAATAAAGTGTTAATATATCTAGCCATAGCCCTTTTAATACAATATTAATAAAATAAATTATTCTTTGACTCCGAAGTGCGTATGTATATGTGCAAATAATCGATATAAAGAAAGATTTAAGTTTTAAGCGAGCTATTTTATTTGATTTTTATTCCGACGTTTCGGCCACTTTTCAGTAGCCGTGATCATGGAAGACAGAGATGTCAAGTGTCTGAATGAGTAATGTTAAAGTTTTGATTTAGCCTACCGCCAACTTGTTCATTTTAATTATTTAATTTAAATTTCTGTTTATTGTTATTATTTACTCTATGGGAGTCTAATCTAATTTACCACCGCTCCGCAACATGTTGTGGCTTGAAGAGAAAAAACGGAAGAAACTCTTCAGCAACAACTCTTATAATTTTATAAAATATTAAAAATAAGAATTGAAATGAAATGGGAGGAAGATAATATAAAAGGAGAAATTTCCAATCAAGTTGCTTTTTGTTCCGGTGCACGCAGAAAGAGCTCACAGTGTCTTGAGGTCTGGCAGTTGGTTTTTGCTGGGTTTGGGTCTTAATAGTTTTAATGTTCGGAATCTAAACAGGCGATACTTTCCAATCATCTTCTTTAATGAAATTTGATTGTTTTATAATTTCAATAGCCTCGCGCATCATTCTAGGTATGAGACAGTAAAATACCGCGCTTAATAATAAGAGACCATAAACGTCCCACTGCTGGGCACGGGCCTCCCACTATAGGGAAACAGACAGTATACTCGCCACGCTTGTCCAAAGCGCCATTATCACGATGTATTCCGTAATACCGCACTTAAAACCAAAAGCAAAAACTTAAGAAAGTACTATAAATAAAGTTGTTAATTATAGATATTATAAAGACGACAAACTCATTGCCTTTAAAAAGGTTTTAAGGTTAAGTTTGCGTTATCTGTTGAAAATATGGCGTCGTTTCGGAATGTGGTAAAACAACAGTCATCCGATTTTAAACTTTCAGTGAGGAGACTTGTTAAATGTCAGTTTAAGTGACTTTTGTCCAATTAGTCTAACCTACATCTGGCTTGAAACTTTTGTCACAAAATGAAAGCGGTAGCGATCATATCTTGTGAAATTACTCCCATGATGACTATAAAGTGGACGATAGAGTAGGGTTACCATTCGCCTCGATACGTCGTGACATATCACCGTTATTGCCAATAGCGGCCCGACGTCCCGACGATCTGGGAAATGTCCCGAGAAATAAGTCTTCGCAACCCAACACAGAACACACCAAATCGAGATGCGGAAGAGTATTACAACATATCAGCCGGAATTTGGAGCTTATGGCGAGATACGAGAGGAGATATCGTATATTTGCCGCGTATTTTCATTGATGTCATTGCAGTGGAGGAATAAAGGAAATCGTCTAGGAGTCCGACACGGCAGAAGCTTTACTTCGATGTAAAGTTAATTATAACATGAGTAGTGAAGAATTTTATGATTTTTTTTTATTGCTTGAAGCACGCAAACAGGCAGGCGGACCACCTGTCGGAAAGTGGTTACCGTCGTCTATGGATTTTTGCAACACCAGGGGTGTTGCCAATGCGTTGCCAGCCTCTAAGAAATTTTATAAAGCCCTTCTTAAAAAACCCCATGTCATAGTGAAAAAGGAAAACCGCGGAAGTTCCCCTCCAGATCATTGTTGTAAGCGGAATAAATGGTCTAGAGCAGTGTTCCGCAAAGTATGTACCGCGGCAAACTGGTGTACCGTGGTCATTAATTGGTGTGCCTCAGAAAAATAAAGTTATGCTGCAATTTAAACTTTAGGTTTGTTGATTAATAATAAATATTGTTTCGATGATTAATAAATATATGTTGATTAATATTACTTAAAAATGATTTTTATTTGTGGTGTGCCTCAAAAAATTTTCATTTTCCTAGATGTACCTTGAACACAAAAAGTTTGCGGAACACTGATCTAGAGAACCGTTGCATAGTTGAGCGTGGGAGCTCAAGGAAATGGGCGTGAATATCCCGTCGCTGGCGAGCGGTGCGGTTGTAAAAGTGAGACGTTGGATCAAACAGCTCATCAGGACACTCTGTTACACAGGCGGTAAAACACGCAGAGGGACGCAATTTGAATTTGTAAAAGGCAATCAAAAATTAGTCCTAACTGAAATCCTCTGATAAATATAAAAAAGAATAATTTTATCCCATGCTCACTAATCAATAACAAATATTTTTCTAATTGTCTCTTAGTTTTTGCTTTGTCACCTACAAAAAAAATTCTCACCAAAATATCCCGACGGTATCTTCGGAAAATATGGCAACCCTATGATAGAGTTACAATGTTTAGAATCGCGGTTTTAAAATTCATCTATTTATTCAAGGCTGCTGTCACACCACATCTAATCTCTCCTCCGTGCAGGAAAGGAAAAGGAATAGTAACTCCTACGACCGGGTGGCCTGTCTTAAGAGGCGACAAAACAACCCACAGCCAGGTAGTAGGGCATTTGCCCGACTTGATGGCTTGACCAAACCTGATCTAGAGTATGCCGCCATAACAACTTTAAGTCGTGTTCCGGCATCAGTGGCCAGGTTCCAGTTTCTCCTTCAAGGCCGGCAGCACATTGGCAGCATCTCTAATATTGCTAATATTCATAGGCGATGGTAACCACTTTCCATCGCAGTTGGGCCGTCTGTCTGTCTGCTGTGCTTCAGCAATAAAAAAAGCTCTCAATGTGCCGCAATGTCGTAGACATATGAGTTTAGTTACTTAGGAACTTAGATCATTAATGTACAAACGATTTTCTTGTGCGCGATAAAGAAAATTCTATTCCATTCAAGAAATATTGAAGATTATAATATATATTATTTAATAGAAGTGTTTAATCTCTTTACATATTTTAAGTTTTTGCGTTTAAATTTTTTCATTTGAAGTTTAAAATTGTAAGTCACAAGAGGATAAAGTGATTTAAGTTTTTTTTTTTTTTTATTGTTCTATTACGCTCAAGCTTCTGTAGTCAAGTCACTGGCCACACTCGTAATTCAATTGTGGATTCCTTCGCGATCTTGAGATTCATACTCGGATCTCTGAATAGAAGTAACTTTTATTGTTGTTTAAATTAAATTTAAATTTGTTTTTTAAATTTTGTTAAAAAACCAAAATCAAATAAAATTACCACGCTTAAATTTGTTTGTTTAAAATACGGTTATAAGGTTGTATTAAAGTGTACACATTTTGCTCTCATAGGAGTAATTGATTTAAATAAAAAAATATAATCCCTCAATTACGTTAAATTATACGTAATTCTACGGCAGCTATCAGGAAAATGACGAGTACTATCAAAATATAGTTGAAATAAATTGCAATTATAGTTGAGCCGCTCTAAGAAGCCCCATTTGATGTTTCATATAAAGACTGACGAATTAACTTTGTAACAGTATCAAAATAATCTATGAAATTAAAACACTATAATTAATTTATTTCTTTAGAAACGTAACATATGACAACGTTATATTGTCAACACTTATTTTATTATTTAATATTAGTGATGCGACCTGGTGATTGATGTATAAACGAAAAGTATAAATATAAATCAAGTAATTAAGTTATGCATATTTTTTACATTTTAAAGATTAAAAGGCAACGAAACGTGGTTTTTTTTTCAAAATAATAAACATTTTATTTTAATCGATTCGATTATTTTTTATTGCAGGAGTTCAGCAGACAGGCCGATGGCCCACTTGATGGAAAGAGGTTGCCATCGCCTATGGACATTTGCAACACCAAAGGTGCTACAAATGCGCTGCTGCTCTCTTAAGGGAGACTGGAACCTGGTCACTAATGCCGGAACACAAGTCAAGGTTGTTATGGCGGCATGCTCTAGACCAGGGGTGGTAGCCATCCAGTCGGGCGAATGCCCTACCATCTGGCTGTAAGTTGTTTAGTCGCCTCTTACGACAGGCCGCCCGGCCGCAGGAAATTGTATTCTTTCTCCGTTCCTGCACGGATAAAAATGTATGTACTATGTATAATAATAATTCCTTTGTTTATTTGGTGTTTTTTTTTTTTCATATAGATTAGTTTGTAACGTATATTTCGGTTTATATAATAATATAACAACAGCCTCGGGCTTCCCAATATAGGGGAACGGACAGTATACCCGCCACGCTTGTCCAAGGCGGCTTGGCAGGTTTGACACATCGGTTATCTCGATGTGCAGGTTGCATCACGATGTTTTCCTTCACCGTTATTAGCATGTGGTAATTGTAACAATATGCACATTAGGTCAGAAAACTGCCTAAGCGGTGCCTTTGAATTTGGAACGCTTGCGCTAGCCATTACGCCACCATTTTATTTCAATTAGATTTAAATGTGAAAAAAACACATGTTAAAAAATATAATTAATCTATACTAATAATAAAGAGGTAAAGTTTGTGACGTTGTAGGGGGTAATATCTGGATCTGCTAAACCGATTTTAAAAATTATTTTAGTGTTGGAAAGCTACGTTAACAGGGAGTGTCATATGTTATATAACATGACGTTATATACCACGAGAGCGGGACAAAGAGCGGGTGAAACTGCGCCGGGCAGCTAGTAATTAATATTCTTAAAATCAACGCTGCCGCTCTCGCTTCAAATCAGGTCATACTTGATCGACCGCATCCCAAGTAAAATGCAGAAAGTAACAAGCTACATGACATAACGGAACAAGTGCACTGACTGCGCTGACGCACTTTCACTCGGAAATGTTGCATAACAACCTCATACTTCTTATAACTTCAATTATATTACAATGCATTAATGGTAAGTATAATATGATTAATTGAATTCTATATTTTGTTGAAAGGAATCTATTGTTGATCATGATTATATTTATGAAATGCCATTCATTGTATATACGAGGGTCATTCTTAACTGACAGCTCTTTCGTATCGCTCATTACGCTCTCACCACAGACCTTACGATGAGTCAGTTTTAAATGAGTTAGTTTTTGTATGGTGAGAGAAAGCGCTGCCGGCCCAGTCACTCGTAGCTGTATTTTCCATTTTAGTTATAGCAACATGCTGTTTCTCTTTCTAGGTCCCAATCAATGTTACTTTTGAAAATGATTGACAATGAACATGAATTTTTGTAAGTTTATATAGGTACTAATATTTGAGCATAGTATAACATAAGACGATGATGATGAAAGAATGACTAAACAGATATACAATGCAAAAGTGGATGGATGCAGAAGTCGTGGAAGGCCACGACACACCTTCCATGATCAAATTGATCGTGTACTAGCAGAAGGTGATGTCAGGAGCCTTAAGAACAGACGAGTGTGCATGACAAGAGTTATGAATGTGAAAGAAGCAAGTGAGGTGTGTAAGAATAAGCCTAAATGGCGTCTGTTGTTCGTGCCTACCCCGCAAGGGAACTGGCGTGAAGTTATGTATGTATGTATGTATAACATAAGAAACATGCGACCAAGTACAGGAATTATCCGCGCAGGAAAAGAGAAAGAGTAGTAATTTCTACGACCGGGCTGTATTTCATAAGAGGCGACAAATCAACCCAGAGCCAAGTGGTAGGGCATTTGCTTGCCTGGATATCTACCACCTTTAATCTAGAGTATTACCCCATAATACCTTGAGTTGCATTCTGGTATTACTGGCCAAGGTACCAGTTTCCTTCGAGACAGGGAGCACATTGGTAGCTTTAATGTTGCAAATATCTGGCACGGTAAAGTGTAACTGCTTTATTTTTTATTTATTTTTATTGCATGCGTTCAGCGGACAGACAGGCGACCCACCTAATTAAAAGTGGTTACCAATGTGTTGCCGCTATCTAAAGAGAGACGATAACCTGGCCCATAATTTCGGAACACAAATCAAGGTTTTTATGGCGGCATACTCTAGACAGGGGTGGTAGCAATCCTGACGAGCAAATGACCTAATACGTGGCTGTGGATCGTTTTGTCGCCTCTTATCGCAGTCGCAGGAAATTGTATTCTTCCTCCATTCCTGCATGAATAAAACTTTCTATCTACTACTACTTTCCATCAGATGTGCTATTACCGCCCATCTGTTAATTAAATTAAAATCGGCTCGTGAAATGGTTAGTCGAGAATACGTTTTATAGCTACAAGAAGTTCGTGAGTTCATTGACATATTACATTTTTCACTGAGCTATTTTCCTCTTTAGTGTTCTTCTTTCATAAGAACATCAAACTTTGTTGTTTGATATCACTAAGGCTGCTTCCTGATTTGCTGGAGTAGCAGTGGTGCCAAATCTGTGTGCGCTATATACGCAGTACGGTAAACTTACCGACCGCCTATGCTTCTAGGAGATCATTGTCATTCCATCGTTCTATTCTTATTCTATCCTTATTCGCTCGAAGTGTGTGACTCAAAGAAATACAGGCGCTCGGTAAGCTACCGGTACCGAGTATACTGATTACATACCGCTGCTGCTTTAACAAATTAGAAAACGGCATAAATATAATTAACAGCCGATTTTTCAATCACCAGATAAAAAATATTCTATAGAATAAAACACAACATAGAAAAAATTAAAATTATAGCTGCCCGAACAAAACAGTTGAAATGTTTCACTTTTGAATTTAATCAGATTATAATATATTCGATTGATAACTTTTATGTGATGATTGAAAAATGGGTCTTAAGAATAACGAGAAATGCTTACTTTGGCTATATACGCTTTCATGTAGAAGTTTCCGAAGAGAATGATGAAGGAGATCATGTAGACGATAAGGACGTAGTGCATCCAAAGAGGGAACTCGCATCCGGTCCTGATTCCATTCACACCAAGGATAAGTGCGCAAGTGAATTGTATCTGAAAATACCAAAACAAATAGATTATAATTATGACTAAATTATACAAAGGCTACGTTCCAGAAGGGACGCACAACGAACACGTTCAGGACCGCGATTATTCTCGTTCCACTTGATTGCGGACATTACAAACATAAACCCTAGTGGAATGGATTATGGGGCGTTGATGTCATAAACGACGAAATACACAAATGTCATTGGTTGATTTGAAAATCGCGCCCTTTTTCAATGTCAAGAGATAGAGAGAATTAATGCTCTGTGATCAATGCCCACTTCGACCCATCTCTTGACATGGGTCGTTGTGAGTGCTGTGTGATTAAAAATGTCATTAGTGAAGTTGTCGCTACGACCATAACGACCGCTGTCGCCTTGTCGAACGGCAGACGGAGCATTTTGGGCGTTGTGAGATACTAAAGGAAGGCGTCCATAATTATATTAATTGACACCTTAAAATAGAACAGTTGACACTGGTGACAGTCCAGTCAACAGATATGATTTTTACAATCTCACAAGACGTTGACTTTGACTTGCCTAGATTTAATAAAACTACGTTTTAACGGTTTTAAGCGCGGTAATTTTATTTGATTTTGGTTTTTCCGACGTTTCGGCCACTTTTCAGTGGCCGTGATCACGGAAGACAAAGATGTCAAGTGTCAACGAGTATTGTTAAAGTTTTATTTAGCCTACCGCCAACTTATTAATTTTAATTATTTAATTTTTAATTTTGTTTATGGTTATTATTTAATCTATGGGAGCCTAATCTAATTTACTACCGCTTCGCAACATGTTATGGCTTGAAGAGAAGAAGCGGCGCAAGAAACTCTTCAGCAAACATGCCTAGCTCTAATAATTTTATATAATATTAAAATGGGTGGAAGGAAAAATAAAAGTAATTATCAGTCAAGTTGGTTTGTGTTCCGTTGTACGCAGAAAGAGCTCACAGTGTCTGGAGGTCTGGCAGCTGGTTTTTGCTGGGTTTGGGTCTTAATAGTTTTGATAATTGGATCCCAAACAGGTGGTACTTGCCAACCATCTTCTCTATTGAAATTTGGGTGTTTTTTGATTTCAATAGCCTCACGCATCATTCTAGGTATGAAACGATTCTCTTTCGCGAGGATTTGTGGGTTATCGAATCTGATGTAGTGGTTGGGTTTATCCAGCGTGTGTTCACTGATCGCAGACTTCGTAGACCTTGTGTGTTTCATGTCAGCAATGTGTTCTTTTACTCGTGTTTTTATGCTCCTCTTTGTTTGTCCAATGTATGACAATCCACACTCACAATCAAGCTTGTAAACCCCTGCATCCTGGAGTGGGATATTGCATTTCACAGGTCTCAGAAATTGGGTAATCTTTTTCTGCGGCTTGAAATATGTTTTGATTGAAGCTCGCCTGAGGATGTGACCAATTCTGTCTGTGACCCCCTTGATGTAGGGTAGGGTAGCAGGGCACCGCTCAACTGAAGGTGGTTTGGGGCCTTTGTGACGTTGGTGTGGAGTCTTCAGCTGATTGCGTTGTAGAACTCGCTTGACATGCTGAAGCTCTCCAGCTATGTGGTTCTCGTCACAAATTTTCCGTGCTCTCTGAAACAAAGATTTGCCCACGGTAGCTAACTGACTAGGATGGTGGTGAGACGAACCATTAAGGTATTTATCTGTATGGGTAGGTTTCCTATACACCGTATGACCAAGAGTATTTTCAGGGTTCCTTAGGATGAGCACATCCAGAAAAGCTAATTTATTATTTGCCTCTAGTTCCATAGTAAATTTAATATTACTGCTAATGGAATTGAGATGATCTAGAAATGCAGAGACTTTATCGTTTGGGAGGACGGCAAAAGTATCGTCTACGTACCTTTTATACATCTTCGGCTTAGCCGGAGCGGTATCCAGTGCCTTCTGCTCGAAGTCTTCCATAAAAATGTCAGCTACGACAGGAGACACCGGTGAGCCCATGGCTACACCGTTGATTTGGTCGTAGAAGCCGTAGTCCCACACGAAATAGCCAGATGTTCTCAATGCAGTCTTCCATTGGTAAACTGGTAAATAAGGACTGGACATCAAAACTGACTAGTACTTCATCCTCAGCCAATGTCAAATTTTCAATTGCGCTGATGAAGTCGAAGGAATCCTTGACATGGTAGGGTGTGTTGCCGCGGAGATTGTTGAGTGTCTTCGCGAGATGTTGTGCCAGTCTGTATGTTGGTGAGTCAAGCTGGCTAACTATAGGGCGCAAGGGGATGTTGTTTTTGTGAAGTTTAGGTAACCCATACAGTTTAGGCGCTTTGGCGCAAGATGGTGTGAGTGCGGATACGTCTAAGCTTAATTTTTCGGAGTGTTTTTTCATAACCGCGATTGTTTGTTTGGTTACTTTATCCGTGGGGTCAGTTTTGACCTTTTTATAAGTGCTTTCGTCCGATAAAAGATCTTGTATTTTACTATTGTAATCAGACGTATCCATGACGACAGTCGCGTTACCTTTATCTGCACGGAGCACGGTTATTTCTGGTTTATTGCGAATGTTTTTTAAGGCAATATATTCAGCACGAGTGAGATTCGGTTTGGGTAGACGACTACGGCGTAAAACCGATGAGATATCTTGTCGTATAGCTTCCGCATCCTCTTTCTGCATGCTGTTCCTTACCAGACATTCCTCTACGTTGCAGATTATGTTTTCAAAAGGTATTTTTCGCGGGGTTATTGCGTAATTAAGGCCTTTTTCTAATACCGAAACGGTGTTTTTATCGAATGTTTGTTTTGACAGGTTAACCACCGACAGTGACATATGATTAGTGGTCGCGTTTCCGTGCACATCAACAATTGCTTCACAATGGAGCTCAGGTATATTTTTTTTGCGCGTTCCTTGTACCAAGATGTTTGTTTTGGTTTGTTAGCATTTGGTTGTATTTTGAAATTTGGCGGTTTTTTAGTTGTTCATATTTGACCTTTGCTCTCTTGTTAACAATATCAATGTAGTTTTGGAAATCTTCTGTCGATAGTATTACCTGTATTTCATTGTTTTGCGTCTCGATAGCTCTATCTACGTGGTTCAAATTTAAACGGTGTTGGCGGATAACGCATCTTAATAACTTTAAACTAGCCTGGCGTAGAATGCTGGCGCTTCCCGATATATCTTTTTTAGATGTTAATTTTACACATACCGGTATAATATTATTATCGCGACACCTTTTTAAGAAATTTAACGATGTCACTAAACGCGCATGTTTTGTTTTTAGGCACTCACACCGCCGAATTTTATTTGCGATTTCCAGACCGTACTGGTTCACATAATATTTTCTTAAGTTTTCGCGACTTGTATACATAATAAAACTACGTTTTAACGGTTTTAAGCGCGGTAATTTTATTTGATTTTGGTTTTTCCGACGTTTCGTTAGAGAATCGTTTCATACCTAGAATGATGCGTGAGGCTATTGAAATCAAAAAACACCCAAATTTCAATAGAGAAGATGGTTGGCAAGTACCACCTGTTTGGGATCCAATTATCAAAACTATTAAGACCCAAACCCAGCAAAAACCAGCTGCCAGACCTAAAGACACTGTGAGCTCTTTCTGCGTACAACGGAACACAAACCAACTTGACTGATAATTACTTTTATTTTTCCTTCCACCCATTTTAATATTATATAAAATTATTAGAGCTAGGCATGTTTGCTGAAGAGTTTCTTGCGCCGCTTCTTCTCTTCAAGCCATAACATGTTGCGAAGCGGTAGTAAATTAGATTAGGCTCCCATAGATTAAATAATAACCATAAACAAAATTAAAAATTAAATAATTAAAATTAATAAGTTGGCGGTAGGCTAAATAAAACTTTAACAATACTCGTTGACACTTGACATCTTTGTCTTCCGTGATCACGGCCACTGAAAAGTGGCCGAAACGTCGGAAAAACCAAAATCAAATAAAATTACTGCGCTTAAAACCGTTAAAACGTAGTTTTATTATGTATACAAGTCGCGAAAACTTAAGAAAATATTATTGCCTAGATTTTTAATAGCAAATTAATTACCATCTGCACATTAATTAAGGTTATTTCTATCATAATTTTTAGAAGTATTATTATAGCATAGTATTTTATTGTTAGCTCTTTTATATGAATGAACATTATTTTAGAATTTATTAGGAAATGTGTAATCTACCCTAGTCTGACGTCATAAATCATTATACTAGAAGGCTGAATTGTAGGAGATCGTAACGTTTTGTTAGATAATAAAAGGTTTCTCAGTTTATTTGGCTATGAACTATTCTGTCGCTAAACACAAGTCTATTCCAGTTTGTGTACAATTTTTCTGGTTTATAGGTATAATAAGATAATATTACTTTTAAACGGTTCATTCTCTTGAAGCTTCTTTATGATACCGTAATCTTGCCCTTTAGCTCAAAAGAAAACATTTATGACCTGTAAACTTTCGTTATCAGAATATATAAGAAACAAAACGTGCCTTGCATTCTGTTGTTTTTGGTACATCCATTTTATTAGAGCCTTGGTTTTAATATAAATCTGAAGGTTTGGTGGATCATTTTGACTAAATTTACCACGTGTGATAGCACAAAATATTATTCATGCGAGCAATTTCTCGAAAACATGTCTACGATAATTTCTACAGGATTTATGAGATAATTTATCCTTTCAAGTGGTTTACAAATTTCATAACGTACAATATATGTATACAAGTATTATAAAGGCTGTTTTGAAACATAGGTATAGATCAAAACATCAACACAGTCGGGTAACGGGAGAAATCGTTACAGATTAATAACTCAGTCAATATTAGTACAGTCTCTCAACTAGCTGTCTGTCAATGTCAGGACAAAATTTGGAACACTATTAATAATCTATACTATATTATAAAGAGGTAAAGTTTATGAGTTTGTTTGTAGGAAGTAATTTCTTGAACTGATTTTGAATTTTTTTCAGCGGTAGAAAGTTACATTATTCTCGAATGACATAAACTATATTATTATTAATAATATTATTACAACTCAGGACCCGACAAAAACAAAATCCACCTGCATATCTGAAACAAAACACATTTTATTACCTGCCGGAATTTAAACTAATTGTAACTCCTTTATGATCGCTTTCTTTTGTTTACTTTGCGTTTAAAAATTGTGATTAGGAAACAGCCCATTGTCTATTGCAGTTTGCGATCGAGTCATTAGCTAGGTGTGACGGATTAAGTAGACTTAGATACGGGGATATTGTATTTGTACAATATAAAACGATGACCTGATGGAAGGGGAGGCATTCGAGCGATAATCACCAGCGAAGCGAGACGTGTGTACTATAATCGGGAATCTATTAAGTGACGGACTTTTCACGTTTTATAGTACTACGACATTCTGCATTACGTTTGGACTTGTTGTGTTTGGTTATATTTGTACCTGTGTTATACGTGTTTGTATAGTTTTAATAAACACTATAGTAATTCTAACGGCATTTTAATTCGAGTCTCGCGACGCGTAACTATATTTTTAATGACGCTCAGCAAAGTGTGCGTGGGTCAGCTAGTTCAAAATAAACAAACACTCAAAACACGTCTAAACATCTATACTAATTCTGTTGGCTCAGCGACTCAAGGCGAGTCTTGCGCTCCGATGCGACAGTACACCACTTTTTTTCCATCCTGCATAGCTTTTGCTAACTGCAACTGCACTTTATCCTTCCATAAATATTTAGGATGGTCTACTTGTCGCTCTATATATGTGTTTTCAACACTCTGAACCTCCTCTATCCGTTCTACACGATCGAGCCAACGGGGCCAGTGAGCTTTATCTCTTATATCTCGTCCATGGTTTTAAGCTCAGTTAGAAGGTTTACTATTTCGGAGGTTCGTGGTAGCTTAGTGGTTCACGCTCTTATGTCGCAAACTCGCGTTTAAATGACGCAGGTTCGAATCCGAATCGAAAAGCATGCACCACTAAAGAAGTTTTCAGGCCTAATGTGCATATTGTTAGAGTTATCACTTGTTGACGGCGAAGGAAAGCATCGCGATGAAATCTATGACTTAGAGATAACCAATGGGTCAGACCCGCTAAGCTACCTTGAACACGCGGATATAGTCTGTTTCCTTAAATAAATTAGGAGGCACGTGCCTAGCAGTGGGACTTTTATTGGCTGTTAATATAGATACAAACTCCAGTCTTCCTGACGCTTTTAAAATACGTAAACAAAGTTTATATATAAAATTCTTGGAACCTTTTACGGTAAACTTAATTACGGGGGTTCTGTTGAAATCACTTCTTAAATAGGATCTGGACAAAGTTTGCAATCAAATAATCCGTTCGAATCTATGACAGGAAAATTCAGTGGATAGCATTAAATTCGCTTATCGAGATACTATTAGTTTAATAGTAATATTTTAATGCCGTTTTCTGAGGGTTTAAAGCGGTCGAGGTTGGAGAATCACTTAGTGAAATTGACTTGTGGTTTAGATATAGGTACTGGTAATTGTGAGACAGCATAAGGTTCTAATCTATGTTGATACTTGTCATTTTCATCATATGGATCTGGATAACGATCTCTTTAGGGATTCTGAAGTGTTGGTGCGTAGTAGCGGTACGGAATTGGAATCTCGGAACGAACTGGCGCAGAAGACGCATAAGGAGTAGAGGGGCGCTGCTTGTTATTAATCAGGACAAAAATAAAGGATTTTAATATTTTTATTCGTACTTGTCAAAATTCCTGAAAAATAGTTTTTGTGTTATTTACATGAACACATTACAATTATTATGATTAGTTATGTTTAAATAAATCGTAAAGCATTGTATTATAGTAATATATATTGATTAAAATCTATGAAAAATGTATATTTTTAAATTACGATAAAAAGGAGGGTGGACCCTGAGTATTTGAATTGATGTATGCACAATGAAGAATTACCCATCTTATTCTTTCACCTTTTCGTAATAATTTGGAATTAGCATAAAATGTATTTTCATTCCATATTCCTCTATTCTAGCATATGTCTAGTATAATTAAATAAATTTAACTTAATAAAAAACCTTTAACAACTCTCGCACAATAATTAGTCACTTTAGAGCGCTATTACGACATGTGCATCAGACCAAAGCCGAAGTGAAAATGTGCTTCCGATTAAAGTTAGATTGAGAAACCGATTAAATTCGGAGTTAGATTGCCTCTTTTTTTGTGCAGGATCCAACTGAATAGCCGCAGATGGCTGTTTTAGCGATACCGGGCTTAATAGGCTTTCCGACTCCGTGGGAGTGGAGATGTTTAGCCCGGAAGCAGCTCGCTTGAGGAGGCGCCTCCTGTAGGTTCGACCTTAGCTCGACCTCTTCGAGAGGATGACTCTATTGGATTAAGCCGTAAAAGGCTGAATGAGCTACGCCAACAGACTGAAATGATACCAATGGGGTAAGATTATCTCGTGGTTCCGTCCGCACGCTTTCATATTCGAGCGATGACGGAGAGAACCGAGTAATGCGGTAATCGATACAAACTACCATTTCAATTTCTACTCAGTAATACAACTCACCAATAATAGTGTAATACAACAATAAGAATATGTGGTCTACTTAGCACTACAAATTTACATATTAAAATCGCGAAAAATGTAAAAAATTAGGGGTCGCCGCCATACATGTAACTAAGGATTAAAACATATTTTCAACCTACAGAGATATTTTATATATTACTGGATTTTTATCCATATTCATAATGAAAGTAAACCAATCAATTTTTGAATATTAAATTACATTATCCAGCCACAAGCATGTCTACCGGCACAGCTGCTGCATAACAGGAGGCCCTTAAATGCCGCAAATATTCCGCCATCGAAAATGGTTAAATATTTGCGACTTTTGGGGTCGAGACCCCGGGAACACAAGGGCCTGACGCGCAGAAACTTTATTCGAGACATAGTGAAACGCCTGGTAGACGTCTCACGTGACCAAAAGACTGGTCTATACGTCGGACAACGCATTAGGATTACCAATGGTAACTTACCATTCAGCGAGGTTATGTGGCCAGTCTTTTAGGCACGTTTCCAACTGACAGCAGTCTGGCACTAGATTTTATAGTCTCATTTTAATTTGTACATACAGTTTAATTTTTAGATGTTGTGTATTTAGAAATTTAATTAATTTTATTATATTGTATGTCTGTAGAGACCACGGGCCATAAAAATAGTCCGGACTTTTGGTAGGCTTACGTCGGACCATGGGGAGGCCAAAACGTAGAGGCCCCTTGACAAATTTAATGTAAATGTGGCGTGACACTGACCGGCCATTATCCCTGTCTACACCATACAATAATACACCCAAGGACAAGCCCCGGCCAGTATAGGATTATTGTGGGAAATAAGAACAAAAGGTACCGGGCTATTGGGGTGAACTGTTAGTGGTACTAGGGGTCTGGGAATATGGGGACTATGGTGTCTCCCCGTCGCAATGTTCGGGGAACATGGAAAAATGTGCAGTCGGTGACTCGGCACTCCCTGCATGGGCCCCAAAAAAAAATATATTGAAGTGAAATTTCTATATAAACGGGGGGTCTTAGGATTTTTCTGTCACGAAAAAGCGTTACGGCCGCGTGGAGGCGCGACATAAATTTAGAGTATACTATGGATGCATTTTTTGTTTCCGGGTCGAATTCAGATTTTTTTGTTTGATATAATAATGTATATTTAAATAAAAAATGCATTCATTAAAATGTACCTACATACATACATACATACATAACTTCACGCCAGTTCCCTCGCGGGGTAGGCACGAACAACAGAGTGCCATTTAGGCTTATTCTTACACACCTCACTTGCCTCTTTGACATTCATAACTCTTGTCATGCAAGCTCGTCTGTTCTTAAGGCTCCTGACATCACCTTCTGCTAGTACACGATCAATTTGATCATGGAAGGTGTGTCGTGGCCTTCCACGACTTCTGCGTCCATCCACTTTTGCATTGTATATCTGTTTAGTCATTCTTTCATCATGCATTCTAAAATGTACCTAACCTAACCAAATCATAATTTGCAGTAAACCTGCGAAAAATTGAAACTTCAACGGACAAGTGGCAAAACGAATCGCAACAAAAATTTTACTTCAAGTTTTACGGGCAGGTCCAAATTGGACAAGTACATTGACAATCTGTCCGTAAAACTTCAAATTAATGATTGGTTGCGATTCGTTTTGCCACTTATCCGTTGCCATTCGTTTTTCCACTTATCCGTTGCCATTCGTTTTTCCACTTATCCGTTGAAGTTTCACTTCTACTATGTGTCCCAGCACACATTTCGATTTTATTTATACTAAGTAATAAATCGAGCTATAACCATTATACATATACCTTGCATTTTTCATCTTTAAATTTTATTTGTTCCTAAAATGGCGCCTCCCTAGGTCTCACGGGCCTATATGTAAATCCTGCACTGGTTATCTATCTTTTGTACATATTATCTTGGTTAGGAATAAAGCGTTATTTATCTATCTATATAGTAAACAAACACGTATTTGTTGTCTAAACCAATACTTCTCTTTTATGGGATGCGCAAACAAGCGGCAAACATGCAAACGTGACCATTTCAAAGTTTGTAAGCTTAGGCTAGGTATATATATAATGTGGTAAACGCTGGTACAATATGTTATTATTGTTTTAGCTTTATAACAAATTGAAAACAAATATTTATAGCTAGGCGTTTGTTTGTTATTGGTGGTTTTGAACCAAAATTCATTACTTCTTTGTGAGTTGACCTTATTCTGAAACATCTTTTAAACATCTAAGTTACGTCTTTTCATTTCATGTAACTTGTATAGCTTACTTACATTATAAAAAAAATGAGACTGATTTTTTTTAAACGAAACTTGTAAATAAGCAGAATACTAACCTGATGGAAAGTTGTTACCGACGTTTGCAACAGCAGGAGCATAGACAGAATGCGATATAGGACAGGGACTATCACCAATGTCAGGAGCCTTAAGAACAGACGAGCGTGCATGACAAGAGTTATGAATGTCAAAGAAGTTAGTGAGGTGTGTAAGAATAAGCCTAAATGGCGCTCTGTTGTTGTATGTACTATCACCAATCCCTTCCGCTCTGATAATGGCCATGAACGGTAAGGAGATACTGATTCCAGCATGACTCTTTCACGTCAACATGCGATTGTGTTAAAGTAATACCAGTTTCCAAAGTTCAGTCCTAAACTTACCAATTGCATGATAGTCAGGTACTTCTTCCACCACAAGTACTTGGTTACTGGAGGTCCAAAGACTGAGAGTCCGTAATACGTGTACATCAAAACGTGGATGCCGCTGTTCACCATCGCCGGTAAGAAAGCTGCAATGTATACAAGCATCAATGAGTTCCAATGCCCTAGGCCGGCAAAGGTTTCCGACGCCGCAAGGCCTGCTTCGACCTTCAGCTGCGGTGAGTGGACGGTAGGGGTGGGTCCCTTAGGTATAGGGTTCTCACTCGCCGTTAAGCCATCGAGATCTTACTTTCCACCGTCTTCAAGATGTTAGTTTGATATCGATTTTGTGTTTTATAAAAAACTGTTTTTACTCGTTAATTGCGCGAAAACCTGAATAGCTTTAGAAATAATATATTAAGCGCCTGTAGAAATTGTACTACTAGTACGCGTATACAAGATTGCTATCGCACTCTTCGATGTCTGCTTTTTGGAGTTGTAAAGCACAAGGCTCCTTCCTATTTATACGAGAAGCTCTCTTGGGCTTCTAGCAGAAGGCGCATAGTTTTCTGCGCGCGTTCACCTCTCCTCCCGTGCGACGCGTCACAAACCACCCCATGTAAAAACCAGGTAGATGCCGGGGGAAAAAAAATATTTCCCGGCAGTGAATGCGGCCTTAGAGGCCTGCGCCTACCAGAGCACCTGGAGTTTGTCGAGCTTCCGATTTCTCGTAACCCTGACATAAGGTGCAGGAAGGAACACCCAGGAGTTTTGTATACCTAACTGTCGAGTGGCAATAGCATCTTTAGTTCTGCTTAGAGATGCTAGTGCCACCCTGACCTGGCTAATCCCACACACACACTCACTTCAATCCCACACACTTCGCGCAGCCTATGGTCGTCAATCGGATTACCCCTGGCTAAAAAAAAGCCAACAAAGACTTAGTCCACTCAACCACAAAGGACATACAGGCCTTTATAGTCCTAGAGGCGCTATTCCGGGTAAGTGACAAATTCTGCAATTTAATGCAACTAATATTATAAATGCAAATATGAGTTTCGTTGACTGTAACCCTTTACGCCTTGATTAGATACGCAATATATCGTCACTTCATGTGCGGAGTGAAGACAAATATAGCCAAAAAGATGGCACTGCGATCGCGTCTTATTGGCGCCACTGTTCCATTTCACTCTCAAATACATCGTTATGATAATAACAATAATATTGGTAATTTTAATGTGATACTCTTATGATTAGCTACACCTTCGCTAAATAAGCGTTACAAGTATTTGGAATTACAAATTAAATTTGACATTTCTAAGGACGGCATATGGTTGGTCCTTCACGCGAGAGTAACACATTTATACTCTGTCTAACCATTTATTTTACTTTTGACAGGTTGATTGATCAATTAGTAATGTCCTAAAGAATAAATTGTGATCAATTTAGTGCACCTATATGTACTATTTGCTAAAATATTGTATTGCGTAATAAGCCACACATAACATATATTTATACTTAAAAGTGATCTAAAAGCAGAATTATGAATATTTAAATCTAAATAAATGACGTGTTATTTTCTTGTACTTAATTTCAAAATGAATAATTACGATTAAGTTCAGGTATGAAGATGACAGTTTATATTCTGTGCATTAATTGACTTATATACGTCACTATTATGTCACCTGGACTAGTGAAGCATGACAAATATGACATTTGCAGCTTATGACATTTAATGTCAAAAATAAAATAAATAGTTCCACAGAGTACAGCAACAAAAATGACTCCTGAACATGTTAATACGTGACCATACTTACTGGAACCACTAGGCACCCATTTGATTCCTATCCACCAGAATGAGAACATCGTCGAGTGGTGATATACATGCAGGAAAGTCAACTGCTCGTCTTTTTTTCGAAGAATGAAGAAAAATGTATCACAAAATTCCAGAAGTTTCGAGAAATAATACCACCATACCGCATCTGCTATCTGTAAAATGAAATATCTATAAAACAAGACTGGTAATATAAATACGATATTATCGCGCTCATCAAGTTGCGCAGATTTGAAAGTAAATTTCATATATATCGAGTGTCGACTCCAATGATTTCCAAATTTCCAATCCAACTCCGAAATAGAGGTCAGTAATCCATAATACCAAAAGTTATAAAATTGCAATAACGCGACAAATCCAACAAAATTACATTGAGTTTATTCTAGTTATTGGTAAGAGGTTAAAATTAGCGCGGTGTAAAATACTAGTGCCGCCATCTAGTTTTGAAACTAACAAATTTACAGCACGAAAAATTTTCGGTATTAGGAATAATGGTCGCTATACGCTGTCCAGCCATTTATTATACTTATACTTTTGACGTTTGCACGCCTTTCAAGTTGCATTTTGTGACACTAAATTTCACATTCTACTAAAAGTCACAATCGTTATATTTCATTGTTATGGGCGAAATAATAGTAACTAACGTACTGTGAGTCATCTAATGCACAGACTATGTACGGTTTATACACTTCCAAAGATGCTGGACTTAATCGTTAACGATAGACCCCGTTTGAAGGGTGTTTGTAAGCCAAACCACGTTGAGTTGTTGTACGTTGTTTATTAAGGTCGTTTGGTGACCTGAGTCGCACAACTTGCAGTGCACAAGAGCCGCACGTGATGGTGTTGTGAATACGTCTGTTTTGCTTTTTTTTTGGAGCTGGACCCAGCTGAATACCGGACTTGGGGGGCTTCCCGACTCCGTGGGAGCGGAGACGTTCAGCCCGGAAGCAGCGCGCTCGAGGAGGCACCTCCTGTGAGATTCGACCTCGGCTCGACCGCTGCGGGGGATTGACTCTATATTGAGAATTAGCCGTAAAAGGCTGAATGTGCTAAGCCAACAGGCTGAAGTGATTATATGGGGACCAATTATCGACTCCGCCGGCGGAGCCGATCCCAGTCTATCATTACTACCGCTTCGCAACGTATTATATATAGCTGGAGGAGAAGAAGCGGCGGAAGAAACTCTCCAGCAACACGCCTATGCTAATCTGGTATGGCTACTTGTGTCTGTAATGAGTGAGTGAGATTGATGGGCCTTAACTTTGTGTAAGTCTGTTTTACTATATTATTTGTTGCGTATTTATATGTAAAATACGCTGTACGAGCAATATTGCCTCGTACAGACTATCGTCATCATACCTATCTAAATTTTATCGTAATTCATTGTATTGACATAAAAACGCAATGTTTAAGAAGAAAATAATACGCCATTTATTTTGATTTAAAAAGTCCTAGTTTTGCTTTTATTTCAGTTTTAAGTATAAAAAATATGGCTTATTAAGCAATACGGTGTTTTTAGGAAGTGATATAGGTGCGCTAAATTCAATAAAATTATTCACGAAATAACTATTTTTTTAATATAAAATCAACACTAAACACTAAAACTTAGTAAGACTAAAACTTAGGCATTATTAATTGTTCAATTATCGAACTGTCAAAAGTTAAATAAAAGCTTGGACGAAGTATGGAGTCTAAATAATTAAATGAATGAGATATTTTTATCATCTTTCAAAACGTCTCAGCAATCAGTCTTTGTTAACCGACTTCAAAAAAAGGATGAGGTTCTCAATTCGTCGGAATCTTTTTTTTTTAATGTATATTCACCTATTACTCCGAGATTTATTGTTCATTGCTATTTTCAACTGAATAATATTTACGATTGTATGATCCTTTCACATATAATTTATATTAATTTAAAACACAAATTAAAAAAATATTATACCTAAGTGTTATGACATATCTCTAATTTTTTTATTTAATTTATTATCATAGTAAATTTGTTTTTTTATATTTTGACATATGACTATTGTATTTTTTTTTTTTTGTAATATATAATATCCCTGAGCTCCTCCTAAGCGGTTGGTCCATTTTAATGAATTATTGTGCGTGTTCAAGAGGGTAGGTAATTAAATTAAAAAAGTAAGTGGCGCTCGGGTTCTAAATTTATTTTTTTAGGGCAGGACAACGTGTGCTGGACCCGCAATTTTTTCTTATATTATTGTATAAATTATTTTCTTGTAGATGTTTGAGTCAAATGTGTATTATATAAATCATTTTAGTTGATTGATGTAAGTATATATTAAATTCCTATTTTAAATTTAATAATATTAATTGTAATGATGATGATGGTGATGTCAGGAGCCTTAAGAACAGACGAGCGTGCATGACAAGAGTTATGAATGTCAAAGAAGCAAGTGAGGTGTGTATGAATGGGCCTAAATGGCGCTCTGTTGTTCGTGCCTACCCCGCAAGGGAACTGGCGTGAAGTTATGTATGTATGTAATTATTGTATGTTTCCTAAATAAATTACATATTTAATTTTTATTGTTACTTATACAGAACCGTCCACAGTTCGTGGACTCTCACGTACTTAGCCAAATTTTTTTTTTTTTTAAACGAACAAACACATAAGGGTCGAAACAAAAAAAAATGTCTGTGTGTGCAGTTCACAGTAGAAATGTAACTTCAGAGAATATAGTCACAGATAATTCTTCTCTAACTTTTATTAATATAAATAATGAATATAATTCCTTTACCGTACATTCCTGAACATATTATAATTCAAAATAAACTTTTTGAGCATCACTCAATTTTTCACTGTGTTGATCTAAGCAATATTATTATCAGTTTTATTTCGGTCCAAATTGGACCTATGTCTAATTATCGCTCTTATTGACTCTCTCATCTGTGATGCACAATGTAAAACTGGTATCTCCTTCTCTCGTAGGCTTAATCCTATAGATTTATTTCTTTATCTTGTTTTAGTGTCGCTTTTTCGTTTAATTGATTTTCAAATCACAACGATTCTAAAGAAGTTTTACTTCAAAAATGCAGAGATTTTTTTGCTTCTGAAGTATTTTCATTTACGAAATTTCAGCCTACCTCCAGTATTAATATTTCTAACGTGAAACCTCCATTCGAGTTGTTTAAAAGGTAAAGTAATTTTCCAACTTTTACCATTAATCATTAGCAGCATTTCGTTATTTTTCAATAACAAACTCGTCTCTGAAGTGTAGTCTTGTAGGGCGTTCCATTAGTAACTCACAACGCCCAAAATGCTCAGTTAGCCGTTCCACAACGCGACCGCGATCGTTGTGGTCGTGGCGAAAACGTCACTAATGACGTCATCATTTTCGATGACACGACGCCCACAACGACCCATGTCAAAAGGTGGGTCGAAGTGGGCGTTGACCACAGAGCGTTAATTCTCTCTTGTCAATACGTTGAAAAAGGCGCGATTTTCAGACATCAACGCTCCATAACCCGTTCCACTAGCGTTTATGATTATAACGTCCGCAAGCAAGTGGAAAGGGAAAAATCGCGGTCGTGAACGTGGTTGTTGTAAGTCCCTAATGGAACGTAGCCTTGGTAGCGTAATGACCATCGCACGCGTCCCAAACTCAAAGGGCGCGGGTTCGATCCTGGCCGAAACGCATGCACCACTTAGGCAGTTTTCTGACCTAATTTGCATATTGTTACAATTACCACGTGCTAACAACGGCGAAGGAAAACATCGTGATTTTTTTTTTTTTTTGGCCAGGGGAAATCCGTTTGAGGACTAAGCCGCGACAGGCACAGAAGCCTGGGGGGATCTTCGCGACCCGTGTGAGTGTGGGATTCGCCAGATCGGGGGTGGCACTAGCGTGCCCGGTCAGAACCGGTGCCACGCTATTGCCACTCCCCAGTTAGGGATACCCACTAAAACCCCTGGGTGTTCCGTCCTGCGCCTTATGCCAGGGCTACGTGAATGCGGGATTCCCAACTCCGCGTGCCCTGGCAGGCGTGGGCCCCCCTCACTGGGCCTCTTCCTATGCCGGAGGACGTATCCCCCGGCTACTGCTAAGTCTAGTCCCTGCGTGGGGCGGTCTGTAACGCGCCCCACGGGAAGAGAGATGAGCGCGCGCGGAACACTCGCGCTCTCATCTCGACGGCATGTGCGGGTGAGTGAGAACCCCTATACCCCTAGGGGCCCCACCCGCGCCGCCCGCTTACGGCGGCCGAAGGTCACTGTCTGACCTCCGGCGTCGGCGCGTCCTCCTTTGGCGGGAGCGGAGCAGGGAATTACGCTCACGATCCCGTTCCGCCTCCTCCTTCGCGAACATGACTTGCTCGCAGAAGGAGGAGACGGCGTCCCATCCGGTGGAGCTCCCGACCATGGTACGTACCACGGCCGGGAGCGAGGTGTCAAGTCCGGTATGGGCGACGAGCTCCCGGCGCTGCTCCGTCCAGGCTGGACATTCCTGGAGAGTGTGCAGCGCCGTGTCCTCGTCGCCCGTATCACAATGATGGCACCCTGACGTGGCCTCGCGGTCGAGGCGACACAGGTTCCTTCCGAAGCAACCATGCCCCGTTAGGACCTGTGTCAGCCTGAACGTCAGGGTGCCGTGACTTCGTCTAATCCAATCGTGCAGGACGGGCCTCACCGCCTCAATGGTGGCGGGGCCCGCGCTGGGGCGTCGTAGGCGATCTTCCCAGACCCGCACGGCTACCTGGCGGAGCTCCGACCGGCACGCCTCGATCTCGCGAGGCGCGGGTCTGGTGCCCCTGGCCAGGGCCTCTTTGTGCCACACATACAGTGACGCCAGGACCCTGGCTTCCAGGTCCCATGGAGGGGATCTGGCCAGTAGCGAGGCCACTTCGAAGGACACCGTACGGTATCCTCTTATTGCCCTGACGGTCAATATGCGTTGCGCTTGACGCAACAGCGCCGCGTTTTTGGCCGTCAGGCGGTCCGACCATACAGGGGCCCCGTAAAGGGCCATCGAACGTACGATGCCTTCGAAGAGTTTCCGGCACGTGGCGTTGGGCCCCCCGACGTTGGGGAGTAGGCGCGAAAGCGCACCGGCTGCCCCCTTGAGTCTGGGGAGCAGCAGCCGAAAGTGTGCCGAAAAATCCCATCGGCTATCGAGGACCAATCCCAGGTATTTCATGGTTCCACCGATGCCGATGCGGATGCCTCCTACTGTAATGCAACTATCCGGAGGTGGACGATTACGAGGACCGTGAAACATCACGGCCTCGGTCTTCTGTAACGCCACCTCCAGACCAAGACGCCGGATCCTGCCTACTATTGTCGACACCCCAGCCGTGCCTAGAAGGCACGCCTGCCGATGGGTCCTCCCGCGCGCGGCGATCAACGTGTCGCCTGCGTAGCATACGATGCTGACGCCCGGGAGGACCCGACACCTCAATGTCCAGTCGTATGCGATGTTCCACAGGAGGGGACCTAGAACCGACCCCTGTGGAACACCGCACACCATGGCTCGTCGATTCCAACCCTCGTGGACCGGGTAGATGACGGCTCTGCTATTTAGGTATGCCCCGACTATACGACGGAGGTAGGTTGGCACCCCGAAATATCGGAGTGCCTCCATGATGCATGCCCAGGGCAAGGAATTGAATGCGATGGCGATGTCTAAGGACACTGACAACAGGACCTCGCCCTGGGAGACTGCTTCCTCCGCCAAGCTTCTCAAGCGCATGATCGCGTCGATCGTGGAGCGCTCCGTGCGGAAACCGAACTGGTTGTCCGCCAGATCCGGCCCCGTCGTCGATAGGTGCTGGATGAGGCGGTCGACGATGTTCCAGTGCCACCTACCGGGTCCACATGTGAGCTATCCTATCTTTCAAGTCGTATCAAACTGCACACGGCGTGCAAATTTGATTAAAATCGGTCAAGTAGTTTAGGAGTCCATTGAGGACAAACATTGTGACACGAGATTTATATATATTAAGACGAGATTTATATATATTAAGATATAAAAAAAAGTCGTGTTAGTTACACTATTTAATTTTATAACTCAAGAACGGCTGTACCGATATGGCTGAAAATTGGTAGGGAGGTAGCTTAGAACCAGGAGACGGACATAGGATACTTTTTATCCCGTTGGAACCGGTAGGTGGCGCTGAGATCGGGTCCTAGATTTTTATTTTTTCAGAGCAGGACAACGTCTGCCGGGGCCGCTAGTTATGCATAAAAAATACATTAAATCAATAAAAAAACAACATTACAACACACTACCATGTATTTGACACACACACGCATATATACTCATTTGTTTATTATTAAAGTCAAATTAACAGTGTAGCCTTGGCGAAATCTGTGATTATCTTAATATATATAAATCTCGTGTCACAATGTTTGTCCTCAATGGACTCCTAAACTACTTGACCGATTTTAATCAAATTTGCACACCGTGTGCAGTTTGATCCGACTTAAAAGATAGGATAACTTACATTTGGACCGGGTAGGTGGCGCTGGAATCGGGTTCTAAATTTTATTTCTTCAGGGCAGAACAACGTCTGCCGGGACAGCTAGTATTAATATATATAAATTACGTGTCACGTTGTTTGTCCGCGATGGACTTTTAAACTACTTGACCGATTTTAATCAAATTTGCACACCGTGTGCAGTTTGATCCGACTTGAAAGATAGGATAGCTCACATTTGGACCCGGTAGGTGGCGCTACAATCGGGTTCTAAATTTTATTTCTTCAGGGCAGATCAACGTCTGCCGTGACAGCTAGTAGAAGTATAGTCTTTGACAACAGAACCTTAATAATGTTCAAACTTAGAATTTAAATTAATTAGCTTAATTAGGGCCTTGTGTGTTAGTTATCTTTTTGTGTTCGGGTGTTTTAAATTTGTAAATTCGGTGTGCGATAGATAGATAGATCGATAACACTTTAGAGAGAGAGAGAGAGAGAGAGAGAGAGAGAGAGAGAGAGAGAGATAACTCTTTATTGCACACCAAAACATACAATTACAAAAACAGACCATATTTACAATATTTTCTAGGCGATACAATAGGCGGCCTTATCGCTCAAAGCGATCTCTTCCAGGCAACCTAAATCAAAAACAAATTTGAATCAGGTGATGTAGGTGGTGCAGGAAAAAGGCAAGGGACTCATAAATACTTTATTGTACACCATTACAGAAAAACTTACGAATTAGTATTAGTATAATTGGGTACAAAGGGCGGTCTTTGATAGATGTGGTGTTGGTGCTATATACACCGCGTAAAGAAAAAAAAAGTATTAATATCCTCCCAGTGTCCTTGCCTTCTCTGTCCTATCCGCCACAACACTCGCGCGAACGAGACGCAGAACCGTAACGGAAGACTAAGAGAAGATTTATATTAGACCGGGCCGTGTCCGGGCCGGGGCGGGGCCGGAGCGGAGCCACTCCGTGCTGCACGTTTATATTACACCGGGTGCTAAACGGGCGATACAAAATGTATGTAACGTTTCAAATTCGTGCCCCGTCCGGGCCACGTACACGGCACGCCCCGGACACGGCCCGGTCTAATATAAATCACGGGCGATACAAAATGTATGTAACGTTTCAAATTCGTGCCCCGTCCGGGCCACGTACACGGCACGCCCCGGACACGGCCCGGTCTAATATAAATCACGGGCGATACAAAATGTATGTAACGTTTCAAATTCGTGCCCCGTCCGGGCCACGTACACGGGACGCCCCGGACACGGCCCGGTCTAATATAAATCACGGGCGATACAAAATGTATGTAACGTTTCAAATTCGTGCCCCGTCCGGGCCACGTACACGGCACGCCCCGGACACGGCCCGGTCTAATATAAATCACGGGCGATACAAAATGTATGTAACGTTTCAAATTCGTGCCCCGTCCGGGCCACGTACACGGCACGCCCCGGACACGGCCCGGTCTAATATAAATCACGGGCGATACAAAATGTATGTAACGTTTCAAATTCGTGCCCCGTCCGGGCCACGTACACGGAACGCCCCGGACACGGCCCGGTCTAATATAAATCACGGGCGATACAAAATGTATGTAACGTTTCAAATTCGTGCCCCGTCCGGGCCACGTACACGGGACGCCCCGGATACGGCCCGGTCTAATATAAATCACGGGCGATACAAAATGTATGTAACGTTTCAAATTCGTGCCCCGTCCGGGCCACGTACACGGCACGCCCCGGACACGGCCCGGTCTAATATAAATCTTCCCTTAGTCGCATCTGTCAAATCCAGTCTTGCTACGCGACCGCTTGAAGTACTTTAACGTGTGAAAATTACAAATTCCAAAAATACGAACCAGCAAACAAGTGAGTGTTCCTTACACCTATTCTCCTATAACGCATCACCATGTGGTGTTATGCTTTGAGGTGTATTTGTTTTGTGTTTTATGTTTTGATGATATATATATTTGTAGACGGTTCACTGAAACGTCACTGTCATACTGTCAAGAGTGATATGTTGTCAATATCACTCTCGCGGAGCGTCGTAACTACGGAAGCGGGGCGGCGGGAAGAAGGAAGATATAACCTAATAACCTCCTCCAGAGAATCGTCGCCAGCGCACCAAGTATTCGACGAACTGCGATTCATAGCCTTAATCAAAGTGAATTATAACGTAATCAGTGTTAATATCAAGAGAGATGATTGTTTCATAAATATACCCACATACATCATGCCATGCCATGATGAATTCTGATTGGGCTCATCATGAGCTTATACGGCTCTGACGAGCTTACATATTATATTTATGTTTTGTGTTTCTTATATGGTTTGGTTTACAACGGTGATTGTAATTTGTAATTTGAATATTGCATCTCTAAAAAACATCATATGGGTAAAAAAGTAAATGGCATGTATGATCGAAGCTTCGTTCGCGTTGCAATGATGGCAACGTGTAACTACATATACTTACAATGTAAAATCTAATACAAATCTATCTAGTCTAATATATAAAATTCGATTTTGGTGATTTTGTTTTTGTGTGTTTGAGTGGGTACCCGGATGGTTTAGATTCGCAATTAGAACCGGTACGTGGCTCTGGGATCGGGTTCTAGAATTTTATTTTTTAAAGGCAGGACAACGTCTGCCGGGGCCGCTAGTCTATCTATATTATTATAAAATTCTAAAAATGCCGTGTCTGTACATTGAAGATAATAAAAAAAAACAATTAGAACTACACTATATAAACGACGGAGAACACGGTGCAATTATATTCTTGCCTTTTTGTCTGTTGGTTCGGGATTCAAACTATTGAGCCGATTTCGATGCGGTTTTCGCTGATCGACTGCAAATTTATAGACTTAAAATCTGTGTTACTTTTTATCCTGGGAATTCCGCTGGATATTTACTGGGAATTATTTAAAATGGCCAAATATAAAAAAAAACGAATTCAAATGCGATTTTTCACTGATCGATAGCAAATTTTATGCAATAAAACGTATGACTTTTCATCCCGGAAATCCCGCGGGAATTTCCGCAGTTTCCAACACAATTTTCACAAAAACGACAGCTTTGGTTATTTTTAATTTTTTTTTTTTTCTTTTTACCATTTTTTAAATCGGCAGACAAACACATACATTGTATATCCCCAAATTGAGCAAGTTACGCTTGTGTTATGGGTAATATACAACGGACTACTCTGGGGCCGATCCCAGATACCCAGACCATAGTAAATAACGGAGAAAATACATTTCCGAAATTTACTATACCAGGAATCGAACCCGGCTTAGCCCGCTCAACCACAGAGGCCGTCAAATGCTGAGGTTATTTCAGCCCGGGGAATCCTTTTTCAGAATCAAGCGTGAACGATATCCTAGTTTAGTAAGAAATCAAAGCGAACATCTAGTTATAAGTAATTTATTATATAATAGCGTAATGGATTCCATCCGCTTAGTCGTTCGTAGTACCAAAATAATTTTCTTCAGGAAAATAACGCGAATTTTCAGTAAAATACTTGCTTCTTTTTGCGGGTTGATTAATCCTACTTTCAGAATTCTAATGACGCCCAATCTTTTCAAGAATTTTGATTAGGGATTCATCTCTATATTTCCACAAAAGGCATGAAGGTAGTCAAAGTGAAATTACTTCATTTTCATTTTACACATTTACATACGTACAAAACGTCCCAATTTCAGAGTACTTTATTTTCTCTACAAAATATAGATTCATAGAGGATTTTGATGAATAAGTTTTTGTACTGAAGTGAAATTTTATCCGTGCAGGAACGGAGAAAGAATACAATTTGCGGCCGGGCGGCCTGTCTTAAGAGGCGACTTAACAACCCACAGCCAGGTGGTAGGGCATTTGCCCGACTGGATGGCTACCGCCCCTGGTCTAAGGTATGTCGCCATAACAACCTTGAGTTGTGTTCCGGCATTAGTGACCAGGTTCCAGTTTCCCTTAAGAGAGCAGCAGCGCATTTGTAGCAACTTTTCTGTTGCAAATGTCCATAGGCGATAGTAAACGCTTTCTATCAAATGGGCCGTCTGCCTGTCTGCTGATCTCCTGCAATAAAAAAAATGGCTATCCAAATTAAAAAAACCTACTATGAATAGATTTATAAACTATTTTTGATTAATTTATCCATAATAAATTATTTGTTTTAAGCCTGAGCCCAGCAGTGGGACATTTATTGATTAATAATAATAATCAGCAGACAAACACACACATTGTATATCCCCAAATTAAGCAAGTTACACTTGTGTTATGGGTAATATACAACGGACTACACTGGGGCCGATCCCAGACACCCAGATCATAGTAAATAACGTAAATTTACTATACCAGGAATCGAACCCGGAGCCTCTACGTTGCAGTGAGGTAGGCCGGCACAGGCTTAGCCCGCTCAACCACAGAGGCCGTCAATATAGTGCATATGCAGGTGCTAAATATAAAATTTAACAATAAGTTTAATCTTGCTGCATATTTTTTTATTAAGAATCAATATTGTACTTGAAAAAATTTCCTTATGATATTGGACGCCTAACAAGGCAAAATGTGTAAGTACCTATGTAACACAGAGGTTTCATTCTTCAGCGCCAACCTCTACCAACTTTTACGATTTTTTTAACCTGATGGAAAGCGGTTATCGTCGCCTATAGACATTTGTAACACTAATGTGCTACAAATGCGCTTTTGCTCTCTTAAGGTAGACTGAAACCTAGCCAACTGATGCCGGAACACAACTCAAGGTTGTTATGACGGCATATCCTAGACCAGGGGCGGTAGCCATCCAGTCGGGCGAATAGCCTCCCACCTGGCTGTGGGTAGTTTTGTCGCCTGTTACGACAGGCCGCCCGGCCGCAGGAAATTGTATTCTTTCTCTGTTCCTGCACGGATGAAATGATATAATGGTCACGTCATGTAAGACAGACTACGCTGAATATAAGACGTTTTCTGATGACTAGATAAGTCCAAATTTATCTAACATCATTTACAGTTAGTTGTAGTAGCTTAGAATATTTAAACTACTATACCTATTATTATACTAAATACGTTTGTACATCCTTTTTTGGCAAAAGGTTATTCTCGTTAAGAAAATGTTTGAAAACCGAATTATTTCGTATTACGTAATTAATTACAGGTACTTTTCTTTGTGACTATTAATTACCGTAATTAACGACTCCCAGATGGCATTTCTCTCAAGCCCTTCTTGTATGTAATATGTAACAAGTTACTGCTTTCACAAATTACTGAAACCTTATTACACAAGCATTTATAACAATAGCCTATATAATAATATCTACTGCCCCAGCTAGACGAATCCTTATATTAAAATGAAAGGATGGTATATCAATTATTGTTTTAATAGTTTAAGCCTAAATGGCGCTCTGTTGTCCGTGCCTACCCCGCAGGGGAACTGGCGTGAAGTTATGTATGTATGTTTTAATAGCTTTCTTAATGAACACAAAACTAACTGCAAACTAAGAAGTAAAAAATAAACATCTACACCATCTTGAAGTCGATGAATTTTGCAAGTTGATTGTTGTTTTTTATATTTTACTTAGCATCGAATTCAAGAAATTGTAACCTTGCATCGTTTGTTTTTGTCCGATTTGCTCGAAAAATTAATAAAATGTTAGAAAGAAGAAACGAAGAATAAACTTTTATATAGAACTACAAAACAACGACATAACACAAATATTTAATTATGGAAAACCTACATACAAATACAATTGATTATATAACTACAATTTTTTTTATTTTTTTTTATTGCAGGACTACAGCAGACAGGCAGACGGCCCACTTGATGGAAAGCGGTTACCATTGCCTATAGACATTTGCAATACCAAAGGTGCTACAAATGCGCTGCTGCTCTCATAAGGGAAACTGGAACCTGGTCACTAATGCCGGAACACAACTCAAGGTTGTTATGGCGACATACTTTAGACCAGGGGTGGTAGCCATCCAGTCGGGTAAAGGCCTTACCACCTGGCTGCGGGTTGTTAAGTCGCCTCTTACGACAGGCCGCCCGGCCGCAGGAAATTGTATTCTTTCTCCGTTCCTGCACGGATAAATAAATAAAATAAAATTATAAATAAAAAATAAAAAAAAATAGCAAAAGAAATCCAATTATAGATTTTCATGAATAAGCTATTGGTTAAAAGTAACATCAAGACGTAAAAAAGGCGCCGAGAAGCTTAGTCACTGTGGAAAACTTTTAGGCTTACATCGCTTGGCTCCTGAAATACTGATTACAATCGGGTCGATGTCATCGTATCTTACATTATCTATATACGTGAAGCAAAAACTTTGTACCCCTTATTACGAAAATGGCGTGGATGGAGAAGTCTGAAATTTCGTACACTTATAGTTTATATAGAGAAGGAGTGCAGAATACTAATATTTTTTTAAATTATGCATAAAAAATACATCAAATCAATAAAACAAACTTTACACACACTACCATGTATTTGACACACACACACGCATATCTCTTATAACTTTTTGTTTATTGTTAAAGTCAAATTAACAGTGTAGCCTTGGCGAAATTTGTGATTATAGAAGTATAGTCTTTGACATTAATTATTATGGTCGAATTTCGACCACGGGCGACCACTAGTTTAAATAATTACTTGCTCGCACTAGAAATGAGTTTTGTCTGTAATTAGTAAAAATAAGTAAGAAAGAATGACTAAACAGATAAATACAATGCAAAAGTGGATGGATGCAGAAGTCGTGGAAGGCCACGACACACCTTTCATGATCAGATTGATCGTGTACTAGCAGAAGGTGATGTCAGGAGCCTTAAGAACAGACAAGCGTAAATGACAAGAGTTATGAATGTCAAAGAAGCAAGTGAGGTGTGTAAGAATAAGCCTAAATGGCGCTCTGTTGTACGTGCCTACCCCGCAAGGGAACTGGCGTGAAGTTATGTATGTATATATGTATATAAGTAAGTAAGAAGCTAAAGGTACATTTATGACTTGATTAAATCGTATAGACTTCGCTGGAATATTAAAGTGGACCTTACTTAGAAGATCTGGACAATCAATATCGGAGGAGATAATTATTAGAAGAAGTAAAAAATCAGCAATATCTCGTCGGTCTTTAAGTGGCAATAGGTGAAACTTTTTGCAAAGATCAAAATGTGGTTAACTAGAGACTGGATCTTTTTCCTATAGCATAAATGTTGAATAAAACGCTTTTGCGCACATATAAACGGAATAATGTCAGGAGCCTTAAGAACAGACGAGCTTGCATGACAAGAGTTATGAATGTCAAAGAGGCAAGTGAGGTGTGTAAGAATAAGCCTAAATGGCACTCTGTTGTTCGTGCCTACCCCGCAAGGGAACTGGCGTGAAGTTATGTATGTATGTATGTATGTATAAACGTAATATTATTAACGTGCACTTAAATATAAGAATAAAAGCAAAAGGAGATTTAAAAAGAAAACCAACGTCGAAAGACGTTTGAGAATAAGACCTCTGTACACTGGGCAAGCCGCGGGTATATCTTATTTTTACTTCTCGTTCCCAATATGTCCGCTTCCCCAGCAGACAGTAGAAAAGTGGCCCGTGACCTGGGCAACAATTAAATAAACGTTCGAATTAGTTTCGTTTAAATTCTCGCGCTGCCTATTTCCCTCGTCCCTTTCCTGCTACCGTTGTAGAAGTGGGCATAATATAAAGAAGGCATAACAGAACGCCTAAAGCGGTCACCTTTGGAGAATCGCTTAGTGAAATTGTCATACTTGACATGTTTGTCATCGAATCTGCGAATGCGGCAGCTTTAGGACCTTTGGAATTAGTATAATCTTACCTGAAGTTCATCCGCATCGTAGCGCTGCCGGCATGGTTCACATATATAACTATACCTCAACCTAAACGATGCGGTAAGTAGTCTGACAGCTATGTATGCGTTTAGACCGGCCATCGCTAGATTGTATGGAACTAGAAGCCACGTTAGTTTGAATGGCCGTCGATTCTTCATTATCTTTGGTCCAATCCAAACAATGAAGAGGTAGGCTAATGTGTAGAAAAATGTTGGCACTGGTGAGTCAACGAGCGGCCAGCCTTTGGTTCTGTTATCTGAAAGAAAATAAAAAAATTAGCAGCTTACTACTGGTCTTTTAAAATCACACTAAAGTGTGTTCCTTCGTCGATATCCGTGCAGGGACGAAGAAAGAATAATTTCTGCGGCTGAGGATTTTAGAAAGAGGCGAGAAAATAACACACATTCAGGTGGTTGGGCAAGTGACTGTCTGGATCGCTATTACCGGTCTATACGCCACCTTAATAATCTTAAGTTATTATCCGGCATCATGGCCAGGTTCTAGACCAACCTTCAGGGCTGTCAGCATATTAGTAGCACCTTTACCTAGCAATATAAACGTGGGCCGTTCTGCTGAACTCATACAATATAAAATAAATGTATTCGAAAAAAGGATGCAGCAGGGGCGTAACAAATGGAAGCGTGAGAGGATCACTTTGCTTCGCTCCCGCCAAAGGAGGACGCATCGGCGCTGGAGGGCGTCTTTATATCTCTGGCCGCCCTGAGCGAGTGGCGCGGAGGCGTACAAGAGGAAGGGTTCCCATCTGCCGTTAATGCCGTTGAGATGGGAGCGCGCTGGTGTCCCTGTGAGGCGCGTAACAAATCGCCCGAGTTTTGAAGAATGAAATCGCCGGGGGCTTGGTTACGCCGGCAGTGGAAGAGGCCTTTGGGCCGCCGCTTACCAGGCCCTGTGACATAGCAAGGTCAAATACTTGTAACCTTGGAATAGAGGCGAAAGACGTAATACCGTGGGGTTTTAGTGGGTATGCCAGACCGTGGCGTGGCAATAGCATTTCTTGCTTGCGGTGCTTATGCCATCCCAACATGGCGTATGCCACACTCCCCGCCAAGTTTCCAGCCGCGGTGGATAGTCCTCAAACAGATTTTCCCTAGTTAAAAAAAGGCATATGTAGGATCTTTGATTGAAACTACACACACAGTACACACTTTGTTTACTTGATTTATTTCATCCCTCATGGATGGAGATGCCTTGATATGCACCAGTGAGCACGTGCTTGCGCTACCTTGATTGTCGACGTTCGGACTGATGGTAAATTCGCGCGGACTCACCTAAATACTGAGTCAGGAAAATGTACGTACTTGCTTCGTACAGCACAATAAATACGTTGCCGTCACGACAACGCAAACGAAGTTTTGTTGGCATTACTGGTAATATATAAACATAAAGAGGCATTTATCTCAGTAAAGAGCTGAGTAAAAATAAATAATGTGGATTTATTAAGGTCGCTCGGTTTCCCGTAAACTTACTCCCAGCTGGATGAACAGAAATAAAGTTTTGGGGCCATGAATAATTTCTGCTCCTGGAAATACGTAAGTTGGTTTACTAGTGTTACTCATTTTTAGTGAAAGTCTAAATTTAACTTATCTACTGTTTGTTGCAATTTTATTATATTACTGCTCCGTCTGGGGCAATATTAGCGCTAGTGGTCGTTTCGCGCAGATGTGGCGTTGGGATTAATTATTAAAATTGTGATGCGTTATTGTTATGAATTGTTAATAAAGTTAAACACTGACAGATAACGTATATATATATATATATATATATATATATATATATATATATATATATATATATATATATATATATATATATATATATATATATATATATATACTTTAATGAAGCTATTCGTTAACGGTGTTATTTTTTAATGCAATAAACAAGACGCGTTTATGCTTATAAAGTACTAGCTGGGCCCGCGACGTCATCCGCGTGCAATTTATTTTCAAAACCCCCCGATTTTGAAACATGCTTCATTGGTGCTCCGCTCCTATTTGCCTTAGCGTGATGATATATAGCCTATAGTCTTCCTCGATAAATGGGCTATCTAAAACTGAAACAATTTTTCAAATCAGACCAGTAGTTCCTAGGATTAGCGCGTTCAATCTATTAAACAAACAAACTCTTCAGCTTTATATATTAGTATATTATATAGTGCTACCTAATCTCTTTTTAACTAATATTAAAAAGAGATTAGGTAGAACCTTGAAGAAATAAAGCAATTCATAAGGTCTGTCACAAACTTAATTAATTTAAATTTCGAATACTGCTGAAATGATTGAATGTCCAAAAAAAAATGATGATATTGTTCCATTAAAAAAATCTAGCCGGAATTTGTAACAATGAATAAATTGACATGCATGCATGTGGTTTCAAGTAAATGACAAAATTTGAATTAAAATGCAGTTTATATAATAGCTAATCATTAATAATCTTGTTTAAAAGATCATTTAGGATGAAATGAAACTTTATTCAGAAAGTAAGAAATAAAAGTGGACAAAATCCGGGCAGCAGATAGTCTATACTAATATTTTAAAGAGGTAAATTTGTGTGTATTTGTTTGTAGGAAGTAATCTCTTGAACTACTGAACCGATTTTGAAAATTCTTTCACCAGTTGAAAGCTACATTATTCCTGAGTGACAGGCTATATTTAAATTCGCGTGCTTATGTGCGTGTGTATTTTTTAATGACGCCCAGTGAAGTGGTGAAGTTTTTGCCAGGTGGTAGGGTATTTACTCGACTGTATGGCGACCACCCCTGGTCTAGAGTATGCCGCCATAACAACCTTGTGTTGTGTTCCGGCATTAGTGACCAGGTTCCAGTCTCCCTTAAGAGAGCAGCAGCGCATTTGTAGCACCTTTGGTGTTGCAAATGTCCATAGGCGATGGTAATCGCTTTCCATCAAGTGGGCCATCTGCCTGTCTGTTGCACTCCTGCAATAAAAAAAAGTGGGCACGTGTTAGCTTGTAATTTATAAAATTTATTTTTTTTATATAAATTTAAGACAGCCTGCGTGTTATGCAGCCTAGCTGCCTGCCATCACAGCCAGACTACCTAGTGTGGAGCCATTCATAAACTATGTCACGCGTCAGGGAGGGAGGGGGTGACGAAGTGTGATATTACATTGTGACAAAGGATGGGAGGTGTCCTAAATTTCGTGCCGTCAAATTTCAAAATCTAAAAAATATTTAAGCTTTAAAACACGAAATTTGAATAATTAAAGAAAAAAATCAATTTATTTCCAACGCTGTGCAAGCATAGTGTTTAAATTATTAAAATTACGGAATTGTTTTTTTTTTATTGAATATTTTCTTGATGTAAAATGGTAAATATGTGATGTCACACTAGGGAGGCTGGAGTCTCACGAATGTGGCCAGCTGTGACAAGGACGAAGGATTGTTCAATAAATCATTAAATTCTTATTTACGTAATTTGTGGATGGCCCCTATGTGACCTGCCTAATTGTTTACCTGACAATGACAAAGTCCAGAGGTAATAATCGTAAGTGTCCCTCAGGACGCTTTGCGTTGAATTCACTAGTATGTCCGCCATTCTTCTCGGAGCACTCGATATAACCTGTAACAAATAAAAAATATTTTATAATAATTAATTTTAAAAGCTTTTTATGATTGTTTTTAAAGAATAAAATAATCTCTAGGTTGAGATATAGTAAGTACCCGATATATGACGTTATGTAGAGTTCATGGTGTCAAAAGAAGTTAATTCCGTTATGCCCTCCATGTAAGACGCCTTCTAATACTTAATGAAATTCTAAAATTGTCTCTAAAATCATTTTATCTTGTAACAGCTTATATTTTTTAATTTAAAAAATAATATTACTTTAAGCGAAATGGAAATTCTTAAGTAGCATAATAAGATGTTTGAACTTGAACATAATACAAACATTTTGTAAACAATTTCAGGCACGGAGATTAAATTTCATTATATAAGATAAAACCTTCCATTTTCACCTAAGTAATTATGCTTATATTTACTTAGGTGAAAATATTTTAAGGTAGATTATTATAATTAAAATAAATTTTCTTGTTAGTTTAGGGTACATTTGCTTGTCTGCTGGTTAACCACCTCCTCTCGTGACCTTATACGCTCAGAGGAGACCGATGCAGAGGAGTCGCGAGCACCCCAAAGTCGCAGAGGCCAACAGAGGCCACTAATGGACAAATATAGTCCAGTCTTTTTTTCACGAGGAGAAATCCGCTTGAGGACCATCCACCGCGGAGGATACGTGGTGGGCAGTGTAGGATTCTCCCCACTCCACGGTATGGGATATCCACTAGAAACCCCCGGGGGGGCTCTGTCGTTCGTCATGGACCATGGGTAATAGCCTTACCGCTCTAGGAAGCCTTTATATTAACCAGGGGAAATCCGATTGAGAACTAAGCCGCGATAAGGGCAGAACCTTGGGAGGATAATTCGCGACTCGTGTGAGAGATTCGCCAGATCAGGGGTGGCACTAGCATGCCCAGTCGGAACTGGTGCCATGCTATTGCCACTCCCCAGTTAGCTTTTGAGATCCTGGATATCATGTAGTAGCAGAGTGCTAGCCAAGACAAGTAAAACAAGCCCAAACACGAAGGGTCTATCTTGTTTAGTACAGGAGTTCCTATGGCCACCTTCCGACTACATCATCAAATCAGCTCCATGGTAGCATGCTATTGCATTGTCACGCGATATACATATACGTGCAAAATTTCAGCTCAATCGGAAACCGGGAAGTTGGTCAAATTGAACTTGCAAGATTCCACTCGAACTTACATACATACATCCATAGGTACTTCCATTGCAAGTTAAATAAAAGCTTGTAATTACATGTCTATTACACGTCATGTGAATGACAAAACATATTGGAAACTTTTCATTATGTTCATTTAATAATGCTTTTTGCAAATAAAGATTGATTGATTATGCAATTTGTAAATAGTCATTTACTTATTAAGTACATACATACATACATCCATAGGTACAACCATTGCAAGTTAAATAAAATCTTGTAATTACATGTCTATTACACGTCATGTGAATGACAAAACATATTGGAAACTTTTCATTATGTTCATTTACTAATGCTTTTTGCAAATAAAGATTGATTGATTATGCAATTTGTAAATAGTCATTTACTTATTAAGTACATACATACATACATCCATAGGTACAACCATTGCAAGTTAAATAAAATCTTGTAATTACATGTCTATTACACGTCATGTGAATGACAAAACATATTGGAAACTTTTCATTATGTTCATTTACTAATGCTTTTTGCAAATAAAGATTGATTGATTATACAATTTGTAAATAGTCATTTACTTATTAAGTAATTACATACATACATCCATAGGTACAACCATTGCAAGTTAAATAAAAGCTTGTAATAACATGTCTATTATACGTCATGTGAATGACAAAGCATATTGGAAACTTTTCATTATGTTCATTTACTAATGCTTTTTGCAAATATTGATTGATTATGCAATTTGTAAATAGTCATTTACTTATTAAGTACATACATACATACATCCATAGGTACAACCATTGCAAATTAAATAAAAGCTTGTAATTACATGTCCATTACACGTCATGTGAATGACAAAACATATTGGAAACTTTTCATTATGTTCATTTACTAATGTTTTTTGCAAATATTGATTGATTATGCAATTTGTAAATAGTCATTTACTTATTAAGTACATACATACATACATCCATAGGTACAACCATTGCAAGTTAAATAAAAGCTTGTAATTACATGTCCATTACACGTCATGTGAATGACAAAACATATTGGAAACTTTTCATTATGTTCATTTACTAATGTTTTTTGCAAATATTGATTGATTATGCAATTTGTAAATAGTCATTTACTTATTAAGTACATACATACATACATCCATAGGTACAACCATTGCAAGTTAAATAAAAGCTTGTAATTACATGTCCATTACACGTCATGTGAATGACAAAACATATTGGAAACTTTTCATTATGTTCATTTACTAATGTTTTTTGCAAATATTGATTGATTATGCAATTTGTAAATAGTCATTTACTTATTAAGTACATACATACATACATCCATAGGTACAACCATTGCAAGTTAAATAAAAGCTTGTAATTACATGTCCATTACACGTCATGTGAATGACAAAACATATTGGAAACTTTTCATTATGTTCATTTACTAATGTTTTATGCAAATATTGATTGATTATGCAATTTGTAAATAGTCATTTACTTATTAAGTACATACATACATACATCCATAGGTACAACCATTGCAAGTTAAATAAAAGCTTGTAATTACATGTCCATTACACGTCATGTGAATGACAAAACATATTGGAAACTTTTCATTATGTTCATTTACTAATGTTTTTTGCAAATATTGATTGATTATGCAATTTGTAAATAGTCATTTACTTATTAAGTACATACATACATACATCCATAGGTACAACCATTGCAAGTTAAATAAAAGCTTGTAATTACATGTCCATTACACGTCATGTGAATGACAAAACATATTGGAAACTTTTCATTATGTTCATTTACTAATGCTTTTTGCAAATAAAGATTGATTGATTATGCAATTTGTTAATAGTCATCTAACTTCACCCCAGTTCCCTTACGGGGTAGGCACGAACAACAGAGCGCCATTCAGGCTTATTCTTACACACCTCACTTGCTTCTTTGACATTCATAACTCTTGTCATGCACGCTCGTCTGTTCTTAAGGCTCCTGACATCACCTTCTGCTAGTACACGATCAATTTGATCATGGAAGGTGTGTCGTGGCCTTCAACGACTTCTGCATCCATCCACTTTTGCATTGTATATCTGTTTAGTCCTTATTTCATCATGCATCCTTCATCCGCTTTCATCCGTGCAGGAACGGAGAAAGAATACAATTTCCTGCGGCCGGGCGGCCTGTCGTAAGAGGCGACCAAACAACCCACAGCCAGGTGGTAGGGCATTTGCCCGACTGGATGGCTACCACCCCTGGTCTAAAGTATGTCGCCATAACAACCTTGAGTTGTGTTCCGGCATTAGTGACCAGGTTCCAGTCTCCCTTAAGGGAGCAGCAGCGCATTTGTAGCACCTTTGGTGTTGCAAATGTCCATAGGCGATGGTAACCGCTTTTCATCAAGCGGGCCGTCTGCCTGTCTGCTGAACTCCTGCAATAAAAATAAAAAATAAGCAATTCTTTCCTTACCTTCACCCCGACACTCTCTTACTTATTAAGTGAGGTAATATTACTTAACAATGGGTGTAATACATTACGTGAGATGTTTAAGGGAGGGTGGGTGTTGAGCCGAAACCCGTAACTTAATTCCGCAAAAAAAATTGAGAAAAGCCACACGGACATGTCAGTTCCAGTAGTCACTCTTGAGACCGTGCACAAGTCTCCGTGGACAAAACTGGAGTAAATATTTTTTTATGAATGAATATTGAATCCAAAATACTGTATGTCTCAAAACCTATTGTGATATATAAATGGACAGACGAACGGACAGAACACGGCTTTTACCTGGTAAACAATAAAGAGTTATCTATCTATAAATCTGATTGGAAAAATAACAAAATTATTAGGACAAGAATTTTACGTGACAACCTACGGACATGCTGTAGTGCTAATACAAAACATTGACACCAAAATCGGTCATAAGCTCATGAGTTCATGACCATAAACATTTCTGTTACTCTCTATCCTTATATAAATAACAAAAGAACTATCACAATACCTTTGTAGGCTAAACTTTCGAATGAAGGAGACAAAGGCCTATGTTTGAAACAGCTATAAATCTCTCTTGGCTATTTGCTAATCATTTATTTGTCATTGTACAAACGCTTGTACAATAGCATTGGAGAGGCTAAAATATTTATTGATTTAATACTTAATCATAAACGGCTTCGTTTGCGTGATAATTATATAAGCATATAACAATATAATATTATCTCCTATGTGTAAATATACAATAGAACTTATTTGCTTAAAAATATTGTACACATTAGAAATGTTTGTACACACATCAAGTTTCACACGTTCTTTGATATTGTAGGCGTACAAATTCAAAAATATTAAACAAACAAAAATACTATATTTTACACAAGAAATGATGATTTAATCTTATTAGTTAATTATCTTTAAAATAATTTTTCAACTTAAGATATATATAAAGTTAGAAATTAAAGTAAAAAATATTTTAAATTAAGCAACTAAACACTAAACCAATTTTTTTTTATTCATCTGGGTTTATACATTTGCAGTTGCTGGTAGAGCTTTTCTTAGAGCGATACTTTGCTCAATATGATAGCAACTGGTTGCAAATTCAAGGATGATATAACCTAAAAACATCGTAACACAAAAAACAACAAATCCGTCAAGCGCTTTAGTTTCCCTCGAATGCTTCGGGTAAACGTTACTTAATGCGGAAAACAAACGGTACGTGATTCAAGATACTGTTGCTGTCTTCTCTTAACTTACTATAAAACGTATTTTGCATCTCTGTCGTTTCACTTTCTCCTGATGGCCATTGAGATGGGGAAGTATTTTTCACTGTTACAAAAGATGACCGCAATTATTATGTGTCAAGTCCGTTTTCGTTTAACTATTACGTGGAAAATCACTGAACCCTACATAATACTACATAGAAAGAAAGAAAGAAAATAATTTTATTCAGGACAAATAATATATATACAGTATAATTGCTAACATATTTAGAAACTAACGTAATTTTGTCCCTAAAGGGACATCAGTCTCAGCATAACGCCGGTCAGTTAAAACCAGCTCTGATCTTCCGCTATGCCCTTAAGGTATAATCACGGTAGACATTATATCATTGATGGTGGGTGAAGGTGATGTCAGGAGCCTTAAGAACAGACGAGCTTGCATGACAAGAGTTATGAATGTCAAAGAGGCAAGTGAGGTGTGTAAGAATAAGCCTAAATGGCACTCTGTTGTTCGTGCCTACCCCGCAAGGGAACTGGCGTGAAGTTATGTATGTATGTATGTATTATATCATTGCAAAGTATAAAACTAGAATCTTAAATCTAATCCGTGCAGGAACGGAGAAAGAATACAATTTCCTGCGGCCCGGCGGCCTGTCGTAAGAGGCGACTAAACAACCCACAGCCAGGTGGTAGAGTATTTGCTCGACTGGATGGCGACCACCCCTGGTCTAGAGTATGCCGCCATAACAACCTTGTGTTGTGTTCCGGCATTAGTGACCAGGTTCCAGTCTCCCTTAAGAGAGCAGCAGCGCATCTGTAGCACCTTTGTTGTTGCAAATGTCCATAGGCGATGGTAACCGCTTTCCATCTAGTGGGCCGTCTGCCTGTCTGCTGAACTCCTGCAATAAAAAAAAAATAAAAAAATATACATAGGTACATACATATATATAAATATTTATTAGGGTGGCGCAAAAAACCCGTTTTTTTTAGTCTCGAGTGAAAAAATGTTAGTTCTTGATATTTTAAGAACTCCCTCCATAGGACAGCTCAAAAAAAATATGATTATGAAGTCGCTCATAATTTTTAAAAATATACTATCACATTACTTTAGATTTTTTTCGAGTGAGTAATGCACTAGTAAATTTAAAAAAAATATGAGCCACCTTTTTAAATTCAAATTTTGAACTGAAACTTTCAAAAACTTCTGGTCTATACAATTATACCGTAACGAGAAAAAAATCTGAATAAAAAAAAAACAGTTTTTGGCGATTTTTGAAATGTTGCAACCTCTTAATTTTTTTTTTGAGTTGTTCTTTGGAGGTGTGTCCATAACGAATAAACTCAAAAACTACTGGACTGATTTCAAAAATTCCTTCACTATTAGAATGCTACTTTATCCTAGATTAATTCAGGCTATATTTGTTACTACAAAAATTAGGGATTCCGGCTAAAACTTCACTAATGTAACGGGAATGGTTTAGATTCAAAATTAGACCCGGTAGGTGGCGCTGGAGTCAGATTCTAGATTTTTGTATTTTCAGGGTAGGGTAACGTCTGCCGAAACCACTAGTATACCATGTAATGAAGAATTAAAGTATGTAGATTTCTTGCATAAAATGTAAGTTTAATAATATTTAACTACTCTATTTCCAGAACAATAACGACATTAACATCAGGAAGTACACCCGTGTAAAAGCTTTTATTATCTTATCATGTTGAGGGATGTTACATAATATAATAGCGTAGTTGAATCAGATATTAAGAAGTTATTAATTGTTGATTATTTTCATAAATCTGGATAACATAAAATACCTACTTATAGTTTTTTGACAAATAATAATAATAAGTAGAGGTGGGCCGAAATTCGTTTTACATTCGGTTTGACCGAATTTCGGCAGCTTGAGGCGAACTTCGGCATTCGGCCGAAATTCGGTTTAAATGCCGAACATTCGGTGCAAGTAAAAAATAAAATACCTACTTGCACTATTTTGACTGAAGTAAATAGAAATCATATATATCATAACCGTAATATAAAAAATGGCATCTATATACTCATGGTGATTTATTTTAGTTAGGAACATGTAAATCTTAACGTGCAATGTGATAAAAAATAAATAAAATTAGTTCTTGATTGAGTCTTCGCCTAATTAAGACATCAAACTAAAACAAAAATAAAATAAACTTATTACTCCTCTATGAAACATCACGAAGTAGTGCAACTGCTTAATTATAATGCGTAAATTGAATTTCAAAAAAACACGTCTAAGGGACATCAGCAATTATAATTTTAAATTTGATTGAAATCACTTTTTACAAATGAAACATTATGAATTTAGAATTATAAAATGGTGATTTTTTTTCAATCAAAGGTCTAAAAATCTATTCTTTTATCAACCTACTCATACTTAAAATTTACTAGAGGCAGGTTATGGTGTAAAAAAAGCCAAAAATTTGGTGTTATCAAGTTGACGTTGTCAACAGGTCACGATGGCGAAATCAAACCGAAGTTCGGTCGAATTTTTTGTTCGGCTGAAGTTCGTATTCGGTTCAAACCACATTCGGCCCATCCCTAATAATAAGCCTACTTAGTATTCGAAATAATAATGGTAGTGGGAAGGGACAGTCTCAAAAACATTATATATAACACCAGCGAGCCTAGGAGACGTTGCTCTTCATTAAAAAAAAACCTAATTACAGCGTCATCTACCGGGTCCAATTATGAACCTAAATCATCTTAGGATTCAAACAAACATGCACAAAAAATTTCATCAAAATCGCTCTATTAGGAGGAGTTCAGTGACATACACATAAATAGAAGAATTGTATATTGCCGCCATTTTATCCTTTTTAAACGACTTTTGGAGTATATGTTCTGTTACAAGATGAATTCTAAACTATTATTTTGTTTTAAGACTTTCACTTTTTGATTCAGTAGGGTCTAATCTAACTAAAACTGGAAAGAAAATAATAGTTCAAAATACATCTTGCAACAAAAAATATACATAGGTCCAAAAGTCGTTTACGATAAATTGCGGTAAAGGCTCGATATATTAAGAAAATAATATTTCATAGACAAAAGTTAGATGACACAATTATAAAGGCTAGTTGCAAATATCCAGCCACCTTTTAAATTAAATAAGAAAAATATTAAGTATTCAAGATTTGACTTACAAAATAAGTACCCCACAGGTCAATTTATTTATTTAATTTGTTTGGGAAATATACAATAATTAGTATTATTTAATATAGAACACAAAATTAATACATATGTCAATCAAGTTTCGAAAATAATTTATATAATAAAAATAAAAATTAGCTCCACAATTAATTACAAAAAACACAATTATACGAAAATTACATAAAATGTCTATTTAAATGAGGTCAATATTGAAAAAAAAATGTCGCCACAGAAATTAATAAATAGAGATTTAACAAAGGGAACTATAAAAAAAGTTTAAGTCGTTGCGTTATTTTAAAAAGTGTAAGTCATTGGATTATTCTAAATTACAACACTTTTAAATTGATATAAATTACCTATGAAAGGAATGGATCCTTTCATAGGTAATTTATATCAATACATTACCTATGAAAAGTTGTATATTGAAAAGAATATATTACCCCCCGTTACGTGATCCGTGCAGGAACGGAGAAAGAATACAATTTCCTGCGGCCGAGCGGCCTGTCGTAAGAGGCGACAAAACAACCCACAGCTAGGTGGGTATTTGCCCGACTGGATGGCTACCACCCCTGGTCTAAAGTATGTCACCATAACAACCTTGAGTTGTGTTCCGGCATTAGTGACCAGGTTCCAGACTCCCTTAAGAGAGCAGCAGCGCATTTATAGCACCTTCGGTGTTGCAAATGTCCATAGGCGATGGTAACCGCTTTCCATCAAGTGGGTCGTCTGCCTGTCTGCTGAACTCCTGCAATAAAAAATAAAAAAAATGTATGGCGGCCACTTCCAATATTTTCTTACTCCGCGATATTACTACATATATACATTACATTCATGTAGCGTCATGTAGATTACATGTATTTCTGGTTGCTACTAACTTTCATTTATGACTCATTCGTTTCTGAGAAGAATTACTACGACGTGCAGAAACTTATATACGGATATGGTAATTAATTTCTTTTTTTATTTTTTTTATTGCAGGAGTTCGGCAGACAGGCAGACGGCCCACTTGATTGAAAGCGGTAACCATCGCCTATGGACAATAGCAACACCGAAGGTGCTACAAATGCGCTGCTGCTCTCTTAAGAATCACTGGAACCTAGTCACTAATGCCGGAACACAACTCAAGGTTGTTATTGGCGACATACTTTAGACGAGGGGTGGTAGCCATCCAGTCGGGCAAATGCCCTACCACCTGGCTGCGGGTTGTTTAGTCGCCTCTTACGACAGGCCGCCCGGCCGCAGGAAATTGTATTCTTTCTCCGTTCCTGCACGGATAAAAAATTTCTTAAGGGTTTCTAATATATTAATGTACTAGGATATGCCTGCGAGCCTGCGAATTCGTTCACGCTTGACTTAATATTCCCCCGGGATTCCTTAGATAAGAAATATCATATATTTTATTAAATGAAATTTGCTATCGATCAGTGAAAAAATCGCATTAGGATTCGTTTTCTTTTTCAATCCCGGGCATTTCAAATCATTCTCAGATTCCCAGGATAATAAGGAGTAGCGCAGATTTTAAGTCTACGAATTATTGAAATCTGCCCAGTCTATATATATAAAAGAAAGTCGTGTTAGTTACACTATTTATAACTCAAGAACGACTGTACCGATTTGGCTGAAAATTGGTGGGGAGGTAGCTTAGGACCAGGAGAGGGACATAGAATACTTTTATCCCGTTGGAACCGGTAGATGGCGTTGAGATCGGGTTCTAGAATCCTCCTAGTCACCTGGACCGATTTTGGTGACTTTGTTTTTGTGTGTGTGAGTGGATTCCCGGATGGTTTAGATTCACGATTAGAACCGGTAGGTGGCGCTGGGATCGGGTTCTGGAATCCTCCTAATCACCTGGACCAATTTTGGTAATTTTAGTTTTGTGTGTTTGAGTGGGTCCAACGATGCTTTAAATCCACATGTGGAACCGGTAGGTGGCGCTGGGATCGGGTCCTAGATTTTTATTTTTTCAGAGCAGGACAACGTCTGCCGGGGCCGCTAGTAGACAATAAATAAAAAAAAAATGCATCGATTTTTATGTAGTTTTTACAGTTGTTTTTTTTTTAATGGCTTCAATGTACAGGCACGGCATATTTAGAATTTTATAATATTATAGATAAATGCTATGCGAAAATCTAAATGATATCCAAAACAAAACATTTTCAATAAATCACATTCAATTAAGTGTAATCTGTTTATCCAAATAAGAAAATTACTTGCAAACCAAATATTTGGAAATTCAATGAAGTGAGAAAATCTGGAAATGGGGTGAACTTAAATTCTCTTGCCCTGATGGCTGATTTACATGAAAAAAATATAAGTAAATTTTAAATGACCACAGTAATGCACTTCTTTAGTAAAAAAAACCTTATCTACTCACGCAGATACTTAATATGTGTAAACCAGCCATATAATAAGTTGAATGTTAAAGGATTAACTGCTGTTTCATTTAAAATCTTTTCTTTTATGGGTGCACTTGAAGGTATCCTAAGGAATATTGAGTCTGTCTGACTCGCTATGCTCTTAAGGGCTCTGTGGCCGCGAAAGGTCGAGAGGTCGAGTGCAGTGCAAACGAAACAACTTTTCGTTGATATTTACTTATCAATATTTACCACAAAAGAAATCATAAATCTTCACGATATGTGACATGACGTAGTTTTTTCCTAATTTTTCTATAATTATTTTAAGCTTGGAAAAAAAATCACCAAATCACCTCCAAATTATTGACATGTAACCATTTTACTGAGGTATGTACGAATAAGCCTAAATGGCACTCTGTTGTTCGTGCCTACCCCGCAAGGGAACTGGCGTGAAGTTATGTATGTATGTATGTATGTAATATTTACCACCAAAAGAAACCTATTATCTTCACGATATGTGACATGACGTAGTTTTTTCCTAATTTTTCTATAATTATTTTTTAAGCTTGAACAAAAAATCACCAAATCACCTCCAAATTATTGACATGTAACCATTTTACTTCTTCAATTTTTATTAAAACACAGATATACATAATTTGTTTTTTTTTTAAATACTGTTACTACCTACACGCCGACAAAAGTGGATTCACACCTGCATACCATAAAAGCACACTTTATTATCTTTCCGCATTTGGACTTCTTTTGTTTACTTTGTGTTTAAAATGTTTGATTAGAAAAAAAATATGGCAGTCATTAGCCAGGTGTGTCGAACTGATTCTAAGAAATTCGGTCTACGCGGTCGGGCAGACATATTGTATCGGTGCAGTATAAAGTAATGCACAAGCGAAGTAAGACCTGTTACATTCGGTAATCTATTTAGTGACTGACTTTGCGCGTGTTATTGAATTGTGTATTACGTTTGGACTGGTTGTGTTCAGTTATACTTGTACCTGTAGTATACGTGTTTGTATAGTTCTAATAAATTCTAATAAACTCTATAATAATTCCAACGGCATTTAAATTCGAGTCCTGCAACTCGTAACAATACTTTATTTTATTCACAATAAGATAATAATGGATTTGAAGAACGACAGCATCAAAACAGCAGATAAATCAGATTAAAAAAAATCTCAAGGAGGTTGGCGTTGCTAAAAACCTAAAATCATTGCGATTTGCAAATCGATGAAACGAAAAAGTGACACTTTTAACTACTTTAAAGAGATAAACATAAAATTCAACCTTATTTAATTCGAAATAAAACACATTTCCCTTTACCTGTTCGTATTAATTTTCAATATAAATAAAACTCAAAATGTTTAAATTAATTTTAGCTCTATTTGTATATATTTAAGGTAGATATTCTTTTATACGTAGATCAAAGACAATTGTGCGTAACAGTGCATTGAATTTTGAACTTTATGCTAGTGTTTTAAATTGGATATAATTTTTGAATTATAATATCGAGGGGTGAAAGGCTATTTGTTTTAAGCGACATTTTGTGACAGAATTGACTTGATGGTTTTCTTGCATCCTAATGTCCCAAACTTAAGAAATTATAATGAACCTGGTTTCCAACTAAAAACTACAGACTTTTTCTTTTTTAAATATAGTATGTAGTTTACAAATGAAGTCTTTTTGTGGGTCATTGAAACTTCAAACTCCTCTATCGACACAATTTCGCAAATGTCGCTTAAAACAAATAACCTTGGACCCCTCGATATGTTCATGGATGTAGGCTAAAGGAATTATATCTATATTAATAAATGTTAGAGAAGAATTATCTGTGAGTATACTATCTGAAGTTTCACGTCTACTGCGTGTGAACTGAATACACGCACAATCTTTTAAAACACTTTAATAATGCCTGCAAATAGGGTAGGAACAATATCCATTGAATACATTTTGAGACTAAGGCCGTGATTAACGCACTCGTGTTCTAAACAGAATTACCCGATTAGGGAATGTTTTCTTCAAAAATGTTTCTTTGTCTAACGTTACAATTAGCAAGTGCTGATGATGAAAGAAAACACCATGATGAAATTGAAATAACCAACGTATCAAACAGGACAGGCCGCTAAGAACAAACGTGGCGGGTGTACTACCGCAATGTATATAGATAGATAGATATCACTTTATTGCTCCCCATATATACAATTTCAAAAATACACAATTACAATATTGTCATGATAGAAACAATAGGAGGCCTTATCCCTTAAAGCAATCTCTTCCAGGCAAACTAACTTAAGGATTTTTTTTTTGATACCGCCGGAGGAATGTCTTTGGACACCACCTCGGGTCCTTCGGAGGAAGGGCCAAAATGCAGTCACAAGGCCTGCATTGAGAGTGTGTGGGACTCTCAGCGACCGGTTCTTCACGCTGGCTTCTAAAACGAAGCTGTCGCGAGAAACGGCCGCCGAACTACCCACTAAACCTAAACCTGCGCCCCATTTATAGCGCTTTTACGGGGCGTCACGGGATCTCGTACAGAGTAACTAAAGCTAGGCCACCCCGGAGAGCAGAGTGTCGTACGTCCGGGGGGGGGGGGGAAGGCCCCCTATGACGGTGAGTATAGGAGGGGTGTGAGTAGCGACGCCTGCAACAAGGATTAGTTTGACCTAATCTAAAATATTATTAAAACATTTTCAAAAATTTACTTTCTAAATTATAGAGTTATATTTACAATACCAGACAATTCAATGAACAATGTAGATTTAATCGCAGCGGTATTAATTGCAAATAGAAGGTATTAATTATATATAATTGTAGAAAGTTCATTATCTGGTTTTGACAGTTAAAGTAAATCTTAATTGCTTTGGATAGAGAGGTATATAATAATATTTAGATCTTCAAATAAATACTTATAGAAATGTCATTAGCACGCCTTTTTTTGTAATTGCATATCTTAAGGCTTGTAGCAACGCCAACATAATTGAGGATTTTTCGGTCATGATTTTTCGGGCGATTTCCATAGACGCAGTCGGTTTTTAAATGCATTATTATTTTATTCGAGTCAAAACTTCGGCAGTAGCTTTATTTTACTTACATAAAAACTTAATTCGGTTTTTACATCTCTATGAATATTATTAACGCAAAAGTTTATAAGAATGTATGGATGTATGTTTGCTACTCTTTCACGCAAAAACTACTGAATTGATTTTGATAAAACTTTACAATAATGTTACATGCCGTCAAAGGAATGCGCACCTGCCTGTCGTAAAACGCTGTTTTATTGCCTTCCAGGATTTAGGAATTCTTTTGTTTGCTTTGTGTTTAGAATATGTAAATAAGAAAAACATGTTGTTGTTTTTCTACTTGTTTTATGGCCTCATTAGTGTCGAACTAATCCTTATTGTTATTTTTTTGACTTTGTTGGCCGTTCGCAGGTGTGCAAATTACATTTTCTTGGGAGAACCCAGCCCACGCAGTCGATTGTGTATTGTAGAGTTTACTATAAAACAATGCCCGAACGGAGGGGTGGGGCAGTCAAGCGATGATTACGATACAAGCAAGATCTGTACATTGATAAGCTATATAATGACGGACTTTGCGCGTGCTATTGAATCGTGCAGTTTGTACTAGTAGTGTCTAGTTATATTTGTACCTATGTTATACGTGTTTGCATAGTTCTAATAAATTCAATAGTAGTTACAACGTCATTTTTAATTCGAGTCCTGTGTAGCTCGTAACAATAATATAGCTTACAGATCAGAATGACGCATAGGCTATAATTTATAATGATATAGTGTGAATTATCCGAAATATAACGATTTTCCATCACAACGCGGGTGAGACTACAGGGCGCAGCTAGTACAATATAAAAATACATAATGTATAATATAATAATAACAAAGAAACTAAGTCTATGTGTGTAATCTAGACAACTGCCCAGCAACACATGGAAATGAGTCGAAGCCAACCTGATTTCATGTAATATAATGAATAATAATATCAGCCCATTAATGTCCCACTGCTGAGCTCGGGCCTCCCATTATAGGGGGAACAGACAGTATACCCGCCACGCTTGTCCAAGGCGGCTTGGCAGGTTTGACACATCGGTTATCTCGATGTGCAGGTTGCATCACGATGTTTTCCTTCACCGTTGTTAGCACATGGTAATTGTAAAAATATGCACATTAGATCAGAAAACTGACTAAGAGGTGCATGCGTTCCGGCCAGGATCGAACCCGCGCCCTCTGAGTCTAGGACGCGTGCGCTAGCCATTACGCTACCACAACTTATAATAATATAATGAATAATACTCCCGGAAAAATGCCCGTGGGATACCCGAAATATAACTCACCTCCTCACTTGAAAAAGGATTTATCCTTTTAGTGAAATCGTATCGAAATCTTATACTAATATATAAAGCTGAAGAGTTTGTTTGTTTGAACGCGCTAATCTCGGGAACTACTGGTCTGATTTGAAAAATTCTTTCAGTGTTCGATAGCCCATTTATCGAGAAAGGCTATATATTATCATGTTAATACCAATAGGAGCGGAGCACCAAGGAAGAATGTTTCAAAATCGGCTTTTTTTTTTAACTAATCCACGCAGATGAAGTCGCGGGCAGAAGCTAGTCAGCTAATATTTATACAATCTAACTAATTTGTACCATACCCGTGAAAATTCCTGCGTGATTCCCGAGACAGAAAGTATCGCAGAATTTAGTGGAGTTTTAGTTTTAGTGGAAACTGTCAAAATGTGTTAATACTTATGCATCTGAAAAATTTCAAACCGCTCCAAGGAAAATTCCCGCGGGCTTCCCAATTTGCTATCGATCAGTGAAAAAAACACATTGGAATTCGTTTTTTTTAATTCTGGTCATTTTAAATCATTCCCAGAAAATTCCCGCGGATAGAATCTCGGGATAAAAAGTAGCGCAGATTTTAAGCCTAGAAATTTGTTATCGATCACCGAAAACAAACAACATCGAAATCGGCTCAGTAGTTTTTACTTGCATCCCGAGCAAACCAACTAACAGAATAGAAATCTATAATAAAACTAAGTTTTTAATGGTTTTAAGCGCGGTAATTGCAGTTGATTTTAGTTTTTCCGACGTTGTTTGGGATCCAATCATCAAAACTATTAAGACCCAAATCCAGCAAAATCCAGCTGCCAGACCTCAAGACACTGTGAGCTCTTTCTGCGTACAACGGAACACAAACCAACTTGACTGATAATTACTTTTATTTTTCCTTCCACCCATTTTAATATTATATAAAATTATTAGAGCTAGGCATGTTTGCTGAAGAGTTTCTTGCGCCGCTTCTTCTCTTCAAGCCATAACATGTTGCAAAGCGGTAGTAAATTAGATTAGACTCCCATAGAGTAAATAATAACCATAAACAAAATTAAAACTAAATAATTAAAATTAACAAGTTGGCGATAGGCTAAATAAAACCTTAACAATACTCGTTGACACTTGACATCTTTGTCTTCCGTGATCACCCACCAATCCAAAATCAAATAAAATTACCGCGCTTAAAACCGTTAAAACGTAGTCTTATTATGTATACAAGTCGCGAAAACTTAAGAAAATAGAATAGAAATCTTTAAAAACATGCAACGCGTTCTCCATCGGTTATATAGTGTATTCAATTTTCTTTTATAAACTTTTACATCTTAAGAATTTGTTCAAGTACCTTGTTGACGAGTTTTAAAGAAACGTGAATGAATGAATTAATGAATGAATATGTTTTATTGTGTTTTATTAAAAGATACCGTTTACAGAAATAAAATTTTACAATACAGGTCTTATCGCTATTAGGGATTTCTTCCATACAAGCTTTGGATGGACAAAATTTTTTATAAGAACAGAGTTAGGTTGCATTAGTCTAACTAGCAAACGTAGCGTAGGACGCCCGCCAGCCCGGTGGTCTGACGACCTGCGCAAGATCGCCGGCAGGGGCTGGATGAGGAAGACGGGAGACCGGGATATGTAGCGCGTACTTGGAGAGCCCTACGTCCAGCAGTGGACTGAGAGTGGCTGAAGAAGAAGAAGAACAAGTCTAACTAGGTACCGAATCTTTATATTATAAATATATACATACATGATATAATATACATACATTAATAAAATATAAATATAATACTAAAAAGATATATGTAAATAAAATATTATATAATACACTTATATAGATAAATATAAAACAAGAAAAAAGCTGACAACAACTGCTGCTGCATCCTTAAATTGAGCTATTTGATGGTAGGTAATAATAAGTCGTGGTGGCGTAATGGCTAGCGCTCGCGTCCCAAGCTCAAAAAACGGGGCTTCGATCCTGGCCGGAAAGCATGCACCACTTGAGCAGTTTTCTGACCTAATGTGTATATTGTTACAACTACCACGTGTTAATAACGGTGAAAGAAAACATCGTGATGCAACCTGCACATCGAAATAACCGATGTTTCTAACCTGTCAAGCCGCCCTGGACAAGCATGGTGGGTATACTTTCCATTCCCTCCAGAGTGGGAGGCCCGAGACCAGCAGTGAGACAGTTATGGGCTGTTATTACATGTAGGTCTTTGTAGACCACGGGCCATAAAAATGGCCCGGACATTTGCAGGGCTTGCGTGGGGCCATGGGAAGCCCAACACGTAGAGGCCCTTTGACAACTTTAATGTAAATGTGGCGTGACACTGACCGGCGATTATCCCTGTCTACGCCATATAGTAAAGCAACCAAGGACAAGCCCCGGCCAGTATAAGACTATTGTGGGAAATGAGGTCAAAAAGTACCGGGCTATTGGGGTGGACTGCTAGTGGTACTAGAGGTCTGGGAATATGGGGACTATGGCGTTATTGTTATTATAATGTATGTCTTGTAGACCACGGGCCATAAAAATGGCCCGGACTTTTGGAGGGCTTGCATGGGGGCATGGGAAGGCCAACACGTAGAGGCCCTTTGACAAATTTAATTTAAATGTGGCGTGACACTGACCGGCGATTATCCCTGTCTACACCTTATAGTAATGCACCCAACGACAAGCCCCGGCCAGTGTAGGACTATTGTGGGAAATGAAGACAAAAAGTACCGGGCTATTGGGGTGAACTGCTAGTGGTACTAGAGGTCTGGGAATATGGGGACTATGGCGTCTGCCCGTCGCAATGTTCGGAGAACATGGAAAAATGGGCAGACGGTGACTCGCCACTCCCTGCATGGGCCCCAAAAAATGCCATAGAAGGCAGGGGCAACATGGGTGTGAGTGGCTAAGGGGTGTAGAGAGGTGGGCTGCAGGTTCACCGAAGCTACTTCTGACGTGATGCCATTTATCACTTCTACCCCTGGAGCTTGAGTCTTAGTTCTAGCGATCTCCACTCCGTGCCGGCTGGCTAAGGCAAGTACGGAGGTGGGGGCCTTGTCTTGGCCCCCGGAGTCAGGTACGAGGTGTCGCTACTCACCTAAGGCTTCGCCACAAAGCCCCCCTGCGGGTTTATTGTTATTATTATTATTAATAATAATCCTTCACAAGTCTATTAAAAATAGGCAGTGAGTTGGCTAGTTTGATAACATTAACGTGGTTATTTTTATTGATGGCAAACCGGGAGCCGACCTAGCTCATGGAAACTGGTTACCGTCACCTACAGGCATTTTCAACACTAACAGCGAAGCGAACGCCTTTGGGATGGGATATGGGATGTGGATGTTGAATAGAGGGAGAGGGAAGCATATCATCGGAACAGTTGCAGACAATGATGCGCTCAGGAGGTTCACCGGGTTGGAAAAATTATGAACCGCCTTAGGCGGCCAACCGCTCGACCGGCCTGGAGGTGAAGGCACGAGCTAACCCACAGCTCGGGCATCGAGAGCTCTAGAGGAATGATGAGGGGTGTTAATTAACTTATTTAAAAGGGATCCTCATCAGCCAATAACCATCCATTGCTGGACGTAAGCCTCCTACCGACCTCGATCTTGCGCAGGTCGTCAGTCCATCGGGCTGGAGGGCGTCTGACACTACGTTTACCGAGACGCGGTCTCCACTCCAGGACTCGTTTGCTCCATCGGCTATCGGTCCTGCGACAAATGTGACCGGCCCATTGTCACTCCAACTTGCTAATTTTGCGAGCTATGTCGGTTACCTTGGTTCTCTTACGGATATCCTCATTTTTTACTCTATCCTTAAGAGAAACACGTGACATAGAAATTTGTGGACCAGTCCTACCGTCAGTGTCCACGTCTCGGCTTCGAAGGTCAGGACGGGGAGGACGCATTGCTCGAAAACCTTAAAAAGGGATCAATTATTTTTTTTAGTCTACATTTCATTAAACTTTATCAAACTGCATTATACTATATATTTTGTTGTTGTTATGTGTTGTATTGTCCACCATGACTTCACTTTATGGTCCCAGACGGAAGAACAGCGCTAGTCCTTGTTGGCTAGCATTATGCTGAGATTGGGTCCAATTTAGGACTTATTTTTTTGTTGTTTTTTCTTTTTCTATATATATTAACTTAGATTTTGTCCTAAATAAAATATTTTCTTTCTTTCTTTCTTTCACAATGACGGTGGATCCCTAAAATTGTAAAACATATTTTTCTTGGTTTCATATGGATATTTTACGCCGTTCAGTCATTTACATATACTCTGATTTACATAAAAATATTTGAAAGCAAAAGAAAAATGAAAACCATTCATTGTACATGCAGTTCGCTTCTTGCAAATATAATGAGCATTAGAAAACTAGTTTTTTTATTCAAATATCTTCTATATCATAATATTAATACGTGAACCAAAAACTTCGTACCCCTTTTTACGAAAATTGCGCGAACGGACGAGTATGAAATTTCGCACACTTATAGTTTATATAGAGAAGGAGCGACGTATGCTCATTTTTTTTAAATTATGCAAAAAAATACATAAAGGGCCGCTTGCATAAGGTTGCTTAAATTTATTTAAGAAACACAAAACGCATTTAACACCCTTAAATACAATTAGCGTCTTGCGCAACGCAAAATATACCGCTAAATACGTTTAAAGAACTGTCAATACTTATTGTGTAAAACGTATTTAGGCAGTTTAATATGATTAACTAATTTTATTTAAAAGCGATCGTTATGCAAGCGGCCCTAAATCAATAAAAAAAACAGTACACACACTACCACGTATTTGACACACACACACATGATATATACTCTTTTGTTTAATGTTAACAGTGTAGCCTTGGCGAAATCTGTGATTATAGAAATATAGTCTTTGACGTTAATTATAATGGTCGAATTTCGACCACTAGTTATAAAAAAATTGTAAATGGTCCGCGTTTATACAATGCGTTTAAAAATGAGAAAAAAAATCAGGGGGGTTAATTCGGACCATAAGATTACGACATTGAGATATAACATGTATATGATCTAAGGATTACGACAATACAATAATCAGATTTTTTTAAATAATTTTAAATGAAACTCGAAACGGAGCTAGCTTATATCCCGGATTGTATGTAGCTTAGGGTACTTTTTATCCCGATAAATAATATCGTTTCCAAAGGATAGACGAAAATAGCGAACAAGTTGGCGCTGCAATCGCATATTTTTTGGAGACTACTGAACATATATGAATGAAACTCGGTGTAGTGCTAGCTTATAACCCGAGTTAACACTAATGCCTGCTACTTATGTAATGATAAATCGTAGCGATTTCAGACTGTTAAATCGAACGCCCTTAGTGTCTCCACACGCCAACGATATTGGCGTCGATCGCCAGTTCTCCGCAGAAGTTCGCGCACGAAACATGTCAAGATGATGACGAACTTGCGTTATTAGGCCTTATTTTTTTTATATGCAGTTGTAAGTTTATTAGTTGCAGAACTCGTGGAAGGCCACGACACACCTTCCATGATCAAATTGATCGTGTACTAGCAGAAGGTGATGTCAGGAGCCTTAAGAACAGACGATCTTGCATGACAAGAGTTATGAATGTCAAAGAGGCAAGTGAGGTGTGTAAGAATAAGCCTAAATGGCACTCTGTTGTTCGTGCCTACCCCGCAAGGGAACTGGCGTGAAGTTATGTATGTATGTATGTATGTAAGTTTATTAATCTTCTTAATCACTACATGCCTGTTGGCATTTGGATCGACGGCTTTGTATCTTTCCACCAGCCTATTAGGTGGGTTTTTTTGTCATAATCATGATACTCCTTTGATTTTTGTCTTCCAAAGGCAAGTTTCGCTTCTGTAGCTAGAAAAAGTCTTCCGATTGTTAGCGGTGTCCACCTTTTTCTTCTTCCGACGTGTTTCAAACCATCCACACGCGACGATAAAACAGTGCAAACGCAATCAACAACTTTTTATCTAATAGAAATTGCAACTGCCGCCGATGAACGATAATCTGCGCAAATCAGTTTGCACAGATTAATCACTACGATAAATCGTTACGTATGTAGTAGGCATTACATTACACTTTATTCCGATTAATTAATAATTTCCTTAGAATACATACATACATACATAACTTCACGCCAGTTCCCTTGCGGGGTAGGCACGAACAACAGAGCGCCATTTAGGCTTATTCTTACACACCTCACTTGCTTTTTTGATATTCATAACTCTTGTCATGCACGCCCGTCTGTTCTTAAGGCTCCTGATATCACCTTCTGCTAGTACACGATCAATTTGATCATGGAAGGTGTGTCGTGGCCTTCCACGACTTCTGCATCCATCCACTTTTGCATTGTATATCTGTTTAGTCATTCTTTCATTTCCTTAGAATGTATTAGCAAAGTAGATGGCGCTGCAATCGCTTTTTTTCAATTCACTAACAATACCTATGTTGTCATAAACAACATGTCATTCATTGTATTACTTCAAATCAGTTTGGCTTCGACTCGCCTTTATGTTTTGCTGGGCAGCTGTGTCGAGTGTATACCTATATATAGATTTTATGTATGAATAAGGCAAACTCTATCTTGAATATATTTGTATTATTTTATTAAGGTAATTGTGGTACTTAAGTATGGTAGCATGTTGTTACTCCAATAACGTGGGTTCGAAACCTGACCTGACATCATGCACAGCTTGGGCATTATCCATTTCATGTGCTTATTGTTATAATTATCGCAATTCCTGACCGTGTGAAGAATCAAGAAACAAGCTCCGAGTCGGGGATACCGGTGCCTGAAGTCCGGAAATCCGCTTTGGACAAGCGCGACAGTTATTTAAGATACCTACCACTTAGTCTGCTTACTTTTTGACTTTGAAAATAATTTTTGTTTTAATAACTAATAAAGCTCTCCCACCTAACAGCTCGTTTAAACCACGAAACAGACAATTGCTCACATTATCTGCTAAAATGTAAATATATTCTATGTGTGCAGAAACAGAGAAAGAAAACAATTTCTTGCGGCCAGGTGGCCTGTCGTAGGAGGCGACAAAACAACCCACAGCCAGGTGGTAGGACATTTGCTGGTGGTTCCAGTCTCCCTTTAAAGAGCAGCAACGCGTTTGTAACACCTTGGGTGTTGCGAAGGTACATAGGCGATGGTAATGGCTTTGTACCAGTGCTCCGGCTGCCTATATAAATATGTGTGTGTGTGTGTGTGTGTGTGTGTGTGTGTGTGCGCGTGTGTGTGTGTGTGCGCGTGTGTGTGTGTGTGTGCGTGTGTGTGTGTGTGTGTGTGTGTGTGTGTGTGTGTGTGTTTGTCTGGTTTTTTTTCTTAATAATTAATTTT